>CM023449.1:46241107-46646480 GCA_013339765.2 Haemaphysalis longicornis | reverse complement strand
ATTGCTGCTGAGACGACCTACCTGAAGCTGCATTTACACCACAAGCCCAGTGAAACCCAGTGAACTCCAGTGAAACCCAGTGAACTCCAGTAAATCTAAGTGAACTCCGGTAAACTTAGCTAAAATATGACTATTACCACAAAACACTGTGTGCTTCCTTTAAATACCTCGTGGTGGGTCTACAGTTAACTACAGCTGAGAGTAATAGGCTGTGTGGTGCCTGAATTATGATGGTAATTTTAAATTTAGCCTGACTACCGAAAATTGGACGTCTCAATGTATGGAAAGACTACTCGAACCACGTATAAGAGCTCACACAGTGAAAAACAAATTACAATGGCACAAGCAGCAGCGGTAGCAGTGTAAGTGCAGTGCTGTTGAACAGAAAAGAGAAAGTACTATCAAGAAAATAAAAGTGCGCCAAGAAAAGGCTTTTTGAAGTATGCCAGTAGCTTGTTTTTTTGCCTCTGAGTAATAAAAACTTATGGCCTAACTGCTGCTAACCTAGCCTAATCCACAGGTAGACTTCAGCAGAAATTCAGATAACTACTCGGAGAATTCCACATCTTGTACTGTGTCTACACTTGTATGACTACGCCAATGGTACTTCAAAGGATAGCCTGTGACTTCTTCAAAAAACAAGAGAAGTTGTCTAAAAAATGATTTTTTTATGCAAATGACTCTTCTTTCAAAGAACATCCCCCAAGCAGAGTTAGGTTAGTAAAGCAGTACTGACTGTTAAGCCTAAAGCCTCTAGCAGTCAATTGTGGAGTAACCTCCGGGCCAATTTCCCGGATACTTTGTAAATAGCGCAAATTCTATTGCTATGTGAATTGAGTTCATTTAAGCAAAGATATTAATTTTCCAGCCATGCTGAAAAGCCTTAGCCTATGATTTTTGGCAGATATTAGGCCTCCTCAACCCCAGCACGCACTTAAAGACTAAGGCACAGTCACAACCAATGGCAGGAAAAGGCAGAGGCGCGTAAACAAAACAGGTTTGAATAGAAAGAGGAAGAGAGAGACGGGGAGCAGATATTAAAGCTGGGACACATAAGCAGGAAGCTCCTATCCACGTTAAATGCCACATTTGCACAAAGCACGGGATACATACCTTTGCTCAAACGGGGCTAAGACGGCGTAGCTAAGATGCGGGGCCGAACTAGAACGCGACGAGCTGTACAAGTGACAACTGCCAGGCACCAGAAGAGCCTTTGGGACATACACCTCAGCCAGCGTTTTCTTTTGATGACATGAGCACAGACCCAGCCATATCACAGAGCACCAATTCGCGGGCAAGGCCCGAACTTTGTCACAGAGGGGACATTTCTTTTCAATAAAATAGACCCGCTACGACTGGGGAGAAACTTAAACCTCCACAAACTTCATTCGCCAATCGCATAGTGACCATTTCTCTTACGAGGTGGTCAGAGGGCGGGGAGGGGGGAGGGTAGGGGGTGACGGCAGCCCTCGGAATGTCACTAGTGCTCAAGGGGTGATTTGCAGCCAAGCCGTGCACAAGGGTGTGATCGTTGGTGAGTGAGCAACGCGCGTCGGGGCCGGGGAACGAATGCGCATGCCACAAAACGGGTCGCCTTCTCCGTCTCCTCTCCCTTCACAGCCAAGGAGAGCGGAACGGAACAGTTCAATTAAACAAGAATTGAAGAAATGAAGACAGGTGGAACAAGAGTTGATGCTCAGAAGAAGTTGGCTTGATAGCTATGAAAAATATTGTGACAAAAGGAAGGTTCCGCTAGACGGGAAAAAGCACTCGTCATACACACGCACACACGCAACTTTCAAGTGCCGGCGAATCACTGCAGGACGAGAGACTGGCGGGGGTACGACTGCCCTTCTGAAATCCTCAGCTAAAACTGCCGTTGAAAAACCTTGCATCCTCTAAGACACAAGAATAACGAAATTTCTTGTTTACTCACTTATTCAAATTGTACTACTGCTTGGACGAATTGCAACAAAAGCCAACCACGCTTATCAAATGTTGGCGCCTGGAGTTTTGTAACCACGTTTCTATGTCAGAGCAGTGCAATTACACTTTAATAAAAAAAATTGCATTCACTGTCTAGTGGTGCTTCTGTATACAGTGAACGCCTAACGCAGCATGCCCGACAACCTGCCACTAATGATACACACCATGGATCGGTGTCTAAGGTGTTTCCAACAAATCTGACTGACTGCCCTTGCCAATTCTTGACTTGCAGTGATTTGCACCAAAGTGTCACCACTAATCACAACCGCGACCCACGCGGAAATCTGTGCTAGGGTGCTTGCACTACAAGACAGCGGGGGGAGCCCCAGACATTTGTGCAAGTGTTGGGGGCAACACCCACATTGCAAAAAGGTGTGCAAGGGCAGTTAGTATAGAACGCAACTACGCGAAATAGTACTTGACGCTAGCGAAGAGCAGAGGACTCTCATTATTACACACATGTACGCAAACACACACACACACACACACATAAAAGGCATACGAGGTGTGTGAAAAAAAAGTTAGCTTTTACAACAGCTTAAAAGATTTCGAAACATTCTACACCTCCCAATTAGGGGGAAAAAAAAAAAAAAAAAAACTAGTGCGACGCAAAAAACAAAACCTTTCTCATACAGCATGCCGAGAGATTGCTATGAAATAAATTATGCCATTCTAGGTTTTCAAGTTGCCGCTAAAATCCCGCACACACACTTTTGTACTTTTTTTTTCGTCGTTAATATCGTGCCCTGCACCTCTGAATGATACTTATTTCCAAAACACTTTAGGCTCTAAAGACACAAAGCTGCATCGCACTCAAAAGTGTTTAAGCCCCAATCGCCATCGCACTCACCAAAAATTTTTTTCACACACCTCGTACGCTTTTTTTTTCCCCTCAGAGGGTAATCGGTGGAACCTGAAGCTGCCAAAAGGTGTGTAAACTGCTCACAACACTACAAAAACCTACTCTGTGCTCGATCTGAGCTCGTTGAAAAAGTAAACAACCTGGCCGCCTAAGCGGCTACTTCACGAGGTCTCTCCTCTCACAACTTCAAACGTCTTTTTTTTTTCACACAGCACGCACATCTGTGTTTCACAATCAAATAAACTGTGATATAAAGAAGTCAAAAATGTTCGTATAACGGAAACAAGACACTGTCCATTGACCTTGTACAACACTGGTAAATTAGAATGCGTAAAGTCAGGTTAGCAGTGAAAAAAAATGTGGTTTTTCTTTCTTTTTTTTTCCCGGGTAGCATGTCAAAGAAGAATGAAGTTTCCCACACATAGACACAAAAAAATGGGGAAAAGAAAAAAAAAAAAGCACGTTAGAGTGAGCTTTCGTTGTTAGCCACCTGTTTGCAAGTTTGCAAGGTAGCTGACCCGTCTACCCTCTTATTTTTCATACGCTCAATTTCAGACGTCTTAAGAAATTTTACGACAATGCAGATGTTTTTCAAATGTTTTTCGAACATCTGCCTTTCAGCTACGAGGACTTAAAACTACACTGTTGTACCTGGCAAGCTAGTCATTTTTTAGGTTCAACCCATTTGCTTGGACGTACAGCAAGGCAGCTACAGAAATTCCTGAGCCCTTGGGTCTCGAAGCCTGCATGCAACAATTAATGCAGGTATTTTAACCATGTGATCTGCCAACCTGAAGGCTATACTGCCCTCAACCTTTAATTTACCTATTATTTTAATGTAATTTATTTTTGTATTTTTTCGCAACCACGTTTCGTGCAAATCCGAAAAACCAGCATCTGCTCCACACGCTACCCAGTATGTGGAATGTTTAACCTGCCACGCGGTTAAAAAAATTGCGTACAAACCGTACATAAGACGCTCCTAACAAAATAAAGCGAAGCACGATAAAACGGAGCTTTGTACTTTCTTTCTAAAACAGAGGTCTTTTTTTTTTTTTTTCGGTAGCTTAGAGAGCTTTCAAAGTCAACGTGAACGAAACTCCGTCATCAGGTGACACCGTCACCTGTAAATGAAAACGAGGATAAACCCCAAACGCCAGACAAAACGGACAACGTTTCCGTTTTTGTTTTTTTGTGACGTTGGTTTGAGCGTAAACAAAGCGAAGAGCTGCCATCGTTCGCCATCGCCGCCAAGAATGAAAAAAAAAAAATTTTAAATTTAAAATCCTCCACCGAACGCTGCTTGCATTGTGCGTAACATCGCCTAAAGCTAAATTTCCAAGATTTAAAACTTTTCAAATCGTAAAGAAATGTGCGGTCTAAAGCGAATGAGGCTAGCCGCGGAAGCGACTGTCACAACAACAAAAACAAAAATTTTTTTAAAGGAATGCTGCTGTTGTACAGCCAGCCTGCAATAAACCTCTACATTTACGAAGCAAGAGACATTCAAAGCATACCGGACAGAATAGTGTCAGTGTATACTTCTCAAGAAAAATAACTAAAGAGCTACATCTACATTACCCAACAACTGCAACAAAGGGTGATTGTGATACGGCGGCTACGTTGGTTGTTGTGACAAGCCACGATACTACACAGAGCATTTCAACACGTAACACAAGCCGTTCTAGCAAATAAAATACAATAAAAAGCCTCTGTCAGTGCGACGAACGTTCGAACCCTCGGAAGATCAGGAGAGGCAGAGAGGTAGCACCGTGACATCCGCCCGATCTACCCACACCTAGTCAGAGCGCCCCCAGTGCAATAGAGCTCTGCTAACGAAATACACAACGATGATTCGGAGAGAGAGCTAGAGGCTTCTCGGACCACCTCATCAGCTTTTTCAGCTTTTCTTTTTTCTTCTAAGATGGTAATGTACTCCACAAAACAATCTTGAACGCGCTTAATACTGAAGCGGAAGTCACTAGAAGTTTCTCGTTAAAACGATGCTGCCCGTTTTCGGTCTTCTTTCTTTGTTTTGGCTTCAAAGTCCAAACCACACCTTGCTTTGTGTAGCGGGATAAGTGCGAGAGGCAGGTTTTCTTTTCATTAGCAGAGCTCAGTGAAGCCTTGAGGGTCAAGTTCAGGGAGTAAAGTGCCGGCAATGATGTTTGGCTTACGAATGGCACTCTGGAAACTTGGCTCGCTCGGCGAAAGCATGTACTGATCGATGACAACAGCCGCTCCCAATTTGACGACTTGGCAAGGAATTCACGTGCTAGGCAGAGCACACGGAGCTTAGTGGTGCACCGATCATTCCAAACTAGCAGGTATTAACCAATAAAAGTAGTACACATGAACAAACATAATACAGTTGAACCCCTTTATAAGAGACACGTACCGGGGAGCAGTTTCTGTCTCTTATACGAGATGTCTCTTATAAGCAGGGTACCATGTTTTCAACTTACTAATCAGACCCTAGTTCAATGTGGGCACCCTATGACTAAAACAAGCTCAAAAGAATGCTACAGCATGTTTCAAAAGATTCATTCTAATTTATGTTTGGCCCCCAGAATTTATGAAACAGTTCTGAATCTTTGTTTGCTTCATGACTGTATTTACACTATATTTTACAACCGATTCTGCAAGCTTTTTTTTCTTTCCTCGTTTGTGGAAGATGAATCGTACATGTTGAGTTCACAAGCCTGATGAATAGGCGGAGCGCACAGCTTCTTCCGTTGTGTGCTCAGGCTATTCATTATGCTTGCAGGACTCAACATCTGCGATGCTTTTTGATTGGGGAGCTATGCCAGTGGGAGAACTTGCATGTGCGATCGCGCTCCATCCAATGGATGGCAGGTAAGCATCAACCACTTCTGTAAGTTGCATTTCCATTGGCAGGGCTTCTCATCGTCATTTCATAGCTGACTGAACCACTGTGTGTTTGCTGAAGTGATAATAAATAGCGACTGCAGGCGTCTGTCGTCCACCTGTGCTTCCAGGATGGAAGCAACTGCAATTAGTGACTGGTGGCACTGTGTCTGAAGTTAAAATGTCTATTACAAGTGAGATTATTGATTAAAGTTCAAGGATGACTTGTCCCCTAATATACCAATCTTCTACATCCGATGTCTGTTATAAAGAGGTCGATTTAATGGGAAAGATAGGGCAGCCAACCATGCGGGTCAATAGTGTCTCTTATAACGAGGTTCAGCTGTACACGACCCACTTTAGATGAACAAATGTTTGAGCAATCTTCTATCAACCTCTTAAAAGCTAACGAAAATAAAGGGAAAAAAAAGACTGTATTGATCAAAATTCCAGCCCTCTCGTTCAAAGTTCCAAAATGCTGCTCAGATGACAGCCCGCATTGAAGATGGAGAATTTTACCATTACAAAACACGATCCTGCAACAATATGCTATCGATTCAGCTTGCCGGAACGTTTTCACGGCACCATTTCCTGCCACTAGAACACCATGCCAGTCAGTGGACGTCAGTATGCCCGTTACTAAGTCAGACATGCCTTGGCCAAGCGAGCTCATTCCGAAGACCAAACCCCAGCGCCAGCTTATAGAAATCGTCGTGCAGTTTCAGTGTGCACCACAGGAGGTAATGTCTTCGATGCCTTAGTTACCAGTCCCTATAGACCAAGGTGTTTTCCCTGACCAGCCTCTTGGACCAGTCTCGTAACCCAATCCACCCAGAAATAGTACCCACAATGTCAGTCCGATGTTTCGAGCTTATCTACTCTACGAAACCTAAAGTTACTTTTTTTCTAACCCCACCTACTGCTCAGGCCCGCCTATTAAAAAGCGTCGAATGTTGAAGCCTGCACAAGGGCTGACCTCTTAACAACCATTCTTTATGTGTTTTTTTAAAGACTGGATTAAATTAACACTTTTATACCAGGGCTCATCCAGTGATGTCAAGCTGTGTTGCCTAAATGTCTTTGTTTCAAAGCCAGGTCCCCACTCGTCACGAAAACAACGCACTTAATTTTGCTGAAAAAATAAGTGTGTTGCTACTTTTGAAATCTTTTCCCACTGTTTTTATACAGGTTAATAGAAGCCCATTACACAATGCAATTTAAGTGCAACTTTGGCCAACCGAATCAGCACAAAACTCACTTTCGAGGCTGTATACAGTCCGCATAGTGATACGATAGTGACAGGCAGCTTGAAAACTAGTTCAGAATATTTCACACAATACATGTGCGCGAATATTACGAAACCATTTTCCCACCACCCCCATCAATTTTTTTTTGCAGTAACTTTGAATTAAAAATAAAAATAAAGCGCGCTCACCTTACCAAAATGGCATTCAGCTGGCATCGTCATGTAGGCAAGGAATACAAGAACAAAATCATGGACCCCTCCATCTAACAACAAAGATGGTTGAACCCAAGGCTTTCTCGTGACGGATTCTTTGGCTGGCCAATCCCACACTGCCGGTCTGTGTTACTCCTGAGGTACGCCCCCACTTTTCTAGAATGCCCACAGCAACTTTTGGGTGTGCACTCCGTAGGCCTAACGTTTGGGTTTGGGGCGTACGGCGCGAATCGGTACCTGCTGCTTGCCGTTCGCTTCGACCATGCTGAAATGGAGCGATTGGATAAACGCCGACTTCATACCACGAGAGACCCAGGTTCAATTCCGGCCTCGGGAAGAGTTTTTTGTTTTGTTTTGTTTTCACTTCACCCACGATTATTCATCATCATCGTCGGAGAAAGTTGGCTTCCCTGCAGGGCGCATTGGCGAACAACGGCACCAGAGAGAACACTAAAGCTTCGCTTTAAAACAGAAATCCGGAGGCCCACCCAGTTTTCAGCAAAGAGCAGAACCCGGCCACGCGGAATTTTAAGTCTTGCAACCACACTATCAACCGGCCATTTTCAAGTTTTGCGGCTGCCTTGAGAAGTCGGGCCTCTCACTCACAAGGTTGGGCCTCTTCCTAGAGAAGTCAGGCCTCTCTCAAGGCATCATTACCGAATAATGATTGATTAATTGATCGACTGTAGGGTTTAAGGTGCCGACGATTCACAGGCGATGAGGCGTGCCGCAGTGGAGGGCTCCGGACTAATTTTGACCACCTGGGGATCTTTAACGTGTGCCGAAATCTCGCACACACGGGCGTTTTCACTTTTCACCTCCACCGGAACAGCGGCCGCCGCGGCAGGGAATCGAACCCGCATCCTCGTGCATCACCGAATTCTAGTCGAGTGATTTCGTAATAACCAGGTTTTACCATAACTGCACTAAAATGGCATTGTGTAGGCAGGAATTCAAGAACGAAACAAATTAAGAGACCTGGCCAGTTTTCAACAAAACGGCAGAGCCCTGGCATGGAAAATTTTGAGCCTTTCCACCCCACTTTTGAAGTTTATGCCTGTCTCGAGAAGTCCGGCCTCTCATCGGAGACGTGGGGCTTCTTGCCCGAGATGTCAGGTTTCTTACAAGAGTCAGGCCTCTCGCTCGAGAGTTCGAGCTTCTTGTTTGGGAGGTCAGGCCTTTCGCCTGAGAGGTTGGGCCTCTCTCGAGACAGCATAGTGTCATGGTAGCGACCAAAGACGGGAGAGAGAGAGAGAGGGAGAGAGCACGGCCCCTCAGAAGCTCTCGGCCTTGAGCAGGGGCGGCCTGCGGAGTCCGCCGTGGCCACCCACCTGCGCGGAGGAGGCGGAGGCGGAGGTCGCGCAGGTCGCGGAGGCAGAGTCCGGCGGAGGCGGGGGCAGGGGCAAGGGCTTGGCGACGCCGATGCGGACGATGCCCCGGGGCGCCCCCTTGAGGGCCTGCACGGCGGCGTCCAGTCCGGCGTGCTGCAGGGGCACTTCGTTGACGAAAAGCAGCCGGTCGCCGGGGATGAGCCGGCCATTCCTGTTGGGCCACCCCTCCGGGCACCAGGCTGCGGATCACTATCACACCGCTCGCTCGGGTTCATCGGGTCCTGCACAGTGGCCGACCGAAGAAGGGGAGGGGGCAAGGAGACGCAAGGGTGAGACAGAGCGTGCCACAGCTGTCCCTTTTGTAGACGCACCATAGTCAATATCATCATCGGCCTATCTACGTCCACTGCAGGGCAAAGGCCTCTCTCCAATTACCCCGGTCCTGTGCTAACTGCGACCAATTTATCCCCGCACACTTCTTGATCTCATCTGCCCACCTAACTTCCTGCCGCCCCCTGCCATGCTTGCCTTCTCTAGGGATCCACTCTGTTGCCCTTAATTACCAACGGCTATCTTGCCTTTGCGCTACATGCCCTGCCCACGTCCATTTTTTCTTCTTAATTTCTACCATTATGTCCTGAATTTGCGTCTGTTCCCTGACCTACTCTGCTCTCTCCTTGTCCCTTAATGTTACACCAGTCATCTTCTGTTCCATTGCTCGCTGAGTCGTCCTCAATTTGAGTTAAAACCTCTAAGTTTCTGCCGCACAGGTTAGTACCGGTAAGATGCAGCTGTCATACACTTTCCTCTTCAGGGACAATGGTAGGCTGCCATTCATCATCTGAGAATGCCTGCCGAATGCACTCCACCACTTTCTTATTCTTCCAATTATCTCTGTCTCATGGTCGGGATCTGGGGTCCTTACTTGGCCTAGTTAGATGTATTCACTAGCCACTTCCACTGCCTCGCCACCTATCTCAAACCACTGTGCTATTCCGAAGCTATTGAGCATTACTTTGGTTTTCTGCAAATTAATTTTGAAGCCCACGATTCTACTCTGCTTGTTCAGTGCGGTACGCATGCTTTGCAATTCATCCCCCGAGTTACTCAGCAAGGCCACGTCATCAGCAAATCTGAGGTTACTGAGGTATTCTCCATTAGCCCTTACTCCCACCTATTCCCAATCCAATGTTCTGAATACCTCTTGTAAACATCCTGTGAATAACATTGGAGAGCTACATGGGAGAATAACATTGCAGCACCCACAGACAAACGCGGCAAACTTTATGGCCTCGGACCGAGGCCATAAAGGGGCCATAAAGACGAAATACAAATTTGGTTTACTAACTCTTTCGTTACTATGCCTATTAAAATCGAACACCGGTGATTGACGATTTATACTGCCTATTTCAACATGTTGTATTCGTCTCTCATACATCTAATGCGGCCAGTGGTTAGTCTAGGCACTGCACTTTTAGAATCAGTTTAAATTTTTCCCGCTCCGGTGACATCGAGATTTTTTATGGCGCTTTTTGCGAGCTGGGGTGTGTGTGTTTTTGAGGACGGGGGCGTGGCTGCTACACTTGACAAAAAATATTGCAAATCGTGGTTAGGCTGCATTACCATAATATTTTTTTTATCAAAAGGCTTCTGGCAAGTCAAGTACCAAATAATGTTGTCAGCTTTGTAATCTAACAGCGTTGAGAGATGATAATTACTTTAAAATGACACCAGCCATTCGCTAGTGATGTTTGGTTCGGAAAAAGGGCAGCTTTATTCTCCCAAAGCTTATTTCTGATGGTCCTCTGCATGTCTAGCAAGTGTGCCTGGAATTTTCAGCCAATTTTCAGGCAGTTTTGGTTTCGTTTTTGCGTTGCGAAATTTATATTTGGCGCTACTATGCAGTTACCCAACTACAAGCTCATTTGCCATGGCATCTCCGTTGCCCGCTACTGTTCCTCGAACAAGCATGCCGCTCGTGCTTCCACTTTATCTACGCCTTACTTCTGTGATAGCAGCTTATGCTGAAAGTCAAAAGTTAACACGAAGCCGTCGGGTTTCAGTTCAGATGAGGAGAACGCTTCCAATTGGCCTTGAACACCGCCAGTTGTTCACCGGCCAGTTTCGGTTTCATATGAGGGTGTTTCCGGAGGTCTAGTGTCGCTGCTTAGTAGAACTGTCTATTCTGACAAAGCCTCCAACAGCCTTGTATTTGTTTCTTTCCTAAATTATTAGGTGGCGCTGCAATATAGTAGGCTCATAGTGCTGATCTCGCTTCATAGCACGACGGCGGCTTGGTGAAAGCTTGCTGGGAACAATTCTAGCGCACTGTATCTTATTCCTGCAAGCAGGGCTACCATAGTGAGTCAGAACATGACAATAGACCGCAAATGAAAGTTCTGACTGATAAGTAATCACCAGAACGTCAACAAGCACCTACCAAAGAGTTTGATTTTCAACTCCAAGCTGATTTTTTTCGCATCGCTTCAATATTGTGCTGGTCATAATCATTGACAAGGTGTTTTTTACATCACGTGGAGGCTAATTGCGGCCTTTAATAATGTCAAACCACCAGATTTCTTCTGAAGAACCATCCAAAATAGCAAAATTTGAAATAGTGGTTGGGCTTCACCACAAGGCACGGGCACCACGCAGGCTAGGACAGGTTTTTGAGGTGCTTACCTATAAAATGCATATTTAAAATTTTTAAGTGCGAATGCACTTTATAAGCGACCCCAAACCATCCACCGCCGGCGGCGTCGGCGTCCGCAGTGCTCCTCTATATTTAAAGAAGAAACAGCATCCGGCGCCAGGTTTCGATCCGAGGACTTTGCGGGCCGCAGCCCGACGCTCTACCGATAAGCCACGGACGCGACGCTGATATTGTCAGTAACGCGCCTTATATCTTTAACGCATTCAAACTACGTCGTCAGCGGCGTGCGTTGGCGACTCAGCGGCGTTATAGCGGCTTGATAACTGCGTGGTGTACACGTGATACTACAAACCCGATGGAAGAGATGGAAGAGAAGGCGGCGAGGCGGTGGGCTGCGGGGGCCGAGCGCAAGCGCCGCAAGCGGGCCGACAACCGTGCATTCGCACTTTCACATTCTCCCCCTCGGGGAAATGCGGGGGAATTTTTTTTCTTCTTGTTCTTCTTTTTTTTCCAGGTGTTGCATTCAGCGCTCTGGCCTTGTTCGACAAGTCAGGACACCTCTTTGAAGTTCCAAACCCGAAGCGCGTCCAAGCCTGCCCGTGTTCTGTACAAGCTTGCAATCCTTCCCGCCGCCAAAACATGACGTCGTAGCATCTCGCCATGTCGCTCATACTCCTTGCTTCAATTGCGAAAATAAAAGAGTTTTCTAAATATTTTCTGCCTCTATCAAGGCTCCTGAGCTCGCTGGCTGCGCCAGCTTGAGCACAGTGGCGTGCATGTACAGAATTGAAAAGAAAAAAATTAAAAATATGAATATAAAAGGGAATCTGGATGGGAAACTACGCTTTAGAACAAACCCTCACTCACTAAGACCTCTGAATACGAATAAATAAGATCACATGAAAACTCACGTCGAAGAGAAAACTTACGTTTCCCTCAAAAGGTCTAATATTACACTGCACGCAAAGGAGCAAATTCTGACTTTCCTAGGCCGACCTCTCCAATAAACATATTTCTCTCTCGGGTGCCAGGACTGACACCCTTCTGCGGGGCTTATACTTCCAGAGTTCCAGTGAAAAGTTTAACTAAAGAACGTTTGAAAAGACCCCCTTTATCAGCAAAAGATTTGCCCGATAACATGAAAGTGCTCACCCTTCGAGCCGAAGTATTCTGCACTATGGTCAAAAACACGGCAAGTTTGCTAAAAGGTCCGCGGATTTCTAAATTATTGTCTCCGTTAATTATTACGCGAAACTCGGTAATGCGTGGCTAATTACAGCTTCGCAGGCTTGTTTCTACTACTGGCAGTTTATTATACACAACTTACTTTTTATTTTCTTCGACGGCTGAACAAAAATTCCAAATTCGATAATTTTTTTTTGCAATCATTATTTCTGAAAACATTAATAAAACTGGTGTCGCTGGAAAGCGCGTGGAATCATCTGCACTTTATGTCACTGCAGTGTGCCTTACCAATAAGTACAGCACAGAAAAAATGTTTTGTTAAACCCCTAAAAATTGGTCCCTTTCTCGCGGTAACGAAAGAGCTAAAAAAAACTACAAAAAGACTACCTAGTCCAAATAGCAGTGATGGTGTCATGAACTTCAAACAAGTAATTGAGAGATTAGGGTATACCGTATTCACTCGAAATCTAACGCGCACCTTTTTTCGGGAAAAATAGGTCCCAAGATCACATGCATGTTACAATCGAGTACGACTCAAAACTGCGGCGCCGTATCGCCATCGACGTTTCAAGATGGCTGCCTGACTACTGAACGCATAGCCAGCACTTTGTAGTTGGCGCATGTTCTTTTTTTTTTGCGTTCCTGTGTTCTTTCCATTATGGAATTTCCCACTGCAAAGACACAGCGGCTTCACCACAATGCTGCGTTCAAGAAGAAAGTAATCCTGCGCGCGAAAAGCGATGGAAATCGGGCCGCGTCGTGTGCGTTCAGTGTTTTGGAGACTTGCGTGCGGGACTGGCGCAAACAGAAAGAGAAAATTTTTGCAAGCAAGGCAATACGGAAAGGGTTCAGCGGGCCAAAGAGGGGGCGATATCCCCAAATTGAAGACCCGCTGGCGGAGTAGGTGCAGCTGCAGCGAGCGGCTCAGAGACCCGAAACGACAGAGCTGCCTGGCGGTGCTGCCCTGGACCGTCGTCGCGGTGACTGTCTTGCCGGCAATAACCGGCGCATTTCATTTCGTGCCACCTTTGGAATAAACCTGGCTTGTTCCAAGCAAAAAAAAAGTTGCATTTTTGTATTAGATAATGAAAGTCTAGTGCGCGTTACAATCAAGAACATAGCGTTTTTCTCTTCTTCGGACTGCGAAAAACGGGTGTGCATTACAATCAAGGGTGCGTTAGATTCGAGTAAATATGGTACATGCGAAGCAGTGGCAACTCCCTAGCCACTCTCCAGCAATTTGTCTATGACGTCGCACACCCTTGTCTGTGTGATTGGCGGCCGCTGAGCAAAGCCACTGCCGAGAAACATGACCAGGCAATCGTAGTGGGTCCTCTGGTTGCGTTTTATCACACCACTTAATTAAATGCTAATGCGGAGTTAGTAACGCACCGACAACTGTTTTGGGTCCTGCCCGTGCGTTACGTCCCTCCTGCCTATATTACGTCAGTGTGGGGTGAAACTTGAAAGTCAACATTTTGTGCGTTGTTCTCTTGGTTAGAAAACGTCTTTCGCAGATGAAATGGAGCCGAGTGAGTTATCCTAGTTCTTTCAAACTGAAAAAAAATTGCATTTTGTCAAGGACCCTTTTAAATCAGCAGCAGCTGACCATATGCCCAGTGAATGCTTGTTTGTAAGTTTTCAATCCTGTACTCTGCTAATAAAGAGGCATGCTAGGTAATCAAGTCTTCCTCTTCTTAACCGAGTGTGACTACGTTCAAACTGATCCTACACACTAGCACAAAGCTGTAGTAGACACCCTATTTCCGTGCGTATAACCCGCACCAAAAGTGCGAAAATTCAAGGGGTGAACTAGAGGCGTGGATTAATAGGTATTTCCTTTGGTGCAGCTTCAATGCAATGCGTGTTGGCCAATAATGTCCCTACAGCAGTATTAGCGACTAAGCCGCTGTTATCCCATTGACAGTGCTTATTTTGCACACACAGCTCAACAATATACCAACCTAAAAAACTGTATGCGGCAGGCCATATAGCTACGTAGTCAGGTAGGTAATTTCTTTTGCATAAACAAATGTGTAATGTTATTTGCGTAGTAGCTTTGGTCCATCCTTTTACGCATAAAATATGTGGGCAATACAAGGGGATATATTTCTTTTTTATTCGTCGACGGAAAATGGGGGTGCGGGTAATATGAGGGGTGGGTTATACGCGTGAAAATACAGTACGTGTTCCACTTCATGCATAGGGCTACCGCACATGCAGAAAGGTGCTCTCGACTTATTCATGATAATGATTGTAGGGTTTAACGCGCCGACGCAGCGCAGGCGATGAGGCGCGCCGTAGTGGAGGGCTCCGGATTAATTTTGACCACCTGCGGATCTTTACCGTGCGCCGAAATCTCGAACTCACTGGCGTTTTTGCTTTTCGCCTCCATCAGAAAAGCAGCCACTGCGGCCAGGAATCTAACTTGTGACCTCCTGCTCAGCAGCGGAACGCCTTAGCCACTGAGCCACCGCAGCGGGTCACTCTCAACTTATTCAAAGCCCTGTGATGGCAAACGAGCATTCTCCTGCCTGTCCAGAGCAATGACGGAGGCTCCCCCTCACCTGGTAGTCGAGGATGCTGAAGCCGAGCCCCCGGTCCCCCTTGAGCAGCTCGACCACGTGGGGCTCACTGCTCCACATGGCCAGTCCCGTGAGGGGCTCCAGGGAGCGCGACCGCAGCTTCACCAGGGGCCCTCCGCCGGGAAGGCCCCCCTCGTCCCAGTCCGGCTGCGCCAGCGACCCGTCTGACTTGGCCTTCACCAGGGCCGGCAGGGAGCCCCCCAGCACGCCCCCGCCCCCTCCGGCGGACAACAGGGACGACGGCGGCGGGGACGCCGACGAGGACGACGATGGCCGGCCCAGGAGCCCCGTCGGACTCTGCGCCGGCCCTGCAGCAAGGAGACGGGGGAGTGGGGGGCACAAAGGTCAAGTCCAGCGGACTTCCTCGCTCGAAAGGGCTAACAGAAAAAAAAGGCAAAGTCTGGAGATGATCGCATGTTGGAGTTCTGAAGTTCGCCATCATCACAGTTTATAAATAGATGAGGTAGCTAATGAGTGTTCCTAATGACTGTAGCTAATGACTATACATTCACAAAGGTGCTGTGGTAGCGAGTTAGTGCGACTGTACCCTCAATTTGATTCCATCAACACTATTAAAAAGCTGTAGCACCTAATGAGGAGCATCCCTACTTCATGCTGGGGGAGACGGTGCATCCGGAAAAGTGCTGTCGACTTATGCAAAGCCATTGCTATCCTGCAAAAAAAAAAAAAAAAAAAAAAAAAAAAAAATGTTGAAGCTGATGAGAGTGTTCCACTTCATATTGAGTGGGACTGTACATTGGTAGTGTGGGGGGAAGGGGGATGTGGTAGCACAATGAGTGTGTTCCACTTAACACTGAGTGGGGCTGTACACTGATTGTTGGGGAGTGGTTGAACCCACTACCCCTTGCCGTTCCCTACACTGCCGTTTTTCCATTGACTACCCCACTAGTATGGGCATGCCATGCGAAGGGCAGTGGGAGGGGAGGCGCACCGGGGTAGTGGTCGTCCAGGAAGTCTCCCTGCTCGTCGTCGGTTGCTGTGATGGGCGAGCGGGCGCTCAGGGGCGGCCCGTGCAGTGGCAGGGGCGGGGGCAGCGGCCTGGCGCACACCAGGCGCACGTGCAATGGCAGCTGCTTCAGGGCACCCACCACGTCACGGTGGTGGAGGCCCAGCAGCTGACGTCCATTCACCTGCGCAAGGGGGAGCGGGGGGGTCGTGGCACGCATCCTTTCGATCCACCCCGAGTCCATTCCATCAGTCATCAAACACGAGCTCCTCCGCTCCCTTTTCTGTTGTGCATCACTGAAAAACACATTCGGGGATGCACAGAAATGCCAAGCAGCCTAGGAATAAAGTAAAATCCCGCTATAACGCAACTGACGGGACGTGTGAAAGATTTCGTTGAAGTGGAAATTCGTTGCGGCGAAATCGGCCCCAGCACGCCACAAAAGGACAAGAAAAGTACCCCCGCACATTTTTTGGCATCATTGACCGCATAATGCAATCTTTAGAAAAAGGAGTGACGGTTAACAAAGGTACCAACTAGTGGTTATCAAACTATTTCCCAATCGCAACTGAACTCATCTCTTCCAGATAGCTTCTACGTTGTGTGAAGCCTCCCTCTCATTTGTGGCAGGAGCTGCCCCTGTTATATTATCTTCTGATTGGGTGCAGGGGCACTGAATCAGAAGGCATGTTCGCGATAAAGATAGGATGACGCGGGTTCCAGACAAAACAAAAAACGTTATTTTTGCTTTTGACTTTTGAGGATGGTAGAAAAAAATTGCAGTGACAGCTGCTCACAACGCATACATTGAGGCGGCACACATTGAGGTGCGGCGCCGGCAGCGCGCATTCGTGTTGTGACTTCAACTGAATATAGACTGGCTGTAGCTTCGGCTTGGTAAACTGGGCCCGTGCCTCGTAGAGAGATGGCCAGCCACATCGTTATCACCCCCAAGCAATGGCATCCATCTATGAGTTTCTTTGTAGACGGTGGTGTGGGCGCACGTCTTCACAGAAACTAAGTGATGTGGATGTTAAAATGCAACAGATGACTGGCGTTATGCTTATTCCTTTGCAAAAAAAACCTTCAAGCCCAGTTCCACTGAGCGAAATTCTCACTGAAACGAAACCAAGCCGCACAGTGGTTCGTTGTGGTGAGGTCTCTGTTGCATTGACTTTTATGGCTCGCTAATAGGGAATTGCAGATATTTCGTCGAAGTGGAAATTTCGTTGAGCTGGGGTGTGACTGTACCATAGAGTTTCAGACTAATATATACTAGAGGGAAATCTGTCGCTGCAGTCGCGGGCCGCCGTGGGCGGCGCCATTGCTGCTAGCGACGTTCCTGGGCTGCTTGGCTTAGCTAGGCATACGGCTTCTTTTTTGTCTCGAAGCCAAAATGAACGAAAAAAATAACATTTTTTTCTTGTTCATCGTACATTAAGCTTCTAAAAAACTAATGACATTTCGGAGGTTGAATTTTATAATAACAAAACAAATTTCATGAACCATCTACGGTAATATTGTTGCTTTTTTGCAGCCTTAGCCAACATTTCAGCCTGTTCATGAGCCATGCCAAGGACAAGTGGAACGTACCTGCCGGGTACATGACGGAACGCTCGCTGAAGCGCAGCTCCCCTAGACAGTGGCACCAGATTTCTCTCTACTAGTATATATTAGTATGAAACTCTATGGACTGTACGTCTGGTGTGTGGTCAGAATAACAAAGAAACAGAAAGCGCAAACCAAGAAACACAAATGCTCAAACCTTAGTTCCAAGCAAGCTACAACCTTTCTTCAGTCAGTAACTAAGCTTCAGGTCAGGGCACACGTATCAGCCTCTTCCCCACATTCCCCAGATGAGCCCCCATGGTCCCTAGCCATCCTCACAATCATTCTTTCCTCCAGTGTTCCGTCAGTTAGTAACTAAGCTTCAGGTCAGAGCACACACGTGTGCCTCTTCCCCAAACTCCCCGGTTGTGTCCCCATGGTCCCTAGTCATCCTCGCAATCCCTCTTCCCTCCACTGTTAAGTCAGTTCCTAACTCAGCTTCAGGCCAGAGCCCCATACACGCTTTTTCCCCGCATTCCCCAGTCGCGTCCCAGCTGTCCCTAGCTGTCCCCACTGCCATCATCCCCAGGAGGCAGCCCCCACCTGGAGGAGCTCGTCCCCCGGCCGGAGGCGTCCGTTGAGCCCCACGGGCCCGTCCGGGAGCACCGAGCGGATGTAGTGGTGCGGGCGCACCTCCCGGCCGTCCTCCACGTCCACCGTGCCCTCCAGGGAGATGCCCAGGCCCCCCGAGGGCTCAAACTTGCTCAGCTGGGCCACCTGCGGGGGAGAGAGAGGTCCACCAGGGTCGAGAGTTTGTGCCACCTATTATTACTCTTCAGCTCACACAGTCTCATCTTTGTTGTAAAGAACCATGACGCAGAGTACAACTCTCTTCTATCTGAAAGAACCAGCCTTTGGCAACACACCCAGCTCCACTCGAGCCACGAAAATGCGCAAAAAGCATTAGGAACTTTCATATTCTTCCCGCTACGGCGACGTAATAGGGGCAGAGTGATTCGACAGAGGCCAGCACTAAAAATGTAGCTATCAGTGTGTTAGGGGTCTTTGGGGCCGAAAAACGGTCAAAAGACGATTTTCTGAAAAATGGCATTTTCGGCATCCATGGCCATTTTTCTATCAGTCTGCAAACTTTCTCCTCAAAAGGCACTGTATTTAACTGCAAACAGCATTTTAAAGTGCTCTCTACAGCTTAGTTTGTGTAGAATTCGATGGTAAAAGGGCACTTTCTTGCAACACGAAGCTAGTGTTTTGCCGATGAATATCTCGGCACCCAGAGCAGGTACGACTGTAATTTTTCTCGCTTCGGATACCTAAATGTGCGGAGAATACAACGTTGGAAACAAATTTTCAAGTGGATGTTTGGGAAAATTATTATTGTGTTCAATTGACACCACTTGTGAGCCATTTCTGGCACAGCGCGGGAGGAGTGAAAAATTCAGTGTGTTGTAAAACGACAAAAAATAGCTAAACCAAAAAAGTTCTTCCAGCATTGTATTCTTTAGTCATTTGTTCTGCCTAGCCACGTGTAATCCCCATTCTGTATGGAGTGGTTGTTTTGTAATTGCGAGCCAAAGTAATGACAATTAATCAATAGTTATCTCAAAAAATAATCAACTCCCCAAAAATCTAATGGCAGAATTGAAATCAGCACAAAGAGCTCCGTAACACTGCACAGTTTCATTAAAATTGGTTAGCAAACAAAAACAATCTCTCTAAGACCAGTCTGCCTATTACAGTAGAATCTCGATGATACGATTCTGGGTGATACGAATTTCTGAAAAGTCCCGGCAAAATTGCATTGTTTGCAATGGGAAAAATTTCGGCTGTTACGACAGACCTGCGCGGCCCGGCGGATGATACGAACGAGCCGGCGAAGCGCCCGACTGCCGAACAAGCAAGTGACAGCTCTCTCTCCCCATTTGTCACTCTTCTTTCTCCAGAAACGGCCGGGCTGTTGTTTTCTGCTCGCGAAAACGCGTCCCGCACGCCCCATGCGCGCCGCGGCCAGCGGCGGCAACATGGCGGCAGCTTCGGCCGCGAAGTGGCACGGCCGCTTGAGCGACTGCTTCTAGCCGCTCTTTAAAATGCCGCTCAAGGCAGACACGAAGTTTCTTGTGCAGTAAAGGAACTGATAAAGTTGGCGAAAACGGTACTACAAAACACCATCCGCGCCGCTAGTGAAAGCGCCCATAAGATATCTGCCGGAGTGCTAAGCCTAAACATCTCGGGCGGAGCCAGCGGGCTGTCTCGAGCGTTTCGCAAGTCGTCAGCGTCTTTTTCTGACCGAGGTAGGACATACCGCAAACGCGAAATCGTCAATGCGGCCGTGAAAATACAGCGCGCAAAGCCGAGGCGTGCGAATCGCGTGCAAAAACGCACCATGCGGTTCACGCTTGACTGTTGCGGCGTGTGCGAGCGTGGACACCGGGAGTGAGGGGACAAGCGCGAAGCTAGGCGAAGCGTTACGCGCTCCAGAAAGGACTGCTTCGTGACGTGGGGGTTTAAAAAAAGCAGAAAAAATCACGGATTTGTTCACGCGAAAGTAAGAAAAGAAATAAACGAAAACTTTTTTCAGCGCTCAATTTTTTGGTCTGTGTTGGTTCATACGAATTTCGGATGATACGAATATTTTTCGCGGTCCCGCGAGATTCGTATCATCGAGATTCTACTGTATTTGCATTAGCACTCAGGTGACCTGACCAAACAAAAATGGAGGCCCTACTACAACCACCCATCCATGTTTCTTGGTGTTGGCTTCGGTCAGTCGCCACCAGAAGCACAAATAAGATTCTGTGATGTTGTAGAGACTCCGGAACTTCGCCGGAAAGTGCGTGTGAGCCGTCACTACTTCATCTGTCATCTCTAATACCAAGATTACCTGTTTAAATTTTAAATAACATCGGTATCATAGTTATCCGGACACTGTTTTCCACGCTCCAAACTCGCATTTTGCCTTCATGGCCTCGTTAGGAGCTACACAAACACATTTTCTCACATGAAACAGATAGACACGATAAAAGAAATTAAAAAAAAAAAAAAGGCAGCAGGGCCACGCAGTACTCACCACAATCTCGAACTCTGGACCGACCACTTTGCTCCAGTGAGCCATGATGGAGGCCTCCGTGTTGTAGTCCAGCTCACCAGCTGAGGAAAGCAAGGTTTATCTTGATCAAGGTCAGAGCTGAGCACGGTGCCCAACAAACTAAACTAGGCCTGTATCAGTGCACAGAGACAGGCCTAAGGGCTGAATGTCGCAAAACCATGGCCTTGCGACATTCAGCCCTTATTTCTCAAGTGGTACCATCAGGAGCATAGCGCCCTGGGTACTACTACACAACAGGTTGTACTACCACCCAGACTTTACTGATTTAGAATGCAGGACAACGCGGACTGCGAGAGAACCAGGCTCTGATTTGTGTAAGCAGAAGGTTGGGGCACCTAACCGCATGCCTGAGAAACACCAACAGCAGTAGTGCAATGCTGAATGAGAACAACATAACAGTGTCATTTGCTTGACATGTTCCCCAATTCTTTTACACTTCTTATACCTCTGCTTATACCTGCGCAATTTCCTCGAAAAAAAAAAAATTAGCAGGATGCATGGATAAGCCGTTACAAGAGCACACTTCATAAACACAGCAGGCAGGCAGCTGCGAAAGATTCAAGGCACAAAGATGGCGTGTGTAAGGGCAGGAGGGAAACATACACTTGTCAAGCAAGACACTTCTTAGATAGTGAAAGATGACATGATAGGCGTTTCTAGGCCTCACCAGGTAGAGCCTAGCGCAAATTAAAACCTCACTACCACCCTGGCTTCCTGCCTTCACAAGTGAGGTCAAGTTTGCTGCTTGCAGCTTTCTGCTGCACCCTTTTTCGACAACTTCGAGCAATGTGGGGCAACCTAGCTATCGACGAACAGCGCTCACCGTACATCCCGTCGTCCTCTTCCGTCAACCCCAGGGTTGAGAGTCCGCCGGCATCCAGGTTCATCCCGGCGAGGATTCCGTCCTCCAGGACCAACGACCGGGGCAGCGGGTGGCGGCTGCTCGGCCACGAGCGGCGACGACAGGCCGCCCGGCATGACTGGCGTGGTGGGCGTCAGCGGGTGTGGGTGTGGTGTGGCAGGGGCGGCAGGGGCGCCTCCGGCGTCCGAGAGGGCGATGGCCCTGCTGCAGCTGGTGGTAGCGGAGGCCCCGCAGGTGGCGGGCCAAGCGCAGCTTGACGGCCTTGCCCGTTGGAGCGGAGCACCTCGACGGCCTGGTGGTTGGTGTAGCCCTGCAGGGGACGGCCATCCACCTCGATGATCTGGTCGTTGACCCGGATGCAGCCGCTCGCGTCCGCCGCACTCCCCTTGGCCACGCTCTTCACAAAGATGCCCGAGATCTCGTCTGGGAGAGGGGGGGGAGAGGGGGAGGGAGGGAGGGGTGAGCTCATGCAGATTACGCAAATGTTCCACTTCTAATTGTTAGAATACAGCAAATGGAGATAATTGGTTGGACACGTTTTAGAAAATCAAAAAAATTTGCCTGTAAAAGCTCCCACTCAAGACAAGCGGGATAAGAATGCTACGCATTAGAGATAATTATCTGAATTTCTGCCGAATTTTTCCTTTATTTGTGTTACCCTGTATTAGACAAAGGAAGTAAAACAAGAGCAATAAACACTACCGATAACTAGGGGTGTGCGAATACTCTAATATTCAAATGTGCACCGAATAGTACCTCCGCGAATAATTCGATTCGCGAATCATATATCTACTACAGTAGCTGACCGATTTTTCAGACCTGGAGGGGAGCGAAAAATAGTTTGAATAAAAAATCTGTTTAAAAAATCCATGAAAGTCCGGAGTATCCAGCAAGTCCGAAATTTTGGAGTCCAAAAATACGCTCGGCTACTGTATTTGATTTTTCCAATAGTCCAGTACATTTTCTGAATGTGCCCAGCTCTGCGAAAGCGAGGGATGCCGGCGCACGCTAACGCATTGCTGCTACACCGTCTGCTTGGCAAGTTTCATTTTAATTGCACTTTTGACAAGCGTGCCTTGCAGAGGCCGTAAATGTTACCCCGCTGCACAGAACAATTCGCGATTGCGTCGACAAGATCTTGACATTGAACAACACTACTAAAAACAATCATCCTGTAAGCTTAGGAGATTAAGCTCTTGGTCCAACCCATCCATAGCTCTTACTTCAATACCCAAAAGCCATTCAATCGTGGCTTCTGTGGCCCTAGGGAACTTCCGCAGTTCTAGGGAACTTGCTTCAGTCCGACACTGAAGTGGCTTACAAACTTACCCGCGTCCTCCGCAGCATTCTTAGTGAGTCAAGTTTAAATGCAAAGAGGCAGAAAGACGTAACAGGCTATGCCCAAAAATAAAAGGGAGGGAAGGAGATTTGGACTTGCTCAACTTGCCTTTCAGACCTTTAAGACTATTCGACCACACCCTGTGATATCGCAAGGGTCAAATCAAAACAAGCTCCCCATGTGGTGGTGTGCCCCACCTCTGCCATGTACCTTGTGTTCCTTTCTCGCATACATAGCCCGCAATGGTGATTCCCAGGCCCTGTTGGTCCTTGACCAGCTCCACTTCAAAGGTCTCGGTTTCGGGGAGGTCGTCCAGCACGATCTGGTTCACAAAGGAGGGGAGGGGGTTGTGAAAAATGCAAAATGTCTGGCCCAATGTCGCTCAAGCCAACTACTTGGATAGCACCCACATGTGCAGAGGTATCACTTGGCTTGTCTTATACAGACGCTAAAGAATCCAACCATTAGGTCAGCGAATTCAACTACTTGCGAAACTAAACATCCACCTTCTTTCTTTCCAGCTAAGAAAACCTAATTCTCTCATAGTGCCAAGCAAAAATACCTAACAAAAATACTTAAAAATACCATTGACAGGGCTTCTGTACCCTATTGTTAATCATCCTTCATTCATGTCTTCTCGAGGACAACCCTTCTACAGCTCCCTCAGGAGTACCCCAAGGTCAGTACTGGCTCCCGTACTTTTCTATTGTTGGGACTACTTTATCCAGCCTTGTCAATTTGCAGGGGCACACCTCTTGTCACAGTCACCTCTTCCTCAAAAGCTGTGCAATTTTCTCCTCAAAACATCTGACACAGCTGATCTCAAATATAATTTCAATGCTGTTCCCTTTCAGAGCTGACAGCAGACCATTGTGAATTGGACTGTGGATAATTGTTTTGGGCCCCTATGCTTGCATCTCATGGCTGCAGCTGTATACCACTAGCTGCACACATTTTCAGCCCTTTTTGTTGATTGATGGATTATAAGGTTTTACACACCAACACTATACAGGTGATGAGGCGCACCATAGTGGAGGGCTCCGGATTAATTTTGACCCCTTAGGAATTTAACGTGCACCGCAGCCCTTTTCATGTGTACAGGCACACTGTGAAACCCACTGCCCAAGGCCATGCCAACAACCGGTCACTTTCGATTTTCGCCTCCAGCAGGAAAACACAATCCGCATGCCTCTATCCCACCCACCTCAGAGAGCAGGGTGGGTGAAGAGCCGGAGGCGGCGGCTAGGGCGATGGTGGCCCCGTGCATCTGCAGGCGGCGCTCGAGCTCCTCGGCGTCGGCTAGCAGCCGGGTGGGCAGCACCAGGGGCGGGGGCAGGGATGGGGGCCGGGGCGCCGGCAGCTCCCCGGCCTCCGAGGGACGGGCCACCACCAGCCGCACGCGGGAGCCAGCCTGCCGCAGCACAGAGGCCACCTGCTCCGAGCCCAGGCCCCGCAGGTTCACCTCCCCGATCTGCAGGATGTGGTCACCGCTCTGCAGACGCCCATCCTGTTTAATCGAGGAGGGACGAGGGGGGAGAAGAGAAGAACCACTGTTGATGGCACCTCACTACAGAAGGGCCCCAAAGAGAAGACACCCAGAGGGAAGAAGAAAAGAGGCGATAGGAGCAACCCTTAAGGTGTACCGAAGCGAACACCGTGGATTTGGGAACAAACTTCCGTGGAACAAATCCTAGCTATAATCAAGCCAAACATTCTAGTTTGGCTGGACATGTTAAGCTGAGCCAAACTGCACTCAAATTTCACCTTGGCAAACATTGTTTTGAACGCACCGTAAGTGGGAATTAGAAAAACCAATTTTGTCTTCCAAGCCCAAAATTCAAACAGTCGAACTTCTGCTACAGACCAGATGGAATGATAACGTTGGTCTTATTGCACTTCTTGATTTTTGAACAGTTCACTGGTACCTTGTTCAGATGCATCACTCCAGCAGTTTTTTTTTTACAAAAGCTGTCAAACAATCAAATATAAAAATCCGAATAAATTTCACAAAAACAAATTTCATTCCTAAAGTCAGAGTGAAAAACTACATGTCCCCCAATTTTCATCATCATAAATGTAAAAATAAACTTTCTTGGTTTAAGACCAGTGTGCCCCCTTAAAGCATTTTCAATTCATCTTATCCACCTATTCATGCAGGGGGAAGTCACATACCCGGTCGGCGACACCCCCGGGGAGGACGGTCTTGACGACGACGCCCGTGCTGCGGCCGCCGATGATGCCGAAGCCCAGACCCGAGCCGTCGTTGAGTAGCTCGACGGCCTCCACTTCGGCCCACTCGGTGCCCAGCACCATGGCTTCCTCGCGGTCGGCGGCCGCTGGCTTGGCCACAGAAGTCAGGGATCCAGACAGGGAACCCCCCGATGGCAGCGGGGGTGGAGGTGGGGTGCCTGCAAACAGTCCAGCAGATGCAACAAGGCTGAACAGCAAGAATACCCCACACATAAAAACTAAACGTCACTTAGCTTCCCTCCGAGCAATAGTGCAAATGGCCATGCTGCAGGAACCTTAGAAAGAGGGTGTACCACAGGACCTCTGCAGTCCTTTAGATCACAGCTTAGACGAACTGAAGCATCATAGCGAGTCAACCTGGTTAGAATCGATTCCCCGTGAAACTGCGCTACACAAATCATCATCATCATCACCACCAGCCTGTCTACAACTGCTGCAGGGCAAAAGCCTCTCCCGTAGATCTCCAATCATGCCAGTCCTGTGCTAACCACCACCAATTTATCCCCATAACCTTCTTGATCTCATCTGCCCATCCAACCTTTTGCCGCCCCTTGCAATGCTTGCCTTCTCTAGGGATCCACTCTGTTACCCTCAATGACCAACGGTTATCTTGCCTTCGCATTGCATGCCCTGCACACGTCCATTTCTTCTTCTTAATTTCTGCTAATATGTCCTTAACATGCGTTTGTTCCCTGACCCACTCCACTCTCTTCTTGTCCCTTAACGTTACACCTATCATCTTCCGTCCCATTGCTCGCTGAGTCGCCCTCAATTAAGTTGAGCCCCTTTAGTGAGCCTTGAAGTTTCTGCCCCGTAGGTGAGTACCGGTAAGACACAGCTGCCATACACTTTCTTCACAAATGGGGACACACACACACACACAAAAAAAAAGCTCTAATGCCCTTAGTTAATCAGAATCACAGACTTGTCATAGTATAGCACTGCTCACAACAAGGAAACGTAAATAAAGGTGGTGTTTCCGGCAAAAACCAAAACAGGAGGTGTTTTTTTTTAGTGAAAAAAAAAATATGAGGGCAAAGATGAAGTAAAGAATGACTGTACAGAAAGGCATAAGCAGCGGTTCATCGAGTGTAAAAAAAAAAAGTGGCAGTATATAAAATCTTTATGACGTGCGGTCACGTTTACGCTGGACAAACCCGGCAGGTGTGTGCATATAAGATTAAGAGAACAATGTCTAATTTGGAAAGGAAGCCCGTGCACACATTTGGCCACACATTGTAATGCATGTGGGTGAGCATCCTCCTTTGAACACACAGCCATCTTGTTCGAATGTTACAATCAACCGTCAAGGGAGGTTGTTGAGGTGTTTCGAATTCCCCGTTACAAAAAAGGATGCGTGAGTAACTCATCCTCAGCATTCTTTGATAAAGAGATGTCCTTACAGTGCTCATTTCTGTGAATTCCGGAGAATTTAGACAAGCTGCTTTGTGTGCTTTTTGCTTTTGTGTGCAGTGCTGTAGATGGCTTTTCGTGTTGTTGTGTGCAGTGCTGTAGGTTATTAAATTCAGTGTTTCTAATACCCATGCCACACGTACACAAGAAATGACATTAAGTGTTTAAGTCCCTTAAGATACCGAAAGACATTATTTGGGTGGGCCGTGCTATATTTGAGAACCCAAAGGCATTAAACGTGTTAGGCATGATGGTGATAATGACCTAAAGAGAAATGCACTCATATTTTAGAAGTTTTTTAACGTAGAGAAAAACGTCTTCCAAGGGTGCAAAATGTTTTTTGTAATAGAAAACGCTATGAGAAATAGTATTTTCTAAAAAATCGCGTGAGCCATTTCTAAAAGTGACTTCGGCAGCTGCCGTCGTTTGCCAGCAGTAGCCAAATCCGAGAAATTCGAAACGACGAGTAACACAATTTTTTGCCTTTTGCCACTGTTTTAGTGAACTTTGTTTTCTTCAGAACTTCGTCACCAAGAGTGCACAAAAAATCGTCTTATGTCGAAGTTCAGCTTCGTTTATGCGTCAACACTATGGTGCTGAGAGTTTCGTTGGTTTCATTTGGTGGTCCCCGCGATTGAGAGTAGGCAAATTTAAGGGGTTTGTGAAGGCGAATGAATTGCGCAGAACTCCTTAAACCAAAAATGACATCGGAGCGAATGGCATTAGATTTTTGCGTGTAGCAGCGAATTAATGGCATTAAAACTTAAGGCATTAAACACTTAATGTCATTTTTCATGCATGTGTGGCATGGGTATTATTAAATAAAATCTATTGTTACAGCGCTTGTCCGTGTGTACCTCTTCTTGTCCCAGTTAGCGTAACTCAAAGCTTCCTGATTAGATCAACTCTCGCCCATAATACCTCCGATATACTTATCAGGTTTGCATGCTTCTTGTTTAATTAGAAAGCCTGCCAATATGCTAGGGGAATAAAATTATGAACGGCTAACATTTCCTTGTACACTTATAAAATACTCGGCCGTTCATTTTGAGAATGAGATATAATATAGCCATAATTTTTTCCCAACAACAAAGTTAAAATTAGGTAGTAACGTGGTTTCCCTGTCTGGTTTTCATAAAAGTTATGACGTATAATGTTAATTCAGTATGTACTGAAAAGATTGTCGAAAACTTCAGAACAATGGTACGCCAAAATGTATTACACAAGTTACAACATGTATACATAAAAAAATGTACAAGATTTGCTCTCTAAAACTTTAAAATGCATAAATATTGTTAGTATAAATTTATAAATTTATAAGTAAATTAAAATAGTTTGAACACCTGACTGCCCTCCAGCTGATGTACTTGGTTTATACATTTAGAGTGAAAACCAATGGTGCAACATGTCATGTGGGGATGTTACGGAACTAATGCTGATACAAATGAAAAAAAAAAAATCATGCACCCGCCCCGTCTAAAAATGACGATGTCTGAACGTGAAGCTTTCTTGTGAGAGATTCCACGGTTTTCGTCTGAGCTTGGACTTTGACTCGCACGCAGTTCGGACTTTTGATCGCAGCCGCTTTGACTTTGACCCTTTGCCATTTGATTTTGCACGAAGCTTTCTATTCAACTACCGTCGTCAGGCAAAGGGGTCCACGATTTTTATGTCTAATTTTGCACTCCATGCACCCCTCTTCGTCGACACGGCGCAATCAGATATACATCGGCTTCATAACGCGAGGGATCCCGGTTCAGTTCCAACCACACGAAAGGATTTTTAAATGCAGAGCATTTTTTATCCTCGCCTCTTCCTGCGTCGGACGGCGTCCACAGCTCCGCGTCTGCAGCAGGTGCGCCTCTCCTCCTTCCCTCCTCTCTCTCAACAGCAGCTGGCGCGCGCATGCGTCGTAGTCAGCCCGTTCGCTCCGTCGCGGTCTCGGCGTAACAGGTGCGTGATAGCAGCGCGGTGGGGCGTGGAAGGGCGCGCGCTGCTTGTGCATGCGCGCCCCCGTACTGCTCTCCCTCTACTGCGCGCGCTGCAAATATAAAGCGGCTAGCGGTCCCTCGTGCTTCAGTCGCTGCGTTGCTTCTTCCTTCCTTGGATGACGCTTGCTCCCACGTTTACTCGTACCTGCTACTCCAGCATCACGGAAGAAGCGATGGAAGCAACACTGCCTTCAACCAGTACTGAGGCCCGAATGCTCTGCATTTACTCGTGTTCCCCTCACGGGAAGGCGCGGGAATTTTTTTTTCTTTCACACATAACCCACATAACACCCACATGATACCCTGCTACATGCCATGTATCCCACCCAATACCCTGCCACATGCAAATCCTGCCCCCACCCAGGCACCCTGTACCACATTGTATGGGAGTGCCAGCAATCCCCTTCCCTCACCCCTAACCCCAACCCTACCTATGAGCAGTGGGTGGAGCTGCTGACCAGCTCCGACCTTCCACACCAGCGACGATTGGTGGAGAGGGCACGGATGGCCAGCATAGCCCAAGGCATCCCGGACTAAGGAAGCCTCCCACCGGGCGGGTGCCCTAACATCAGCACCTGCTCTCCAATAAAGTTTACTCATCATCATCACTTCACCTTCAATCATCACCCTCATCAGAGCAAGTCAGCTGTCCTCCAGTGCGCCATTTGTGAGAAATAAAAAGCTTCACTTTAAAAAAAAAAAAAAACCTTAAACTCCTCCTCTCAGCGACAACACCCAAAAGGGTGTTGCGTGTATACAGCGTTATTGCTCTTGCAAAAAGATGTAAATGCTTTTAACTATGCCGTATCAGCGGTAACCGAGCAACCCCCCAACGGGCCGTTACTGTGAAAGAGTGTTCTTGTTTGATACGCTGAGCTACACTGACCTATGAGCTACGCTGAATCGGTGGGTGCCTACCTTGAGGTGCGGGTGGTGTGGAACTGACGGGCGTTCCCCTCGCGAGGACGAGTTGAACGGTTCCCCTGGCCTGTTGGAGGATGCCAATGGCCTGCTGGTGGGAGATGTTGCTGTCCAGGGGCTGACCGTCTATGGCCAGGATCTGGTCCCCTTCCTCCAGGCGTCCATCCCTGTTCCGGGAAAAAGGGCAAGAGGGGACGGCCCGCAAAGTTCAGGACTCACGGTGTGCTGCGAAATCTCAGCAGGATACCGTTTGCATTGAAGTGACAACCCACAACTCTTTCACTGTCACAAGGGATTCATTTTCCACAACTTGTACTCAACAAAACTCGCAAATGTACCCACGGTGAAACTAAACCAGGAGTTGCAATATTAAGTGAGCCATTTCGTTACTTTAGAAAACCACTCGCTCACGCTCAAATTCTGCATGATGATCTCACCTTGTTGCCAAATCTTCTTTGCACCGAGATCAGAGCTTCATTTATTTCATTTTTGGAAAAATAGATGCTGCACTTGCTAGTCACTGAAGATAAGATCATGACTCTGTCACAATCAAAATTATTAGAACAAGGAGTATCGGTGTAAATGACCTAAATATATGAACCCCTTAAAAAGCATAGGTCGAATGTACTAAAACCATTTCATAACTAAATTATGCATCATCATCAATACCAGCACCACCAGCCTATCTAAACCCACTGCAGGACACCCACTGCAGTCGTTTTTGTAAACAATAATAGTTTTACTTTAGTACACTTTCAGACAGGTAATAATTGGGACTGCTGTTCCAAGTTATAAATTTCAAAAACACAACAATTCTATCAAGAACTGACACACAAGGCCTGAGCAACTGCCCATACACTAATTGAAGAAACACACAGAAATTCCGAGAATTGTCTACTCATGCGTAATCATTCGTACACTGCTTCTGTCCAACCAAGTTCTTTTTTTTTAAAGTGAATTAATGTGTTAACTTCGCCAATTATGCCATTTTGTGCAAATGCAGGGTGTTATACAGTTCGTGCTTTTCCATGATTTTTTTATTCAAGTTTTGGTTTATTTTTCTGGGCCTCCTTTCTTATTCTGTTGTGTGGGCACAGTGTATAAAATAGATGGTTTTGTTTTCATTAGCTAGCTTTTGTTGTTTTTTAGTTCAGTTGTATACCTCTGGTTTTTAAAAATTACCTTTGTCTAATTATACCCATTTACACTGTTATCACAATTAAATGTGCCAAATTCTCCAATAATAACACATTTTTGTGCGAATGTGGGGAATTACAAGGTTGGCACTGTGGGGCACTTGGCAAAGAATGCTTACACATTAAACCAGCACCAAGGCCTTCCTTTGCAAGCCTCCTCTGGCTGCCATAGACCTTCTTGTTTGCCAGCACACATTCTTCCAGGCAGCTTGTCTAATCTTTCCTCTTCACACAACAACAAACACTGCAACAAGAGCAGGTGCTCGAACAAGGGTGAAAGGCCTGTACTCTCAAAAACCTCACCGATAGATATGGTAAGGGCGAGTTTTTCACCCACCACTTCAACAAAGTCACATCAGCCCCTTTTCCACACCTGATCCTACTTCGTACAAGTATTTCAGAGCTTGCACAAAATTTGACATCCGTATCTGTGCAATTTCGAGGCACTGCATCAGTCAGTAATAGAGAACTTCCTCAAAAGGACCATGAATACAAACTATAACCCTGCTTTATTTGAAAGAACTAATCTAGTAGGTAACTCACTCAACTCTAATCACGCCCCAAAGAATGTTTTTAATCGGAAAAAATATACGAAGTATTGAAGAATTTTCAAATGTCATACTACAAAACAAGAGCAGTGAAGTAATAATAATAAAGGAAATACTAAAAACAGGACTACAAGTGTGTTGACTCCACAATAACCTTTGTGGACTATCAGCACTCACCAATGCAATCACAAAATCATGTTTTAATAGTGGCTCTGGACAGTAACCCCCAATTACAAACAGATCCCTGCGACTTCATAACGTCAGGATGAAAAGGTGACTGTCAAGCTGCCACTATTTCATCTGTTTTCCTTATTATATAGCTTATTGTTTGAGGTTTGCATCAGAATTGCCATAATTGTTTTGGGGACAAGGCAGCCTTTTTGAATGACCCAAACATAAACAGCCACAGCCTCTTTAAGAGAGTTGCATTCGCTTTATTTCTGCCGAGAAAAAACAAAGCTATTGAGTAAACACACCTTAATTGTAAGTTTTTATTCCCCTTGAAGTCACATAGGAGGTAGAAAGAGCATACGATGCTTCAGCACCTTAGCGCAATTTTTTTGAGATCACCGTAGAAAAAAAAAAAAAAAGCCGAACAAGATAGTCACGTACCTTTTTTTTAGTACATATATTCTCTCCTGGTCTCCGAGGGTTCTTGGCTCGAGTCGCACAAAATAGAGCCGCGGAATATCACATAAAAGAAAACGGAAAGAGAGAGGAGGTGCTACGGCGAGGCCGACATCATTCCAGAAAACGAAAATAATCAGGCAGCGGCTACACAAAACGACGGCAGCCCTTCGCTTTGTCGATCAGCGGCGGTTCATCCCGAGTCGAGCTTGGTGCGGGCCCGGGGTTCGGGCCGCACGCAGGGTTCGAATCCCGTCACCATCGTCGCTTCGCGCGCGGTCACGTTGTCACCACCGTCCTCGAAGCCGAAGGGACCGGCGCACCGCACATCGCCAGCTTCGCCGCTGGAAAACGTCCGCATCGCGATAAGGGCGTTCAGCGGGGAAGCACCGCTCGGGATCCACCAGGAATTCAATCTTTGCCGACGAGCAAGTTCCTCAGTATTTGTCACCAAGCTGACAGTCACGCGGTGAGCATTTCAAAATTCGCCGATAAATCACGCAGTCGAGCGAGCAAGAACCGTCTGCGCGCGACGCGAGCTCACGCTGCGGTATCGTCTGCAGCTGTTAACAGACGACACTTTATTCCAGCAGACGACAATATATACTGGCGATTCGCCGAAAAAGATATGTTGGCTTTTCTTGTGCCCGTGTGTTTGGCTATTGGCGATAAGATAAGCAGGCTTGATACGTGAGCAATGTCTGAAAACAGACGGCGTACAACGGATATGTCTTCGAACACATCGACGTAGACCCAACGGTTCCAAAGCTGACGTCGTCTGCGGTCAAGATGTAAAACTGTCGGTAATTGGGCGATATTCCGAACCTGTAGCGTACCTCTTGCGTCGACTTTCAAGAGAGAATATGCGATACGACGGCAGTTTCTTCTGAGACAGCGAGACTGCGCGTTTTAGGCTCGGCAAACCTGCGCACGAAACTAACAACGGCACATAAACGAAAACTGGCGTAACTCTAATCTTAAGCGTTTCACACAACGATGGCTCGGTAAATACTCGTCGATACTAGTGGGAAAACGTCCTAAAGCCAGGATGACGATGAACTCCCAGGTATCAGGGCCCGAATCAGAGGTAACGATACGCGAGGCTCGGACCCGAAGCAGCAGACACTTCCACGGCGAAAGGCAGCAGGTCGGTCGGGCAGGCGGGAGGAACTGGGGAGAAACGAGGGGACGTAGGTAGCACACCTGACGACCCGCGCACGATCGGAGCGGACGGCACTACGACTACGGCCTCGGCGCCGACTGGCGCGCCGAGCTCCAGCGAACGCCGCCGCCGAAGGAGCAACGATGTTGACGTTCGGCGGCCGCCGCTGTGCCTATTTGCGGGCGCAGGACCGGTGGCCGCTTGTGCGTACGCCTCGTCCGCGGCCCCAGACGACCGGCCGCGGAGGATTCATAGCGCGCGGCCGAACTCCACCGCCGCAGGAGAGGAGCTCGGGTGCGAGTAGAAGGGCACTGGGCGAGCCAGCTGGCTGACTGGGCGGACCACTTGAAAACGCCGTGGGCGCGGGGTGCAAACCGATAACCCAGCTGTCTCGTCACAGCGACGTTCAGCGCTGGCCGCGATCGGTGCAGAAAAACGGGGCGAACCGGAGCCTCGATCTTGTGCCGTCTCGAAGAGACGCGCGCGGACGTGAAACCGGGTAGCGGAGACGGCGGTCGGGCGTTGGCGACCGGCGGGCGGTGTCGAAGGCGCGATCCAACGCTAACCTGATCGACGGCGGCTTAACGAAACACGAAGTAAACGAAAAAACGGGACCCGCCGCCCCTGCACGCCGCCACCGCTTGAGGGCGCGGCGGTCGTTCACAAGTGGGCGGGAGACCGGGATGCCGAGGGAGAAACGGGGAGGAAACGGCATCGAGAGCCGAGAGAGGGAGTTAAACGGGGAGATACTAGGGAACGGGGTAAACGCTGGAAGGTATGCCTGCCTGCGTTCCCAGCAGAGTTCGGGTCGACCGCGTCGGATGTCTCGTCCAATTAGCGGCCCGCGCGTTTCCGATTTGCATTGACCTTAGCAGCGGCGGCCCCGAAGGCTTCCCCTCGCATTCATCGTGCACAAGAACGACCGCACTCCCCCCTCCCACCGGCGTTTTATGAGCAGACGAGGCAACAGAAGAGGATTCCAACGTGCTCTGAAGCCCCGCAGGAGAGCTAAACGAGCCACGTAGAAAAATAAATGAACACGGCAGGGGGAATGGTGACGGATGTAAATACAAATAGGAAATCAGCGGCCGCCAACGGAGTGAGAGAGAGCGGGATACGGGCAATAAACAGAAACGGCCCGCCTCGTGACGTCACACCCTAGGCCCAAACACGCTAGAGGGGGAAGGGGGGAGGCTAACGGTGCTTCGACGGTGTTGCTTCGATCCCTTCTCCTCACCCCATCCCGTTCCTCCTCACCCCCGACGCCGCCGCGCCATCTGCGGTGCGACGAACGAAGCTCGCGCGGACCATTCAAACGACGTCGAAAAGTGGCTCAAGAAGGCGTAAACGACACAAGACCCACACCATTTTAAGGCCGGTTCGGAGAGATTCATGGTCCGTGCACGGGCCATTCAATCCGGCCTCCCTCCTTTATCCCTACTTCACGGTGTTTCCCCAAATAGCCTTGTCCGTGTGAAACTAGCCGTGTGGACCGAGTCGGATGGCCAGCCGCCCGCGGGCGGGAGACCCAAGGAGGAAGGCAAATCAAATCACGCGAGCGATATCGCTCCCAATTCGGTTAGACGCAGCCGGTCGGAAAGGCCAAGGGAGGATCTCTGTCTCGGCTGCTCTGTTCGCCCTTTTGCGACCTTGCACGCGTGCCTGCGCCGAAACCATTTTTGTTTTTCGTTCCCAGCAAGGAGTTATCTGTTGCTACACAAACTCATCGGACATGGGCGAAAACATTGGCGTTAACTGCCGCATCGCAAAAGGCGAAATACGCCGACTTATCTGCAACTTCCCTTTCAAAACAGAAACGCCTTAAAAAAAAAAAATCAGTGCCCTTTCACTCTGAGGGAGGATGACCAGAGAAGCTCGGCGCAGCCCAGGGAGGGTCCGAAACAAAAACACTTGTGTTTTTAGTTTGCGATTGAGCATACCTCCTAGTTATAATTAGTTGAATGAAACTTGCAATGACTAGTGTTTTCTTTAAGAGGTCAAACACAGGCTGCCCGTCTCCTTCCCGTAGAAGCCTGTATATTGACAGCAGACACGAATTTCACAATATTTATAACTTCACTAGTGAACTAAGTAATTACGAGCAGTAAATGTAACTACGTAACGTTAGAGTCGTCTTAGCAGCCAATTTTAACGTAATTTGTTTCGGGATAGTTTACAGCCGTTTTCTGTAGCCATAATCTGCGATACCTACGGAAATGTTGCAGCTGACAATGCAGCCTCATCGGCCCACAGCCTCACTGTTCCACTGCTTCCCATCCCTTTTACAAGAAAGGATGCGCCAACTGTCGCATCTTCGATTGCCTGGAGAACACAGCAGTGCATCTGTACCGACGCAAGACTTCAGTATACGCCTCTGTATCTATACGCCTCTGTATCTAACTGACCATAAATGCCGCTTCAAGATGCCTCCTGGGCTCAGCAAGCGTGAGGAAGCTGTACTGCACCACCCACGTCCGAACGTGGCATGCGCGCGGCATTTCCTCTGCAAAATTTAGCTGGGGCGGTATTCTCGTGTTCCGTCCATTTTGCGTCCGTTTCAAGAGTGTCCGTTTTGAGCAAACCCTGATTGGACAAAAGCAAACACCCGGATGTGACGCCATGCAAGCACGGCGGAGCTGTGAGCCGCGGCTTCTCGGAGCAGACGATTTGGAGCAGACGATTTGTCGTCGCCTTAATTGTTGTTGGTATGTTGGAGGAAAAATAAACACAGAAAAGATAGTTTGAAACAGGTTTAGTCGTTTAAAATGTGTTCACAAGAACTGTTGCGCAAAAGCCAACCCAAAGCCCGCCTGCAACTGGACGTAGGTCACAATAAAACGGACACAACATGGACGTTTTCAAAACGGAAAAACACGAGAATACCGCCCCTGGACTCTTCACCACTTCGTTCAACATGCGATGCAACAGACGATATCGAACATGTCATCTACATCTGTCCGAAGTTCACAGTGCCAAGGCGCACTCTCCTAACATCTTTGTGTATGCCGCACCACGTAGGCCTTGAACTGAGGGCAGTTTAGGGCCATTGTTCGGACCCACGCCAGGCCGAACGGGCTACCAAAGCTCGGTTGGTGTTATTACGTAGCACTGGCTTCTTCCTGTTTTAAATTTATGCTTTTTTTAGTGCGTTTTCAAATTCCCTCCTTACTCCATGCCCTCCAATGGAGCTTGTAAGGTTTCTATGAATAAAAAAGTGTTGCGATTTAACTTACCCGCCAAACTCTGTGTATGTGCTTGAAAATTCGTGCGCATCACCTCACTTTTATTTATTTATTTATTTTAATTCACAGACCCCCCTATCTTTATCTCAGCATATGGCGTAGCAAGCTATGCGAAATGGCTCGGCTAACCTCTCCTCTACCATTAAATGCATTCTCGCTCTCTCTCTCTCTCTCTCTCTCTCTCTCTCTCTCTCTCTCTCTCTCTCTCTCTCTCTCGCTCTCTCATTCTCTCTCTCCTCTCTCTCTCTCCTCTCTTCTCCTCTCTCTCCTCCTCCAGCTTCGCTTGTAAAAAACAACGACAAATCGTTTTGGCGTATCACCGGCAAATTGCCCGCCAGAAAAGAGCGTTCGTTTGCTGGCAGTTCAGACGAGAACCAAACCGCCTCTTTTGTTTGTTCGTTTGGACTGCACGGGCCACATTACTTGATGCATATCGATCTACCACGGTAAACGCACGCCGATATATGCACGTTGGCATCGGCAGGCGGTGCTAAAACTTTATGGCCCCGCTCCTCCCCCAATATACGGGAGGGCCATTTATGACCGCGACCCCCGTGAAACATTGAAAACAAAAAGTGAACCTCGCGATGACACCAGTCGTAAAATATCATGCGCTGTCTGAAATTTACAACGGCTCTTCCCAGTTGTGCCTTTATATTTTTGCAGGCCTCTAGGAGAGCAAGAAATTACTTTTTTTCCGTAGCGTTGCCGCAGTGGAAAAATAGGCTTCGCAAGCATTGCCAGTCGAGGTTGCTCAAAATTGACGTGGCCTCGGGCTAAATTTAATATTGAAGTCAGCTGTCGAAGCTACAGTTCATCTCACGAGCTGCGCGCACTTGCGTGGTCCGCCTGCAGCCTCCGTAGGATTTTTGATCCAATAAAGTCGATTTCTCTCTCTCTCTCTCTCTCTCACGGTGGTGTGGCCGTCACTATAAGTATTTCCGGTAAAATAGAAGGCTATGTCGACGGTGGACGTGAATGTTGGCACAGTGAACATTAAATGAAGTAAATCGTGTGTCTTAGTGCATCACTAGTACCACTGGCTTTTCCCTTCAAGTCGCCAGATAGTTCTCAAAATCCGCCCGCTGAGCAAGTCAAACTCCCCGCGACGTTCTACAGTGGCTGTCTCACGAAAAGCGAGGCGCTGGTGCCTTGCGGTTCCACCTTGCCCAGCGGGTAGCGTACGCTACGCTAGCGGTGGAGAACCGGCACCCGATTGCGCATGCGCGCTGCAGGCACTGCGCAGGAAATGGTGGGAGGAGAACGGCGCCCCTCCGAGGAGGGAAGAACGTCCTTGCAATGAATGCACGCATGCGCAGTCGGGTGCCAGTCCTGCAGCCGCTAGCGTAGCGCGCTACACCGTGGAATGTCTCCGTGAGTTACAGACGCCTGATATGGGTGGAGCGTTGAGAATCGCGTTCACTTCACAAGCACGGAGCTTGTGAAGTGAACGCGTTTTCACAAGCGGCGCAGACGACGATCCCAAGCGCAATTTTGCCCCACACCATCATTCTCTTTCTCGCAGGGGTAAACGGTTTGCATACATTCTAGGGCAGCTGCAGCGGTCTACGTCGGTTCATACGGGCAGGCGACGCCATGTTTCTGCCGTTAGCCGCGTCGCGCGCCGTGCGGACAGGTGCTGGTGTGTCCACGGCTCGCGTGCCTGGGGAGCATTTCCGCGTGCTTCTAGAAGCCGCTTTTCTTTCCAGCTTTATCCATTTCTTGCGAACGAAGGGCGAAATCTACAAACTCAGCTAACAAATCGTCGTAGCCCGCAATGTCGTTGAGAAAAGGAGCAGCAGTATTCCATGCGGCCATGCTCATGCGGAGTCTCGCTGGCTGCGAGAGCGATGCAAGGGCGCGGGTCCCTCTTGGGCCACTTCCGAGGCCCGCGCTATTTTGGAAAATGGCGTGCGCGCCCAACCCAAACGGTAAGGCTGGCTTAGGCTTAGCGCATGAGTGGTACGGCGTTCCAGGCCGCTTCTGGAACCCGGAGCGTTGGGTTCCACCAGCGCTGCCAAGGCGGCGCTGCACGGCAGGACTTCCGGGTAGTACTTCCGGGTGGTACAAAGCTACGGGGGTCCTATAGAATCCTGTGTACACGGAAACAAAATGAGCTCGGTACTCCCGATTGTTTTGCGACAGCCCATCCCCGCCGAGTCTGATCTCTTCCGACAGTCAACCCGGCAGAAGGGAAGAAAAAAAAAACTGTGGTTGATTCCTCTATCATAGGAATCGGTAAAACACGAAAGTTAAATGTGCAGCGAAATCTGCAGCTGAGCATGATTTGCGGGTCGTCGGCTGTCTTGTGGGTGTGCTTGGCGAGCGAAGTCCTGCTGGCGAGTCGCTTCGGCAAAGGTGTACTGGCGTCATTTCCATGACGGATATGACGTCAGTGAAATCTTGGTGTATCCCGTCATAAAACACGTTCTTGTTAAAATATAAAAGCCGAAAACGAACAACCCTAAGTATAACATATCATTTAGTGCTAAAGGTTGCTTTCCCCCAAGACCTTGTGTGCAGGGGTGCACCTTTTACAGGCCGCTTGCTTCGTCGTACTGGCGTCCCTTCCGTGACGGATATGACGTCACTGAAATCTTCGTGTCTCCCGGAATAAAACAATTTCGCGTTAAAAAGCTTTGCAGCGCTCCCTTTCCAGTTGGTGTTGGAATACGTTTGCAGCGCCGAGAAAACTGCTGGGACGGTGACGGCGCTCTGCCACTCGAAGGTTTACCGGTGGTCGTATGAAGTGGAATTTGACGTGAGAGCTTCTTGTTTAAACTAATACACCCGGCGAAAAGAACCTTTCAACAACCGCCAATAATATTAAAAAAAAAAAGAGCAACGCAATCGGCGGCGATCGTGCGTAAAAATCGGCGAATCCGGCGGACAACAGCAGGCTCGTCTGCTGCGGTGCGCCGCGCTTTCGCGCACCTATGTTACGCGTGCGCTTTCATTAAACACTGCTGGTTTGCGCCGCCGTGTTGCAGCGCTGGCTTGCCATTTTAGATGCAGAGCATCTGATTCACTCGCCTTGTCCCTCCGGCGTCGTCGTCGTCGTTGTCGGCGTTGTCCACCCCTCTGCCATTCTCCTCGCCGCGCGAGCTGCGCTCTCCGCCGCTCACCCCCTCTCCTCTCCGATAACGAACACTCTCTCGCAAGGGGCATTGGATTGGATTTGATTGGATTGGATTGGCTTGGCTTGGCTTGGATTCGGTTGGATTGGATTTGGATTGTATTGGATTAAAGTGGATTGTGTTGCGTCATAGCCGCGGCAGACGCGCTGGGGCCGGCGCATGTGCAGTACTCTCTCTTCCGCGGTTTCCTCTCCTTCGGGCTCGCTGCGCATATAACCGGTGTGCCGTTCTCCGGCGAAGCAACATCCACGCTTGGCTCAAACACCTAGAGTCCACGCCGCTTTACAAGTACGCCAACGTCGTCATCGACTGGGACCAGCTTACGCAGTCCCCTCAACGTTATGCGCGCTATAAAACGCGTTCCCTTCGCCGCTCCGCCTATGCGTCGCATCTACACAGGGGTTCCCGCGAGGGGAGGTGGGAGTTTTTATTATATCTTGGCTCAGTGACAAAATACAGCGATCGCCAGAAGCGCGAAATCGGTTTTGCGATTCCGAAAGTAGGGGACGTAGAGCAAAGCGGCCGGGCGAACTGGGTGGCCGTTACATTTCCTTGTTTGCTCGTAAGTAGGGTTACTAAACGTTTATTTCTCTCTCTTCCTTGTTTGCTCTCACTTTATTTAATTACGCTATTTCATCATACAGGGATCTGCAACGTTTTGAGGTGGAGGGCCGAGTTGCATGAAGCGGACACGGCGGAGGGCTGGACGGAAAATCGAGTGGGAGGGGAAGGGGGGTTTTGAAGGCAAAGAGAAAAAAACTCAGCGAATTGCCTATAATATGTTACAATAGTCTGGCAAAGTGTGAAGATGGGGGTCAATGCAACTGGAAGCGATCAATTCTCTGTTGTCTCCCGCCTAATTGAGGTCAAAACTGCCGTGTCGGCCTTCAGATAGTGACAGTGGGAAGGGGGGGGGGCTCTGACGACGTGCTGGGCGCCGCATAATACTGTCCCGCACTTTAACTGCACTTAATTTGATTATTTGACGCTATTGACTCATTTACCCGCTAGTATACATGTACCCCGCCGTTCGTAAATCGCACGACGTAAAACGCTGTGCGAAAAATCCTTTAGTTCGCGAAAATATAAAACAAAATTTCCACCCGTTTTCAAGGCGGTGCCGGGTAGGTGGTGTCAGCTGAGCCGGATGCGCTCCTCGCGTCCGCTTCCCTGCTCCCGCGTAAGCAATAACCTTTGCAGTTACCTTATGCTATAGGAGGAGCAATTAACGTTCTGCGTTTTATGCTACTTGCGAACTGTTCGTTTGTCGACTGTACGCAAGAAAAGAAAGAACGATAATTATCGTCAGGAAATTAGACCACCCGACCTGCTGACGATATAATGACGCACGTCGCGACCATCGCGGCAGCTCGCTCAATATAAAGCCAACAAATCTGCTTGTTTCAGCGGATATTATTTTGTTTAGCCTCTGCAACCACTTGAAGGGCTATTTTATTCAGTGTGCCATCATTGAAACGCACCAAAACGCGATTAAATTAAGTACAACCAAGTTTTCTATGGCTTGTAATGCAATTGGAGGGAGGCGCGGGTCGTCTGCTATACTGTACTACCCAGACGCGGCGGGCACCAGGTGGCGCTGTATGTCACCAAAACTCCAGCGCACGAGCCCTATTCCGAAACCATGCGAGTTTTGGGAGTTAGAATGGTTAGATCTAGAACGGTTAGAGCGCGCAACCTGTCCAGTGATATCCGCAGCCGTATGGCGTGATATCCGGGTTTAATGTGATGCCGTGAACAGATCAAGGCAGCTGCCACTGAGTTTAGCGCAAAAGGTTGTATTAATTGAATGAATTTTCTCACTACTATCTTTAAAATACCGATTTACTACTGGCTTTTCTTCCAATTATGCGGTTTAGAATTTCCCCCCCGTTACTATTCACATTCGGAAACGCGCTGTCAGAGCAGTGAAATTTTTCTTTTCGCGTCGCACGCAGCAATTTTATACTGAGAAGTGGTAAAAAGCCAATTTCTGAAACCGCGGTGATAGGCAGGAATTTAATCAGCCAAAAATAAAAAAGAACAAAAAGTACAGGGGACCGATTTGGCGTAACGCGGTTTGTGGAATTGAGGTGTTAGAAACATAGGCAGGATCTTAAAAGTAGAAGGGACAAGATAAAAAAAAACCTTTTTCGTACGAGCCCAAAATGTAACAATAGCTAGTACAGACGCCCCCTTTCACAGCGAGCTCTACCGTTAGCTCACTTCCGGATACAGCCGTCTGTGCTTCTATAGATCATAAGCACGAACTTGCCTCATTCGCGCCTTCCGCTTAGCAAACGTAATGTCCTTTCGCGGCTGTAGCAGTTCCAAACAAAAATCCGGAAAAATAAGTTTCATTCACTATTGCCATCAGGATCAGGCCTGTGAGCTGCACATAAAGGAAGCAAAAAAAAAAAAACGCAATGCGATAAAGACTGAAAAAGATGCCCCGCAGGGGCGGGGGTGAGAAGGGGGAGATAGTCAGTTGAGCGGAAACGCCGTACACGCATACACAGGCGGAAATTCCCGCTGAGGAAATGAGGAATTCACCCAACCCATGTTAGAATGCGCAACTAGGAAAAGCGAAATAAAGCTAGGGAAAAGTGAACGCAGAGCAATAGCTGACGAAAATCCACGCCGAGAGAGAGAGAGAGAGAGAGAGAGAGAGAGAGAGGAGAGAGAGAGAGGAGAGAGAGAGAGAGAGAGAGAGAGAGAGAGTAGAAAAAGAATGAGGAAAAAGTGAGTGGGTGAAACAACGCCACCTGAACGCACTGCTTCCCGCAAAATGGCGGCCGCAGTTGCCGTTGCAGACGATAACGAAAACGGGAAGTATCCCAGCGTGCATGGGGTTCGTGTTAGGCGAAGCAGAAAGAGCGGCGAACGATTAAGGAACGTCCGAAATGCGAACAACAAAACAAAGGAGATAAACAACACCTTAAAAAACATCCAAAGAGTAAAACTATCGAGACGGAAAGGAAATTTTCACCATCCGGTGCCGGCCTGCGACAATCAAGCAGACGGCGCTACGACGGAAAAATTGTGTTCGTCTGCCTCCGGCAATCCGGAAAAAAAAAAAAAAAAAAAAAAAGAAATGCTCGCAGATGAGGGAACAGAAAACGTTAATAACAAGCTTGAAAGGCCCGAAGAAGTGAATCGAGGGCGTTAATAAGTCGACACAGCGACAATCAGTCCGCGCGAGTTTCCGTCGTTATGTCGGGTAATTGAACACGCGGGACGAGAAAAACGAAACCGCCAAAAAGAAAAAGGCCGCGCGGGAATTATCCTGCCGGAGTGCTCACCATCGTCGGTCGATAAAACACATCACGCGGGAAACATAAAAGCCGTAACAAGGTGCCTGGAGGAAAATTAAAAAGTGGATGAAAACGCGGAAGCCGGTGATTAAAATTTCACGTCAGCCACCGGGGCGTACCGTAGAAAATCACTAATTAGCTGAAGAGGGGGGGGGGGGGGGGAGGGGGGCAATGCGTCGTGCAGACGACAGCTCGAAGACGACTAAAAAAACTGAACTAGAACATTTGGCCAACAGCAAAAAAAAAGAAAAACAAGCGAGACTATACAATATATGCTACAACAGAAACGAACTTCCCCGAAGTCTCCACTCGAAGTGATCGCTACTTCATTATTAGAAGCTACTTTTTGCAGTTATTAAGCAGAGTTAACGTTCGATAGCTGCAATCAAACTCTGACAAACTTTCCGGCCTAAACTACCCACTCGTTTATGCTGGAACTCCACGATATATCAGACCAAAGGTCAGAAACCAATAAAAAAAAATTCAGGGAAGATTGCACTCACGCGCAATACGAATAGCAAAGCTAACAGCAGGTAATCATCGAAGGACACAAAGTTGAGCTTTAGTATCGTTCTGTGCCATTTTATTAAACACTGACGGTTTGGGACGCCGTTGCGAATACATGGTGCAGCGCTAGCTCGTCGTTTTACTGCGTGGCTCAGCGACGAAATGCAGCGAGCGTCAGAAGCGTGAAATCTGTTTTGTGATCCCGAAAGTAGTGGCCGTTCTGTTTCCTTGTTTGCTCTCAGTTTATTTATTTACGCTTTCGCATCATATATTCCCAGAAGTATAAGCGTCGGCAACGTTTTGAGGTGTAGTGCCGAGTTGCATGAAGGCTATAACGGCAAATCGGTGGGAGGGGGAGGGGGGCTTTGAAGGCGAAGAGAAGAAAATTCACGGAATTGCCCATAATGTTTGACAATAATCTGGCTAAGTCTGAAGATGGAGGACAGTGCAACAACTGAAAGCGGTCAATTCTCTGTAATTGTCTCGCCGTCTAACCCCATTTGAGGTCAAAACTGGCGTGTCGGCGTTCAGATTGTTCAGATAGGGGGTTCTGACGACGTGCTGGGGGCGCATAATGCGGCCACGTTCGGCCCGCAGGCTGCAGGTTGCCGACCTCTGCACTAGAAGATAACGAACACAAAAAATGTGTTTTTTTTTCTAGCTGGATTACTGAACCAGCAATTTCTTCTAGCTAGAAATAGGCAGAATTTCTAGCTAGAAATTCAGTTTCTAATTCACTTCTAGCTGGATTGAGATTTACTTCCAGTTAGCATATGTCAAAAACCCACAAGCTTGAAATAATCGTTTCTAGCTAGACTAAGAATTTTTCTAGTTACTAGTTAGAAGCTGTCGATTCTAGCTAGAATCTAATAATCTAGTCAGGAATGAAGCCGAAAATCATGATTTTTTGCTAGAAATGCTCGTTCCATTTTCACGGGGGATATTTCGGCCGCGCACCGTGTATGCGGCTGTGTTATGGTAGTACACATTTCTGCAGACAGCGGACGTGCGATTTAATGGTGCTTGTTTTTCGCCCCTTAATAGCGCTTAATTTGCTTATTTGACGCTATTGCCTCCCCTACTCGCTAGTATACATGTACATTGCCGTTCGTAAATCGTGCGGCGTAAAATGCTAAGCAAGATTCATTTAGTTCGCGAAAATACAAAACGAAATTTCCACTCGTTTTGAATATGGCGCCAGGCCAGCAGTGTCAGATAAGTCGGCTGCGCTTCTCGCGTACGCTTGCATGCTCCCGCTGAAGCAACCATTTACAGTTACCTCAAGCCATAGGATGAGCAGCGTTCTGTGTACATGCTACCTGCTAACTGTTCCTTTGTCGACCGTATTAAGAAGGAAGAACGATAATTATCGTTCGGAAGTTAGACCACCCCACCTGGCGATACTGTCCCACGTCACGACGATCGCAACAGTTCACTCAAAAGAAAGCCGATAAATCGGCTAGTTGTAGCCTATATTATTTTGTTTAGCCTCTGCAACTACTTCAAGGGCTATTTTATTCAGTATGCAGTCATTTAGGCGCTTGACAACCCGATTAAATTAAGTACAACCAATTTTCGCTCTGGCTTGTAATTGAAAGCACATGGAGGGCGGCGACGGTCGTCTGCTTGTGTACTACCTAGAGGCGTCGGACACGAGGGGGCGCTGCATGACGCCAAAACTCCTGCGCCGCAGCCATCATTGCCATCACCTGCGCATGTTGCCAAAATGGCGCCAGGAAAATAAAAGAGGAAAGCAAAGTTCTGGTGCCTCCAGGGACCTATTTTTACGTAAACAGGGAAAGGAGAAATAGTGGCAGGATGTCTCTTCTGACTGCCGCCGAGATGTGATTCCGACTAACAAGCGCGGACAGCCGAGGCTAAGTACCGGAAGCACGCAACAACTTCTGCAGCCACCACCACCAACAACAAAAAAGACGGCGATGAAGGAGGGAGACCGTCCAAGTCGTCTACCCTTCAGAACACATCTCGGGCATAAAATAAAGTCACCGTCTCTCTCTCGCTCTCTCTCTCCTTATTTGCAGGAAATGAACCACTAACAAAAAAGATGGCTCCTTATTTGCAGGAAATGAAGTGAAAGACGTCAGCATTTCGGCCAACCCTACCCGGAAAACCTCCTCCTTTCCCACATCCCCGTCCATCGCGCTTTTTCGCTTTCCCCCAGTCGTCTATCCTCCCGCCTTCACTGCCGCCGACTCGATCCTACTTCACCGTCCCCCTCGCTTTGCCCGTCCCGCTTCAATAGATCTCTATCCTCTTTCCCGCCCAACATTCTCTTCCTCTAAGCCATTTCCTTTTCCCCAACTCTCTCCGCTCACATTCCCTCACCTTCCCCCTTCCCTCTATCGTATTTCTCCAGGGTGTCTACCAAGTTGACATTTTGAAATTCCCTGAGTGACACAGAACTCTATTTTACGTCAACACGGGCTGACACCCCTTCACCGGTTGCTGTCACCCTCTAAAAAGTGCCTTATAAAATAAAATATAACATAATAAAGTTGGATTGTGAACCAGTAACTTTTATCTCATTCAAAAAGAAAACATAACAGAGAGGTAGTAAAATTTACAGTGAATGAAATATTGAAAAAAAGGGTAACACCATGCTGCCATGTTCTCAGCTCGCACTCAATGCCTCAGTGCTGTATTTCACTGCTTCAAAGAGCTTATTTTGTATTGGATGAGGGACCCCTGCATCTTAAACACCGTCACGTTAGGTGCCCTTAAATGCCACCATACTTCTAGCATCAAAGCGCTGCGCAGGATAAGCGGGAAGAGTATTTGGGAATCACATTGGAAATCAGAAACACCTCAACAACACCCCACTATTGTGACTCCGCGTAAAGTTCTTTTGGCACGCAGCGAAAGCTACGAAGCCAAAACATGCTTTCTTTGCAGTTAAAGGTAACTCTTAAAATGGGGTACAATGTCTATATTTGATACTTAAGAAGTATTTTGAACACAGCTGCGATCTTTTACAGTTGAAAATTAAGAGAAATCTGTTTTTATTATTATGCCAGATTCACATTCAAAGATTTGCAACGTGCGTCAACTAACTAGAAACCACAGTAGATGGTGTCAGGTGTTCCAGAATAGGATTGAAAGCTACTACTGCCCCTGCCCCTGTAGACAAGGTCCCTTGCGCTGCCCCAACAAGCTATCGCGGCGTGCAACATTTTTTTCCACCTTTCAGGAGTCTGGGAAACATGCCAGAACACAAGGGTAGCGGACAGGGGGTCAGGAGGGGGAAGGGGGGAGGGGGAGTGACTTGCAAGCTGTATGAAGCTAGTTCTCACTGGAACCAAAGACTTCAGCCGGCGCCATCAGAGACGGCTCCGGAGGGCTGTCCACTTTTGACGTGCTGTTACTTGAGCCAGCATTACCGTGAATTTCGCTTCCTTCATAAAGTACAGCTAATTTTTCTGATAGAAGGACAAATTCTATGAGTTTTCTCTGAGTTTTTCCAGACTGCTCAAAATCCCTGAGAATTCCAGGTTTCCCCTGTTTTCCAGGTTGGTAGACACCCTGAGCTCACTCTCTTCTACACCCATTATCACATCCCTCGTTCCCCCTCCCTACCCTTCCACCTCCCCTCCCATTCCCCCCACTATTCCTGCCTCGCATATCCTCTCTCTCCTCCAATAACTTCACCACTGTCCATTCACTTTCCTCTCCCTCAACCACTCCCCTCCCATTTAGATCTACATTTACCTATTCCCCCATCGCCGAGTTCGAGCTCCCAATTCTTCTCCTCGACCTCCCCCTTCCGTTAGACTTTCCTCACCCTGTTTCTATTCCCTCTCTACTCCATTCTTACTCGCCTTCCCATTTCCGCTACCCTCTCCGCGCCCTCGCCCTCCTCTAATTTCATCCTCGCCAATACTCCTCCCCCTCTCTCATCCCCTCATATTCCCCCACCAAATTGCGCGCCTCCCCCCTTCCCGTCCTGTTCCTCCCACACACTGTTCCCATAGTCTTGTCTATCCCCTCTTTCCTCTGCTCCCTGTTCCCCTCTCACTCACCACCCCTCCCGCTAAGTTCTTCCCCTCCCTCTCTTTTTTTTCTAGTCCCACCCCCAATTTCCTCGCCCTCATATTCCCCACTCCAATCCCACTCCCCCCCCCCCATACCTCGTTCTCTTCCCAGCTACACTTTGCATACCTGCCAGCCTGGGGACTTTGAAAATCGGGAGGTTCACAGCGGAAGGGGGGGGGGGGGGGGGGGCGCATTTTTTTAATGCAGCGAATGTGATGTCTAGTGTACATACAAGATTCATCTTTCGTTTTTTACTGGGTCTCATGGCCACAGTTCATTTCACCGACAATGGCAGTTGTCTTCGTTCTGCCGCACCCGCAGCGCTTCGCCTGTTCGCACTTGGGAAACACCTTGCGCAGAAGTGGCCCAACGTGATCACTCACGCTGAGCGGCAAACTGTGCTCGATAAGAAATCCGCTGAAAAGGCACTCGGCACGCACAACACTGTCTTCATTGCTGTTGCCAAATAAGTTGCTCACAGTCCTCTGCTTCTCAGCAGCACGAAGGAAGCTTTGGTGCTTAGTAGTCGCCAAATGCAATTTTAAGGCTCCTTTACCGCCGTGGGCCACGCTCACGTCGCATGCGCAAGTCGTGCAAAATCCAAACTGTTCGCCTTTCCTGTACGGCACAAAACACAAGAATTCTGAAGTATAACACTTTAAGAAACATTGTAAATACTTCTTCTTGGGTTTCGACGACGCCATGATGTCAAGAAAGCTGTGAAAAGCAGAATGTTTCTACATTCAGTCCCGACTCAATGCATGTGAACATGTGTCCTGACCACATGTGAACAAAGTTAGGCTTGTACACTCCGCGCACACAAACGGCTTGGATTCCCATCCGACTTCGGCTAGCTACCCAGCTCGTGATCGCAATGGGACTGTGGTGCATAACGCAGTTCTTTTTTTTTTTTTTTTCGAGAGGGGGGTTGGGATTGTTTATCGGGAGATTTATGGCTGTGCCTGTACAATTGGAGAATAGGTAAGAAATCTGGAGTCTCCCGGGTAAATCGGAAGAGTTGGCAGGTATGACTTTCCCACAACGCTTTCTCCATCCTCTTGCTCCCCTTAAACCATTTGCCCGCGACACATTTTTCATCCTCGTCCTCCTTCCTATCTTGCGTTCCCTCCGTATACCAATCTCCCTCCTTGCACTCTCCTCTCTCTCACTTTATTGCCATCCCCGCATCCCCTCCCCCTCGCCACCCCATCATATTCCCCTACTCCCATTGCAGTCCTTTACTTCTACTTCCCCTTCCCTTCTGAGTATTCTCCTTTTTCTACTTCCCTCCCTCCCTACATCCCACTTCCCCTCGACGTTTGTCGTCCCGTTTTCAATCGTCAATCCACCGATTCCCAATAAGGCAGTAGTAGGCCACTAGTCAGCGGGCTCAGCCGCAATGTTTCAGGTTGGCTCAAGTGACAGAGAAAAATTTACTCGTTTAACATCTTGCACCCCCTCGTGGTGGCCACCCGATAAAGTTCACCACCACTGCCTCTTCTAAGGGAAAGCTGAGTTTTATCATTTATTTGGCATTTTCACTTGCGATGCTTGACTGAAGATATGCTAGTGCGCGTTATGGCTCCTGTCAAGGCTTGCTAGCTAAAGGGATTTTGCGGGGGACACTTTTCTTATTGGAAAATGAGAGACGTGTAAAATGGTAAAGAAATTCCACAGCCAGCCAATTACCCAAACTGACTCCACGCAGTGATCTTAGAATATTTATCATTTAAAACATTAACTGCCCTTTTCCAACAGGTGCGTTTTTACTCGTGGTGTATGGTCCGTTTCCATTATGCATTAACTAGCACATACCATATTTGCACGATTCTAACACGCCCCTGATTGTAAAGTGTAGTAGTATTCAACATCCAGGAACCACGAAAACAACTTGACACCTATTCTACCATGCAAACGAAATAATGACGTTAACAGACACCTCAAAACTGTACAAAACATTTAATGTAGCATAAATCCGCACATGCTGTGAGCAGCTAAAGCCCTTCCTTTGTTTTTGCCAATCGCAAGCACATGACTTCGGGACGTGACTTCACCAAGATGATTACTTTGCGTTTAAAGAAGCCTCAATCATTCCCTGAGCCGCTTCGTTTCGGCTTAGAGGTTTCCAAGTTTGGAGTCCGATCGTAACGTGCAAGTATTTTTGAACGCCTCTTTCCACACAAAAAAAGATGCACGTTAGAACCGTGCAAATATGGTACACTGTACAATACGCGAGACAGCAGCAGCACCACCCCACGTACCATCACAGATGTCGTGAGAGTGTGAATTTATCGAGCGGCCTCAATTCTGTTCTCTGACCCCCCCCCAAAGCTTTCATGTTGTTCCCAAGGGGGGACTCGCCTGTTAACATACCTATGGGACTTTTTTTTAATTCATGGCCCACAGGCTTAAAAACCATTGTGCACCAATACGGAAAGTTTTACGAATCCATAAAAATACTTCTAACAGCCTAGTTTGCTTCTTTTACAAAAATAGAACACCCTTATTGAAATTAAAAATAAACAAGAAATGAATGTTTGTTTACCTAGTTTTCATGAGATGGCGCTAGCAGTCTACCACGCGTTTTTTTTTTTTTTTTTTTTTTCAGTACAGAAGCGTCACATTTCTAAAATAAGAAAACGAGGCTGCTATGCACATTTCCATGTATTTATGAAACTTTTCATATAGGTGCACGATGGCTTCTAAGCCCGTGGACCATGAAGTAGGAAGTCTCATAGGAACGTTAACAGATGCGTCCCCCTTAAGTTAATACAGTCAAACCTGTTTATAGCGAACTGCAATATGCACCGCGATTAGTTCGATATATCCAATAGTTCGATATAGCCGAACCCGCATATAACGAGCCTATTGTTATGAGTTCGCGATCCGCAAAAGCCCCCCCCCCCCCCCCCCCCCCAACTCCGCCTTCCCCGCATGCAGAAACGAATACAGTAAAGTAGCCATTGCCATACCCAAAATCATCCACTTGTTGCATGTAATAAGGATACTTTCCGCCTCAAGTGAGTACTTTGAAAAAAGCGGTGATTTTTGTTGCACCATTTCGAGTCCGCGTCTTTCAAAATCCAAGAGGCATTGGCGGAGCACATCGACTGCCGAAACCGCTCCATTATAAGCGTCGGACGGCTTTCACTCGCGACATCATCTGGAATGTTGGCGAGCTCTTCCAGGAACATTAATTTTTTCTTTTTTGTCCCACAGTTCACCGATGCTGGTGTATTGGTCCGGACTCGCTGAGTGGGCGGGTTCCGTCGTGAGTCCCGCGCGTCCGAAACAGTTACGGGAAGTGTCGGGCGTCACGTCGCTCCGTGCAAGGCGCAATGTCTCAGTCGCGGCTCTTGCTCCGTGGTCGAGGCTGATCCACATCTCAATTGCCACTCCGAGACCATGCATTTCGGCGGCCATTCTAGGTGCGCGGAGTTCGATATATCGAATTTGAACTTCGTTATAAGGAATATGTTTCCCATGTATTTCCGTAACTGAATTATTTTTGTTCGAAATATAGCATAATTCGCTCTACCCGGGTTCGTTATAGCCGGGTTTGACTGTATGTCACAACATCCTCGCAGACACCTGACTATTTTTAATGTATGTATTTTTAATGTATGTATGTATTAGGGCATGTATTTCCTGCCCAATATAATCTGTTGCACAGACCCGGCTGGCTTTCTGGCCGCCTTTTGGGAGCGCACCCGAATAGGTCAAAACGGCTACTCTTAGCGCAAGAGGCACTACACACATGCACGCAAACAGGCACCATCACAGCCACCACCACTACCACATCCTCAGCAAATGTTGAAGGAGTGTAATTCCAGTAAATTACATCCAGCAATTCCCCAAAAATTTGAGGTCAATTTGCAAGCCATTCTCTTAAGCCCAAACAATGCTACCCATTTTAGGGACAACCATGGGAGATGAATAGTATCACCGGTAGTTTCTTTTTTTTTTTTATTATTTGCAAAGAGTACATAGGAAATCAGGTGTAAACGCCGTGGCAGATGCCTCCACCCTCTGTAACTTTGATTGCTGCGGTCACCATGATCGCATCAGCAGATGCTTCACGCATGTGTGCTTACACTAACTTACTCTCCTTTTGTATTTGCTTTCTTTGCTTTTCTGTCCTCCAGCTTTGTCCTTCCATTACAAGGAAAGTGCCGAGCACTTGAAACAAGCACTGTACGGCTAGCCTCAACCACACAAATGTTACCTGCATGTGTGCGCCAAGTTTCAACCCAACAACTCAAGTAAATAAATAAACCAACTTTGTGGGAGCATCGGCTGCAGTTATTCACTTTTTTCTTTAACCCTTTGCGGTCCGTTGTCGGGACACCACGACCGCAGCGGTGCACTGTCGCATACCACCCCACAAGGCTGTTCAGAGTTAAATTGTGTGGCTTGTTACATTGCGACGTGCGAGCATTCTTTGTAGGCTGCATCTAACCTCACGGCAGCCGTGAGAATTACCTCCTGAAAATTCTCACGGCAGTTTCCATAAAAGCTGGCTGGATAAAAATTTGCTGAATAATATTACATCCCAACGTAACGTAACCTAACATAACATAACCTCGCCGAACCTAGCGTAACCTAATTGAATGCGACATAACCCACCCAAATCCAGCCCAACTGCAACAAACCTAATCTAACCCAGCCCAACGACACAGAACACAACCTATATTAAACGTAATTCAACCCGTTTTACAAGTCCTGTGTGTCAATGTCTTGATATAGTAGAAAATAGAGTAAAAAAATATTAACAAAATCACGATGACTCAAAAAATCTGAAAGCTAAAAAAAAAAAAAAGAAGAACATCGCAATGTATTCTCATTTAAAACCAAGTACTCTACCACAGAGCTACAGGGGCAGCTGCAAACACGGCTTTTTAAGGAATATTTATCCCACAGAATCTCCAGGTAGCATGCTTAGCCAATGAGGCAACTGCCGTGAGAAATTTCTGACGGTGATTCTCACGGTCGCCGGGACAATAGACACTACCTTATTTGTAAGCATGAGACACCATCTCTTTAGCGACAGAGCACAGTATATTTGCATACATAAAGTGCCGTCTCTTGAGGGACAAGAGAACTTTGTTTGTAGAAGTTTACTTCTTTTTGCAGTGGGGTGCAGCACAATGTTGAGCACGGGCCTTCTGGATCCCCCCAGCGTTCTCAGTTGCGCGCTGTTTGCTGAAAAGCATGGCTGCTTTTTGGCCACATGTGTTTTGCGCTCGTGCCTTTAGCAAAAGTGACGATGACTTTATAGTGAGGAAGAGCGTTTTTACCGCATGCGTTTTAACACTGGTGCATTTAGCGAAAACGATGATGACTTTATAGTAAGGAAGATAATTACGTGGCTCCATCAGATAGTGATGACCGTAATTCTATAGGAGCGAGTGCTTTAATATCGGAAAAGGAGTTGCTAGCAGAATGCAAGAGAAGTAAATATCCTGTGAGTTTTTCTTGCACAGTTTGTGTTGTTCTTTGCAGTGCCCAAAACTGGAAAAATAGTTTCGCACCGGGACAGCCAGCAAGTGGGTAAATGTTTCAGAAAGCAAAGGATTAATGCTGCCTCCATTTTTTCACGCGAGAAAAAATAAGCAATAGCATGTGACGAAGAGAGCAGAGCAACATACCCAACCGGTGGAGGAATAAAATAAAGCTTACAGAGCAGCAATAAAACAAAAGTGCATTTTGCAAGCACACCTGACTTGTCGTATACAACACTAGCTGAACTTTAAGCCTGATTTTGCCTGAGCAGCAACTTAGAAGCTGACGTTTATTTACCTGCTCACAAATTTGCGCTGTCGTGTGCCCAGGCGGCATGTAAAAGGTTTGTAATGTTGTCTTTGTGCTCTTGCTTACCATATTTCTGCTTTCGCCATATGCTGCACATTATAACACAAGAAATCGATTTATTGCGTTGACTCTGGATCACGAAAGCTTGCCTCCCTTTGTAGAGATGGGAGTCCTTTCTTTTTTTTTTTTTTTGTAACCTGTGAGAAAATTCATTTTAATCTTCTATTTGTGACTTTATATTTACAACGACGATCTAAAAGCGTTGCTGTAGGAAGACACACTGCAGCCTCTCTTTCCGTGTTTTGGACCCTTGTCTCTCTGCAGCGGTCTTAAAGGAGCCATGAAGAGAAATGCAAGTTTGTTTTATTCGAACGATTTCGTGTTTTATAGTGCCCCCAGCGCTGGTCCGGACACAAACGATGCTTTATTCACTGAGAAATTAATAAATTAAAGTTAAAATTTTGATTTTCCCGCTAAATCGTTTGTTTCCGGGGTCTGCAATGACATCACAGGAACTGACCGCTCTGCAGCCTAGAGTACCTTCATTCACGCATCCTCTGTACAGGGTAGAGACACGTATACGCTGGCGCCGCCATTCTGGGTCGCTCGCTCGCCGCCGAAGCAAGTCATTGTGTCAAAACCGCGCTAAAATTATCACCGCAACGCGGTTTACTGGCGAAGTTTGAATCATATTATCTGTTTCGCATTGCTAGGTCTCGTCGGAAACGGAAAGAACAACGCGTTGAGCACGTTGGCCCAATTGAGGCGGCACGGGACCGTTCAAAGGGTGTCTCCACCCTGTACAGCGGTGCTGGTGCATTCCCGCATTTCTTTACGTTACCCGAACCTAGATGGCGCCACCATGCCATGGCAAGCCTTCGGTTAGTTTTTGACCGTATTTAAACCTGGCTTGTTTTTGTTCTGGGAGAAAATAATCATTCCCTGAAACAGTGCTTGCTCGACAAATATGGTCACGTAAGACCGTTGCTCGCGTCAATCGGCCAGTGTCGTCTGAGACAACCCCAAGCCCCGTAGTGCTGTGCAGCTAAACCAAGCATAGTGCAACCAACAGTTCGATTGTAGGGTTTAACGCGCCGACGCAACGCAGGCGATGAGGCGCGCCGTAGTGGAGGGCTCCGGATTAATTTTGACCACCTGGGGATCTTTAACGTGCGCCGAAATCTCGTACACACGGGCGTTTTTGCTTTTCGCCTCCATCAGAAAAGCGGTTGCCGCGGCCGGGAATCGAACCCGCGACCTCGTGCTCAGCAGCGCAACGCCTTAGCCACTGAGCCACCGCGGCGGGTAGCAACCAACAGTACCAACTGCAGTACGCATCAGTACTTCTATGTTTACATGTGCTTTTGTAACTTCCACTGTTTGTCTCACCATTCTTATTGCTTTGTCAGTACTTATATGTTTACATGTGCTTTTGTAACTTCCACTGTTTGTCCCACCATTCTCATTGCTTTGTAAAGAATGTGCCCTAAATTTAAGCGCAAATCGCTCGTTCGGCTAGCTTCTAAGCTCTACCTAATTTGCGTCTGCTTGTGCCTGCCTCCGCCAATCACAGAGCTGGCTCGAATGACATCATAGGTTCTGTTGCGGGAAATGAGCTGGTGGGTCACATGGCCATTCCCTATTTTCCTAATTATGTGGCTTATTTGAGCGAAGTATGCGTTAAGAGTGGTGTCAGTATGATATCAACGAGGCAATCTTTTGAATGAACCAAACTTGTGTTTTCTCTTCATGGCTCCTTTAAACCCCTGCGAGTATGTATTGCACTTTTACTTTCAGTATTACTCTCTATCTGGCGTGATCTGTGCATCACAGTGCAATTCAATCATTAATTGTATTGGCGGGCAGTGCGACCACAGACGGCGCTGCCAAGCCCGCCTCCGTGACGTCGGCTTAGTGATTCTCGCATGTGTCGTCTGCTTCACTCGGGCCCGCTCTCCCTGCTGTTTCTTTGCGCTCAATTGACGTCTGCTTGTCTACACAAGATTTTGCGGGTGCGCAACTTCTTATCACAATAAAAGACTTAAAATGGCATACACTAGCTCAAGGCGTGATTTAAAGCATCGTTTTTTTACACGGCTCCGGAAGAAACATTGCTGGCGTCGCCCCAGTTTTTGCGAAGCCGGTGCTGTGCGGAGTGCAATGAGTCAGAGTTAGGTGTCAGCTTCTGTGTTCAGCAATCTTTCAAACAAAGGGAAAAGCCAGGTGCTGACAACCGACAACACTGAAAATGCAAGACGAAAACAAATTCCAGGCCATCGGGGCTGTCGGCTTTGGCAAAGGCATTATAACTCCCGGTAATTGTATGTAAGGAGATGGTAAATGAGTTTTTTGCGGACCTTGCCGAACACTCATAGTTTACACCCCATCACTTTACGTTGTCATGGCATGAAGGTATGCCGACATGCACTATGGGCCGCAAAAAATGTAGGTCGAGTTCCAAATAACCTGCTGTGTGTATAGGCCCGTGCTGGCTTTACACCATGCTTCTTCTACCCAGTACGGAGGCTTATTGAGCAAAGCGTTAGCAACTGAGCACGATACCATTCACGTGTCGGTTCAGGCTCGGAGGCTGTGCTCATATACAGGGCAAGGGGGCATAATTTCCTCATCCACAAAGTGGGTTTCAACCTCGTCTGTACATGTAAATCGAATCATAGACTTAGGAATGACACACCCATTTCTCATTACCATTTTTCTGTCCTTGTAAAAAGTCAGTATGTAGGGGAGCTAGTACTAGTCGATCTCCATCAGGTGTGCCACCATAAAATGTTTCCATATCACACATGCACACGCATGCACTTGCACATGTGCACGTGCACACACGCATGTACGAGTGCTATCGTGTGCAGTAAAAATAGGGTAACGCTGTTTGTTCAGACCAGGAGAGATATTTACGGTACGTTTCCCACAGCCATACCTTCCCAATATTCAGATATGCGCTACAGTAAAACTGCGCTCAAGAGGAGGAGAAGGAGGACAAGAAACCTTTACTTCACAGTAAAATCAAGCTGGTTAGTGGGTGGGGTCCTCAGTCAAGGACAAGACAGCAAGAGTAATTTACTTCAATTCATGAAGCGCCATCTCGAGTAGGCCAGGATTTACGCCTGAAGGGGTTGGAAAACAATAAAGAGTTGCTTGGACATATTCATCGGTTTCAATTCTTGTTATGCTGGAAACTGGCATGTATACTCTTTGTTGCGTTCGGTAGCAAGTGTATATCAAGCCTTTAACACCGCAATCATGTCATAACCGTTAAGGTTGACATTCAGTTCGTTATGATAACGATGAGTACGACAGAAATTCGGAGCACAAAGCCATATTTGAGTACTCTGGACAACATTGTCTGCGCCGTTTTGCGATGGTGTAGCACGAAACTTCTCACTGAATTTGCGAGTCAATAAACTACACACGCTGCAAATATGCATCTTCTTGCACGCAGCCATAACGAGAGCCAATTTGTAAAGAAGGGAATGTATGCCATACATCCTGAAGAAAATGTCCACATGAACTTTGTGAGCCTCCCAAACATACCCAAACCTCCTAATTAGATGTTTGTGACGGTGCTGAAAAATTAATGCGTTGGGCTCAGAAAAAACACTCATTTTTTACAAGTCAACAACAACGAAAGAAATAGAAGACAGCCATTTTATTTCCTGCTGTGCGATACGCATGTAGTGGCCCACTGCTTGGTGCGTAGTATAGACTGCTGAGTCTTCATAAGAGCATCTCAAAAATACTTTAGGGAGGCCTATGCATTATAAATACTTGTCAAGCAGCTCTTGAGCCTACACATCAAAGTAAAACCCTACAGCCTACATCAGGCCTACATCAAGCCTGCACATCAAAGTAAAACCGCAGTCGTCAGATACGAAGCCCGTTTTGTTTATAAATATAGCACGACGTCAAAAACGAAACTACCTGACAGCACCTGTCGAAGTTTGAAATATTTGAATGGGAGCGTCTTCATCAGAACTAAAATCTAACGAATCCACATCATTGGTGGAGTCATCACTGCTGCTTGGGCCACAAAAATCCGCAGCAGCAGCTGCCGAACTCCTTGCCACAGCTGTCCGTATTTGCAGATGACGCCGTGAAGCCGACGCCATTTTCGCACAAGTCGCCGCTATCGCGGGTTCAAATTTCCCTCTTGCCGGCGTCTACATACGCGAAATGTAAACAAAATATAATAAAATCGAAAAGAAGTCAATGAATACGCCATATGGCGTTAGTTGTCTGCAAGGCGCCATTTTTAGCTTTCGAAAGACGTTTGAAATCATCGGAACTCTGTGTCCAATGGCCTATGGCGCCGTAAGGAAAGAGTTTAAAGTATTCCTGATCTCCCACCATTCTCCAAGTGGGTGTACCACTCAGAACCCCTCGTCCACCTGTAACTGCACCATCGCTGCAAACAGCTGACTTGTAAGAAGCGTAGCGGCGGCAGATTTGCCCAATTTCACGTATAATTTCACGTTTGCTCATAGTTCAAACTTGCCAGAATCCGGCACGTGGTGATGCACGTGGCCAAAACAGCAGCCGCTGCACAGTACCAGTAAATGCAGGTCGATGTCTTTTGAGCAGATGCATAATCCCCGCCACATCATGCCCCTTCTTAAATGCAAACCTCAATAGCAGTGTCTCTTGCCTTTCAAGGTACATGCCAGTTGCGTCAATCGACTGTGCACGAGATACAAGACATGTACCTCACCTTCCACCTTGCAATTCCTCAGCAAGGCTGTCAGCCACGCAAGTTTCACATCAGCTGCTTCCTCCAATGTGTTCCTGTGCCGTTTAATTTAAGGCTCTACACGGCAAACTATGCAGGGTTGTGTCTGCTATATGGCATATTTCAATGAAGATGTATCCACTGTAAGCAGAAGGAAGCCTGGTTCCCTCCTCAATTTCACGCAATGAAAATTCAATCTCGCAATGTCACAGCACCAATGGCTAGTTCTGCACTCATTTGGTGTTCTGGTGATCGGCGGCCATGGGTGGCCCAGGTACACCAGAATGCCTAGAATTCTTCTTTAGCAACCATGCATAAATCAGCCTTAATAAGCATCGAACGAGCATCACCTTATAAATACTAACCCCAATGGCTAGCCAGTCATTGTTGCAATTCAGGTGGCACACGCTCCCGAGTACAGTCAAATGCCACAATGACTAGATCTCACGACTACAAAATTCCCGCGCGACAAAATATTTTCGGATTCCTAGCGAATGTCCCCAGAAGCCCTTGAATTTCATATCTCTCAGCAACAAAATGTTTTCGGACAGCAATGCCGCATTAACGAAATTCGCTCCAGGTCCGATCAGCATGTTATCTACCCATTTGAGACTAACAGTGTCTCAAAAGTGCTCAAACACATTTCTTGTAGGCTCAATTTTGTAAACTTCTGCCACAGTGCACTTGCATGAGCGCTGCCACATTTGTTTACAAAAAAAAAAACGGCCTTGCAGTGACACCACTAGGGGGCGGCACAACTTATGCTCCGTGCGCCTGAATTGTCAGGTCGTGGATAGACAGAGTGGTGACGTATGGTACGATACCATACGTACAGCTTACGGTACGTACTGTAGCGTACCGTACCTAGCCCTTACCGTACCTAGCTAGGTATGCATGGTACCAAGCTGTACGGTATGTACAGCTTGAGCTAGGCTATCCAGCTACCACTGAGCAGCACGTGTGTGTTCATTGTGTGTGTGATGATCGGCACGTTTGCTCTCAATCAGATGCCTGCGCCAGCCCGAAAGCGGAAGTTTTTATCACTATAAGATAAGGCAGCCATCCTCGCCCAAGTCAGTCGTCCAAGTGGAGGAAGGAAGGATAGCACCGATGAGTTTGTAACTGCGTGCAGCTCGCTCTCTACCATTCTGAAAAGTCGACAGTATGCAAAACAAAACAGTGACGGCTGCGGCATTCCCGGACGTCAACAAAGCGGCGCTCATTTAGTTTTGTGAACAGCATTGGAACAAAGAGGGGTCCCTGTCTGGCAAAGTTCTTCGACAGAAGGAGCTGGACTTCCCTTGCATGATTGGGCATTCTTGCTGCCGAAGGCCAAGGAGAAAAACCACGCAGAGAAGGCGAACCCATGGGATGTTTTGGGTGCGTTCAACACGATTCTGTCATTCTAAGGCACGCATGACGACAACCAGCAATGAACCATTTCTAGCCGTGCGATAGCTGAGCTGTGAAATTGCTGCAAGGAAAGGCTAGCAAAGTAATAAAACCGACTTTCGGAAATAAATATTAGGTTTAGGGGCGATTTCCGCGCCATTCTCGTGGTAACGAAATTCTCACAAAAGCAAATTTTTTGGCTTTCCCCGGCAGTTTACCGTGTTTGCACAATTGTAACGCGCCTCCGATTGTAATGCGCAGGTAAGTTTACTCATAAAAATCTGAAAAAAATTTGGTCTAAAAAAAATAACTCAAAAATAAATGTTTGCAACAGCTGGATAAGGTATGCCCAATGAAAGATAAGTATGCCAAAATTTACTCGTGTGTCGCTGATGGATTGTGTTGGATTGGATTGAGTTGGATTTTCGGAAAAGTCTGTGTCGATGCCACTGGGCGCTTTCAGGCCAATTTCAGGTTGGCACCTGATTGTAACGCGCACGCAAATGTGAAGGCTACTTTTAGCGAAAAAGCATGCGCATTATAATCGTGCAAATACGGTAGTTATTGCGGGGTTCACTTCTCCTTCATCCAATCCCATTTGAATGGCGCAAAGGACCGCCAACGAAGGGGGCCAACGGTTGGTTCCCGACAGGCAACCGGGAACAACTCACCGCTGGGCAATGCCGTTGGGCTGCAGTTCCTGGACGAAGATGCCCAGCTCGCCGCGTGAGGGTGACCGCAAGCCGACGACGCTGAAGCCCAGGCTGGCGCCAGGGGGGCGGGCCAGCTCCACCCGCAGCACCTGCCGTCCGGCCGCACTCCGCGCCACTGCCCGCTCAAACTCGGCCAAATAGCCCGGCGTCGTCACTGGCCGGCCAAAGTGCAACCACCGACGACCCGCTCAGCTGATGGGAAGGGAGGGGGGGCAAGTGCTGTTGTGCATGCTGTAGTTGGTACTACGGATGTCTGTGCTAATCAATTGCAACACAGTAGAATCTCGATAAATGGGAATCGCTTTAACAGAATTGCCACTCATAAATGGAACAGTATCCTGTAAGTTGGTTAGTTTTGTATTCAAATAACGTAAAAAAACTTTTGGTAATCAGAACTAAAATTTCCGCCTCACTGTGTAAATGGAACCGAAAATGGAACTTCTTGTCAGACCTACTGCCATGAGCATCTGCTGCTGAAGATCCTGATCATGAATATGCAGTTGCAAATGCTCAAACAAAAAATTGATGCATTTTTTAGTGCACGGTGACTGATTGCTTCCAAATAAACATTGTGAATGCTGTGCCTAAACCTCTTGTAGTTTTCTTGCTTTCTGAAAAACTATCAGCTTCATTCACCTTCTAGTGCTTAGGGTTCCATGAAATCGTAGTAAGAGTGTGTACGCACATAAATTTGCACAATTGCACATCTTTTGCAGAAAGCGGAACTCCTGTTAGATGGAACAAATTTTTTTGGTTCCTTGAAGTTCCGTTTATCGAGTCTACTGTATTAATAATTAATTATTTACCAAAAATTAGTCAATAAAATAATTATTCTGTTGATTAACACGCTGCCAACAAATCAATTCATGAATACTGATAATCATCACTAATTATTTGTACTTGTGCAGCATTGGCACTAACAAACTATTGGTCATCGTATACTCAGCGCAATTCCAGATGAATCAGCACCACCTAGAGCCATTTAGCGTCCGTTTGAACTACACTGTGGTTTCAGACAAACAAAACACCAGGCTGACCAGATCCGGTTCCGCTAAAGTGCATCAGTGAAGTTTTATTCTTTGGTTGGTTCCCTCCTCTTCCAAATTACTCGGTATTAATCATCAGTTGATTAATTACCCGATTACATTTTGCAGATTGGAAAATTATTGCTAATTAGGATTGATTGGTACAGCGTGTAGGTCATTATCACGTAACCACTTATAGTGCGGGACCGGATATAACGCAGGTTTGCCTGGACACCGGTAGGCCTCCCACAGAACTCAGTGCATAAACATACCGCTTATAATGCAGTTGCTCGAAGCACCATACTGTTTATAGTGTGGTTTTTGGCGGGTCCGCTGACTGACCGGTGCAGTTGGGGCATCGTTTTAGGGTTGCACAAAAGAAAGAAAGGGAAAGATCGATTCAGCCTGCCAACGCAGCCCGCGCTCCCTTCTCTTATAACTGAGAGACAAGAGAAAAAAATAAAAGGCACCCTTTAGCTCACATGTTCCGTTTGCACTCGTGTGAAAACCACAACTGCTCTTGCTCTCAGCAAACCTCCGCAAATTGTTGCGATTAGAACCTTGTGCAAATAAGCAACCACCCTTTTCCTTTTCGAACATCTGGAGATCGGGAGCTGAGCCACGATGCCGGGTGTTTTCACTACTTTATGTGTGCCGTAAGCAACCGCCTTTGGAATCGCGAACGTGAGGGGCGGATTTATATAAAAAAAAATGTGGCTCGACTTCTTATCACGTTGTCTCGCCAGCATAAGCCGGGTTGCTCCCCTCTCTGCAGCATCCGTTCTTCTATAAAAGACGCTAAGAAACGCAGATACCATAAACCCGTTAGCTGCACTCACGGTATGCAGGTAGCGATGTCAGATGCGGAAAAAAAAAGACGAAATAAAGACTGTACCCTCTGTTTCTAAGCGGCGTTTCTTTGAGGAAGAAATTGCTTTTCGTTGGCAAATGTCTACAAGCAGACGCAGCGGACACGTATCAAGTCATCCTCGGACGACTGACAGCTTAGACGAGTGACTTTAACGGGTGTACTTAGCTCCTGTGATGAACAGTCGTCGGAAAAAAATATCCATGTGGCTTGTGCGTTTCATATGCACTTCTCCGCGGAGTTATTTTTTGTCAACTTTTCCAACTTCATGGTAGCAGGGTTGACTTATATTCCGGTTTATACAATACAACTTGTTTACCATTCTCACAGCAGTCACCTCTTTGCAGACGAAACAAAAGCAAATGACAAGTGAAAAGCACTCACCTCGGGGGAGTAGTGAATAGCCCCGACGGCAGCCACGTGTGAGAGGCTCTGGTCTGCTTCCGAGCTCGGTTCGCATGAGTCCGAGTTGTTGTTGTTGTTATTGTTGTCGTCCTCTTCCTCGTCCTCTTCCTCATCCCGGGCTTCCCGATCCACCTCATCTTCCCCCAGCTGCACGGCCCCTGCCCCGAGCGTGAGGGCGCCCGTCTGTGGGCAGAAGTCGAAGTCGTTGGGCAACACCGACGGGTGCCTCTGGAGGTGGCGTCGAAGCTGCGCAAGGGAGTCCTGTCGGGGGGGAGAACGAGAAGAGGGGACTTCTCAGTTCAATGTGGAGACTGCGAACCAAGAGTTAGTATGGGTTTTCATTCTAGTTCTATTTTATTCATCCACGGAGTGAGAACTTTCCGGGGCCGGTTTAGGAGGGCCACAGGGCCACAGAGAGACGCAGTGTGGAATCATTTGACTGACACGAAATTGTCAGCAGCAAGTCTACTCCAAAACTCGTAATGACTGATCCCTTCAGTTCATCCCAAACTGCCCTCCACACAAAATGAGGACGACTTTATGTTCATTACGTATTTGCACTGCTTGCGTATGAGGAGACATGACGAGTGCTGTGAACACTGTAGAAGAAAGAAAGAAAGACAGACTCTCCCCCACCCCAATTTTGCTGGAAATGTTTTTGGCTAGCAAAGACCTGGGTTGAAAGAAGTGTTAAAAGTTATCCCTGCGTTAATCAAGGCTGCCAACTGGCGAGCACTGATAAGAAACAGAAAAACTTGATTAACTTGAAAACTTGTATTTTGTCTGCATGGCCCCTTGCATTGGAAGCGATCGAGTTAGCATTGGAAAAAAGGGTGCACGCAGCTGCAAGCTAGCTGAACGCATTTCATGGCACCCAACTACTTGCACTCTTACTCCGTACTTCATGTGTGTGGCATTCCTGCACGCCCATTCTAGACATGCCCAAGCACTGATAATGCACATAAACAGAAAGTGATAGCAGTGGTGCCTGGTCCCGGACCTTCTTGGAAATAAAGATAAGATAATGCAGAGTAAAGACACATGCTACGTCCAGAATGGCATTGGCATCACGTCTTTGCTCGTCGTACCTCACAGCAAAGTCGTGTTTGCCCATAACTTTTTCTTCTTCTTCTTCTTTTTTTTTTTTAATGCAGAGCATTTCAGTAACTCACGATGTCACCCGAGTTGATGTCCGTCGTAGCCCGCACCCCTCCCCCTACACTATATAAAAAAAAATACTATCCGGCGCCTGGTTTCGATCCCTCGACCCTGCGGGCGGAACGCAATGTACATGGTGCTCTACCCACTGCGCCACAAAGATGACACAGAATGGGAGGCTATGAACGCGCCTTGTATCCTTGACTCATTCAAACTACGTCAAGAAGCTGCTGATACAACGCATTCACTACCACCAACTCCCCAAACACTAAACGTTAACGCAATACACCCACCCCCTACGCGACGCATTTACTTGAGTCCCCCTCGCGGGGAGATGGGCCCAATTTGAGAAAGAGAATGGTGGGGGTGGGGGGGAGATGTAGGTAAACGGTATATGCTATTTTGGGCGGCCAGATTCGACAATAAAGTAATGATCACTAAGAAAATTTTACTGTAATAAGGAAATCCCACTACACAACCAAATTTGAGTACATTTACAAACAAATCAAACTCACTAATCAACCAGGTTATTGGAAATCCCCAAGGTGAAGTAAGTTTCTGCAAGGAAAAATTTGACATCCGCCTGAAAAGCAGCCGCACAGCTGATTTACAGATTACAACTATTACTAGACTTCCACCAATACCGAATTTCACTGATGAACCACGGCAATCCCTTAGATGCACCCTTCGGCAACCTAAGGTTTGCACACTGGGTTTGGAGTTTTCAGCGGTGGAAAAAAAATTGATAATGTATGTTAAAGCTATTCTTCTGATTTCGGTTGCAACCAAAAAGGCTTGAGGATGGTTTGCATTTCACTACATTGATTGCAGTCATTTGTAGACATACACCACCACGAAGCCCAGCATGAAATTACATAAGCTGCTGAAATTCTCAGCAGCAGTAGCCTTGTCATACGATGCCTGCCACATTCGTTTTTTTTGCGCTGGTGTAAATAAACAAAACCACGATACCTTTACTCCAATGTTCACGTATTGTTCCAGTCCACTTCAGGGGGTGGACAAAAATTTGCTTTCGTCACCACTGCTGTGCTAACCAATCCAAAGCTTTACAGCTCTCGTTTCTCACCCAGTTATCTGTACTTTACGTGTACCTGATAATTTGCACATCACATTACCCAAAGGAAGTAATAAATGTCGTTACAGCATTGCCAGATGATGAAATGCGGCACCAGATTATGAAAATGTGGTGAAATTTCGGCGCTAATGGCATTGACTTGCTGGTACAGCTACACCAGAAAATATCTGGTGAAAAGAGGTGAAAAAAAGTATGACTGCTTTGAAGCATGGTTTTTTTTCCCAGGATGGAAAAAGCTTTCCAAGCTCCTCAACATCGAGGGACTCACATTACTGGAACACATGTGTGTTCTGATGCGCTGAATAAGTACTTCGGGTTTTCACCTTCGTTTGAAGGTACAAAAATTAAATTGTGACTTTTGCCATCGATGTACACCTAATGCAGGATGTCACACTCGCATTCCCTACCTGACAGATTTCTCAGTAATTTGTGACATCAGCAAAAGCTTTGCTTGGCATGCTGGTTGTACAATAACCAGAAAAATGTTAAATGCTCACATAATAACTTAATAGAAATGTACATTGCAACAGGTCTTGCGATGATTATCACGAAACGCGAAAAGCACAGCACTATATTAGATGCACGGTAACTTTCCGTGAGAGCAGGCCGACAGAAAATAGAGGAAGAGTTCAGTACTATTACTATGATGGATATGAGCAAGAAATTCTGGTTCCCTTCGCTAAAACCCATTTTGCTAACTTAGTTTAGAGGTAATCAAGAAGCAACAATAACACTATTGTAAAGGCTAAGTTGCGACTATTTCAAACGCAGAAAAGATAAAGAATCCAGGAATACAATGTAGCGGCCGTATTTTAGTGTTGACGAAATCTGGTGACATTTTGACCAGGGGCTGGTGTAGAAGCCTCTTTACAATCTGGCAACGCTAATGTTGAATGCTAATATATATATATATATATATACAGTCAAACCTCGGTACAACGAACACCACATTAACGAACTTTTCAGATTAACGAGCGTTTAAGAAATCCCACGCCGACTGCTTATAGTTTTAATGTAAAATTATTTCACTACAACGTACTTAAGAATAGCGAACGTTTCAAAATAACGATCGTTTTATTTAGTTCCGTGCCATGTTAACAACACCTCAGTACTACGAACTCATATTTTCAAGGCCGGAGACTCTTAGAAGTCCGTTAAACAATCGCGGCAACCAGGGCAGTGTGCTAGTAGACGACACGGCAAAGCGCAGCGAAGAAGAGGACGTCTTGCAACTTGCTCCGCGGAATGCGGCAGCCGATGCAAGAGGGAGAAAAAAGGTGAAGAGAAGAGAAAAAATGAAGCATGGGTAGCCTTCTCCGTCCCGAAAGCCGCGGCCGCGCTATTCGCGCTCACCCCAACTTTTTCTACGTTCCGCCGCTGCTCACGTGGCTTGCTGGATCTTCACGGACATCAGCGGAGCTGACAACAGAGGACATTGCCCAGACCGTGAGCGTTCAGGATGAAGAAGTGAAGATAGCAGCGAGGATGGCATGAACAACGATGCCTCTGAGGGTGCCGCAGCAGCACTCCAAGACTACGACGAGCACGCGACGACTGCGGATGTGGTGGACAGCATACAAAAACTCCGCACATGTCCGGGGAAAAACCGCACGGCCACTGATTCACTCCCCAGGAATGTGTAAGAGTTTGAGTCCTTCGTGCTAGGAAGCTTGTGCTACTCGCGCTAGATGAAAATCGCCAACCACTTTAAACATGCATTGTTTCATGATCACTAGTGCATTTTTTTTTGCGAAAAATGACTCCAAGGATGCACTGCTGTACACGTAGGTCGTTTTAGGCATTGAAATACTATTTGTTTTCTTAAATTTTGTGATTTTCACTATAACGACCTTTCAGAATAACGAGCAATTTTCCACGGTCCCCTGAAGTTCGTTATATCGAGATTTCACTGTATATCCTATCCCTTAAAAGGGCCCTGAAGGGGCCCTGGTTGTTTGCATTTTCAGGTAAATCAATGTCCTAGTAATCACCTCCTTCAGGAATTTTGTTAAAGCAATCATTATTAGTGGAGTTCTTACAAATCAAAACATCGAATTTTCGCCCGCACTGCGATTGGCCCTCATTTCGTCCACTCCTCGCACCCCACAGGTGTGACTACCCATAATGCCTCACTTCTCGGTGACATCTGCAAGAACACCGGTTGTGGGCGTCGTCAGCTACCGCGATAGTCTGCGCCGCAGCATCACTCCGGGACAGGGCCCTTTGACTTTCTGAATAATGTTTGGGCTGTTTTTTTTTTATCCTTTTGCTTATAAATCCTGCGTTCTACTCACAGGTGGAAAAGCTGATGGAAGGAATGGGGCCGGACTTTTACGCTTCCACACCATGCCGAAAGATCATGCGAAAAGAGAACGACTGTCACAACACGTTCCCGACGATGACATGTGTCGCGACAACATCCGTCGATGCTGAGAAGACACTTCTCTTCACTGGAAGTGCAAAAAAAAAAAAAAAAAAGCCGTCCAATTTCAAGATTTCTGCTCCGCGACACACATGGGAGAATCGATGATGTACATGCGGGAAGACGACGCAACCCAAAAACACGCACAGGAAAGGGTGGGAACGTGGAAACAAACTTTGCAATGAAAGTGTGAGCTTTCCATTGCAGGTAAAAATGTTATACTTGGGAGAGATGATGTTGAACACCCAACCTAATGATAGTGCGAATTCATTTGGTGTACTCAAAACGACTTTTAGGACCCCTTTAATTGCCCATGCAGCATGCCTCCATGTTCGACAGTAGTCACGTAGCGGCATTATTTTTCCTTCACAGTCATTTTTAGATGACACCGACTGTTCCCATTTTATATATCCACTGTAAATTGGGACACGACCAACTGTTCAGCCTTTTGCTGGCTCTAACTGAGCATGTCAAAAAGCAACGCAAATGTGGTATGTACCAGTACAGGAGCAAAAATAGCACCACAAAGTGAAGAAGACGAAATGGTTAATTTTGATCTGAAAATACAAAAATACAGAGAAACTAGAATTGCACCTTCAGATAATGACCAAAAACATATGCCAAATATTACAGATGTAAAAGCCGAAAAATTCATATTCTAATTGCATACACCTTCACAAGCAAAAAACCTAAAAAAATCACTGCCACTCGACTGCACTAACGACAACGACAAATAAACCAGGAAGCACGCAGCTGCAGGCTCTGCCGACAACGTGGCAACAAGATCAAGTCAGCTGTACTGGGTCGCTGCCGAGACCAGACAGCTGACCCTTGAGAGAGTCGGTGCAAAAACTTAAAGAACACAGTACCGCTAACAATGAATATCTGGAGGGAGATGACAAAACAAAAGAGAAGTTGAAAGTTAGCGCACTGCATTCTCGTAGCTCCCTGCATCCCCACTATCAGCACTACCATGTTTTGACGACACTGGAAACACAAGGTGCAAACAAACTTGCCTGCAGTGCCAAGACCCGCCCGAGGACAGGGTCTGCAGCCAGCACCCCGAGCAAGGCATTGAGGTCCTCTTCGTGTTCTGCTGCAGCAGCTGGGCTCAGGGACTCCCGGAAGCGCTCGAGCGCGCTCACAGCCTCAGCAACTGCCGCTGCAACGACGACAGTGTGTCTTAACATACCGATGCGGGGACGGGAGAGACAACACACAGACCTGCGCTTAGAGGCTTTAAGCCCCTTGAGCTAAGCAGCACTGACTTCCGTAGCGAGGGAAATGTAGCTTGTCGATATTCCGAAACACTGCTGCTGTTAGAATCTGTGATCAGGACATATGGCCTGGGGTGCCTGAGGGCTGGCTGATTTGGTAAGGAAATTGTTATTAAATACATATTACTTTACTTGGCCAGGGGGACGCAACAGTACCGCCCACAAAATGTTAGTGTAGCTTAACCGGCTAACACTGAAGTTGGGAATGTTGGACATGGGGGTCCGACTTGGCTTTCCTTGTTAACCATAATGCAGTTAATTAAGCAGGCGCATACTAGCTAGGTATATACTGGTGTGTATACTATTAGTTAATTACACTCTATTTGTCTGTGGCTAAGGCGTTGCACTACTGAGCACGAGGACGCGGGTTCAATTCCCAGCTGCAGAAGCTGCTTTTCTGATGGAGGTGGAAAGCAAAACCACCCTCGGCACACGTTAAAGATCCCCAGGTGGTCAAAACTAATCTAGAGCCCTCCACTACGGCGCGCCTCATCACCTGTGAGGCGTTGCCGCATTAAACCCCCCACAATCAATCAATCAACACTCTTTTGGTATTCAATGTATAGTGCTAGTATATAATATTATAATCACCCATTGATTGTTATCATGAGCCAGCATTTTATAATAGGGCTAGTCAATTTAGGCTAGTTAATTGTTCTTCGGGATTCAGTGCAGTGCAGCAAGGACAGGGGCAAGGACACACACAGACACGTGTCCTTTTGTCTGTTTTTTTATTTTATTCTTTCATTAGTCATCCTTTGCCTTTGCTACCTTTCATTCCTTTATACAACACACTGCACTCTTGCTTCATTCATTACATGCTCCCATACCTTCACTCGCTACAAATAGTTACACTCTTAATAGGTTACAAAAATTTTCACTTGCCATCGTTAGTTTACTTTTCGTTGTTCAGGTCGTTAAGAGATATGTAACAGTAATGCTTGCCCCATCACAACAACCTCCACTGGTTTTTCAATTTGAAAATACAAGAACAGACTGCTTAAAAAAAACTACCCTCTACATACTCTGCACAAAGAGCAGTTGAATTCACACCACTTCTCTGTGCATGGCTGCAAATGATGCTGCCGCTAAGGACATTGCTGGAGCCTACAAATGCCCGGCTTAACATGTCTAACATGCGTAGGCTAGGGAACAAGTTATAGTTAAACCTCAAATACAATAAATGGGGGCAAAGAATGCTACGCAAAGCCAGGACCGTGTAACGCCCTGCATTTGCACAAAATGCAGACATCCCGGAATTTCCACCTCTAATCGTTATCATAGTGTAAATGAAGGTAACTGGTGCATGAATTTTTGAAAAACTAGAAAGTAACAAAATATAAAAAATTACGGAAAAAGCGGTGAAACGTGTGTAATCCTGCATTTCCACAATTAATGCAGATTTCACCAAAGTTCACCTGTAATCGTTATAATATTTTAAAATGAGATAACTGGTGGAAAGAAATTTGGAAAAACTAAAAATAAGAAAAATATAAAAATAAAGGAAAATGGCAAACCGTGTAATGCACCCGCATTTTCACATAAATGCAGAGTTTGTGAAAGGTTCCACCTTGTAATTGTTATAATAGTGTAAATGGAGGATAATTTGGTCAGAGCAGGATTTAGAAAAAGCAAAAATTTGGCTGTGAAGAGAACCAGCATAAGAATGGTAGCATAGTCGACAGTTCCTCTGAATTTCTGCACATTTTTTTTTTTTAAACCCTGTGCTCTTGAACGTGCACCTAACATTCCCACATGCACATGTAACACCACATTCATAGGGGGCTGAATAGGGCGTGCATTGCCCTTTACCACGCAGTGTCACCACTTTGCTATGTGGAATGCTGTGGCAATGTCATTGTGAAGGGGCGAGTGTGTGGTTTTTGTTTCCGTTGTTTTTCTCATTAGTGCACACGTGACACACAGTTGTCAGTTGCTTGCCTATTGTTATCTGTACACAAGGCATGAGCTGCGATCACACAAGAAATGGTTATATGTGTGCGTCTTTATAGCGTAATTCGTTGCTGATGTGCGCCTGTTTTGTGTATGTATATGGGGTGTTTTTAAGAATAAATGTCAGTTGTAAGCAGCGCTTGTCTCTATTGTCTTGTCTCCCTTAATCCTTCGTGTAATTTTTTGCGCTTTACTCGACAGTCATGCACTACCAACTAGCCCAGAAGTCCGCATTAATCTGTTCATTAAGGCTGGAAATAGAGAAATGTCAAGTTGCTTCAGCCCCCATCAATTTGACAACCTAGCGTTTGACCTCATGACTGTGAATGACACATGCAAGGAAGCTGAGGAAAGTGCCAGAATGGATGCCGTTGCTATGGCAACGATGGTGCACACGAAAAGAGGGTCATCCTCGAGCAAGGTTATAAAAATCGACCGTGAAAACTGAACCTAGCAGAGCCCCGCTGGCCAACACAAACTAACCAAGGCATGCCTGAACCAGCCACAAGCCGGAACATTTCATCCCCTAAACCTCGCCTCAGACCATTAATCGGAACACTGATGCACACCCAGCAAACATGTTTAGACAAACTTGGTTCACAATGCTGATACTTCTTAGCTAATTCTTTTCAGAATGCTTCTTCCTCTCTGCCTCCAAGACAAACATGTGGAGAGCTTTCAGAGAGGGTGATAGCGTCTCGCAGAACTTACCAGTTGCTTCTCGGGTGATCATGCCGAAACACCTCCCGCCTGAAACAAGGACAAGAGAGATGATATCAGCCGAATCCTCCAAGCTAACAGCAAGTGTACTGTCAAGGGTTGATTCAACGCCGGGCTCTTTTTAGCAACAGAAAAAAGGCACCCACAAGCACTGACACAGTGTTCATGGAAAGCAGCTATAGGATAGAGACTCAATGGTGCTCCTCCTAAAACCTCATTTCACTGGACAGAGACAACGCCACCATGTGTCAGTGTCACGCACCAAAGCTTTGCATAAACCTGAGAATGAAAGTACCAGTAAAAACGCAAGCTACAAAGCCACACTCCTGAAATGTGACAAATTTAACCGGACTCAACTGCCAGACGCCTTGCTGCAATGGGAGAAGTATCACTTTTGTAACAAAAGTGTGCGGTTTACAACCCTTTTACAACACTTGCAAAGACAGGCCGTGTGTAAAAGTAAGAGTACGATCAATTAAGAGTACGATCAAACAAATTTATTGCAGTGGATTGAATGTTTTCTAACTAACCGATTACAGCTCGTTTCAACCAACTGTCACAATTCTACGCCCGGTCAGGTTCATACCGGCAGGGGTTTATGCAGAATTTCGATTTTGGGGGGGTGTCGGTGGGATGTTTGATTTGGGGGGGGTGTTGCATAAATCCCTAGGCAGGGTGCTTGTGGTCGTGGAATCTTTTTGAGGGGGTGTCGAAGTCCTTCTGGGGGGTATTGGGGGGGTGTTAGGGGGGTGTGTATAAATCCCTGCATACCGGTGTACCCCAGGGATCAGTTCTTGATCCCCTCTTATTTCTAATCTACATTATTGATCTCCATTCTCTTTTAAATTTTTACACCTTTTTGCCGATGGCTGCGTCATATTCCGTGAAGTGCTTTTCGATTATGACAATAACACTCTCCAGTCTGACCTCAATATGGTCGCTAACTGGTGTAACTCGTGGCGTATGGAACTAAATATTAAAAAATGCAAACCTATGCGAATATCCCGCACTAACGCCATTACATTTTGTTACTATCTAAACGACACTCCGTTAGAAGCTGTAGAGACGTATAAGTACTTAGGTGTCCACATAACAAGTAACCTAACTTGGTCCCTTCATATTAAAAGTATAATTAACAGGGCTAACCGCATGATAGGGTACTTACGATGAAACTTCTATAACGCACCGGTAGAGCTCAAATTACTGAAAAACACTAATTCGACCCAAATCAGAATACTCTACGAGTGTTTGGGACCCTCACCAGGCTAACCTAATGAACGCTCCTGAACTGCTACAGAACAACTCTGTTCGTTTTATACCGTCTAATTATAACCGAGGTACAAGTATAACAGCCATGAAGTCAAACATTGGACTTCCATCCTTATCACCCCGACGAAAGATTTCTCGCTTAACTTTGTGATGAGCCGATGAAGCGATAAACTGATCCCTCGGCCTCTGTGTTTTTCTTCTCACATCGATCATGGTCACCAATTGGGTTTTCACCCAAGCAACACGAAGGTGTTTTATCAGTTTTTTTGCCGCTCGCATCTCGGGAATGGAACCACCTTCCAGAAGAAATTGTTACGATTGCCGATAATTTATTTCGCGCATGCGTAGCGAACATTGTATAATTAGGAGCAAAGTTATGTATCTTTCTTTTAACAATTGCACTGTATTTGTATTTTTACTTGTAACCACTCACCCCTCTATAATGCCTCTGGCTCTGAGGTAAAAATAAACAAAACAAATAACCTTCAGTTAACCTCTAGTGCTTCTGTGCCCTGATCATTTCTGTTCATATTAAAGGTTAACCACTTGAAGCAGTTTCTCTGAGCCACACGACAAGCATAACTCAATAGTATGCAGTGGACTAGTGGTGCGAGCGACAGCGACCAGCTGTCGCCCTCACTACACAATACACTGCCGTCAGGTTTGTCGCCCACTTGTGGGCTGTTTCTCGCAGGCCAGCGAGAGACAGTGACAGAAGGGCCCGGCCGCAGTGTAGGCCACAGCTGGTTGCCGTCACCTGCACCACTAGTCCACTGCATACTATTGAGTTATGCTTGTTGCATATCGCTCTAAGGGGTTAAAACCGCTTTAGTTTGCTTTGCAGTGAAACATAAAATTAAGCCGGAGAAAAAGCGAATAACTGTTTCATATTTTGCTTCTTTCAGCAACTTGATATATGCAGTTAAAACTAACAAAAGAACTTCTACCACCGTAATGCTTTACAGTGTGAAGTGCATTTAATAATGGCGCAAGGTGTTTCCATCGAGAGCAAGCAGGCAAGCTCAGCACGTGAGCTTTTCCTGAAATTATTGTGGAGTGATGTCACTTGTATCGTGGCTTGCCTGACGGAATCGACGTGACACCGAAAACGAAAGCACACTAAGCGGCAACGTCATGCAACTAGCTAGACTAAATTTTACGCTGTATTTGTGAAGTACAGCTATTGCATGAGCTATCGCTGCAACCAAAAGAGAATTATTTCACTATTTTCAGCTTGTTCAACAAGGTGTTACTATAACATTGACTATGCTGTTTGCCCCTTCTGTTAATGCCTACAATGAGTCGAACTCTGAGTACACATTCTTTAAGGAACGCATCATAAATCCACGCAACAGACGCGCACACCATCGTCGTCCCAAACTTGCAGAAGCAAACTTTCACGGTCAGAGAACAATTATCAAGAAACGTTGAGGCAGAATTAGCTACACGCATTTCTGAAGCACCTGAAAAAAGCTCAACAATACGCACCGCATACCTGGCAAAATGACGTTGAAATAAAAAAACTTACGAAGTGGCGCTTCATCGTTGGCGAGCGACACTGCAGGTTAACCCAGATAAAGCGTGAGGACGGGCCGAGAACGTCGAGGAAACATTGCAAAAAGCCGATATTTTAGGTCGCGGCGACTGTAGCGGCTGGTCGCGACGCCCGAACCACGTAACGTGTTTCACACCGGGGCGCTGGCTGTATATCCCAGCCTGCCTAGGAAAAATAACACCAGCGAAGAGCTCACACGTTCGCACCTGCCAAAGTCGTCAGCGTTTGCTTTACAAAACGCAGCGGAGACGGGATGTTGGTTGCAAAACAAAAATGAAGAAACATACCGCTACACGCCGAGCGTTGCGTGGTTTGAGGCCACCAATTGCGAAAATTTCGCACAGCTACATTCTCGCCTGCGGAAACGCCTTGTTCTACAACAGTCCGGCCGTCCGGAATTGCGGCGCGTTGTATAGAAACGTGCGGGTGAAAAATGTAAACAGCGAAGCCCCAGCAACGCGCCGACACTTGTCGCATGCGTGCATTTAGCTCGGGCGCGCGCGCGCGCTCGTACGGCACGGCGGTCTAAACGACGAAGGATCGGAAGTTGCGCCGATCGCCAGAAGCGACAAAGCTAGCGGCGTTTTCGGCGATCTGGTCCGGCTGGTTCGACGAGGCGGCAGCGGCGGTCATGGATGCTGGCCCTCCGGGAGCAGCCACATTTTGAACAGGCGCGGTCGGGAAAAACGCAGCCAGAGCTCACCGGTCGAGGTCCAGGTTCCGCCGGAACCGCTCCACACCGCATATCACAGGTGTCACGGCAGGCAATGCATGCGCAAAGCGGTAAACAAAGGCGAACGTGGAACAAAACAAAATTTGGCTAGCTACGATATTCTCGGCCCTTGGCGGGACCGACCCAAATTAAAACTAGAAAAGCGCAGGGCGCAGTTCAATTCGTTCGAGCCAGTGCGCTAGCCTCACGGGAGACGCAATTTTTAGTGACGTCATATGTGTCCCGCTAACGTGTGTAGGTTTGGTGGGAGGCGCGTACAAAGCAAGGAGGAGGAGAACGCACTTTTACGATGATCCGAACACAACGTCAGTCCTTTTTTTACGGCAGTAGGTGGCGCCAGCAACGAAACTGCTTTGTTCACTTGACACCAGGGCCGATGCGGCCTAGCCGGCTCGACGCCAAAGATATGCGAAGAATGCCGAAAGGAAACCATATTTCTCCGCTAGCTTTGTCTCGTCGATAAGCTTTCCTCCGTCCGTACATTGTTTCCCGCCTGACAGCCGCCTCCCTGCGCTTATACCAGCTTTTCGTGCCTTGAAAGTTTTCCCTGCTGCTTCAGTTCAAACGGAGATGAGCATTTGCGATGCGTACTTCTCTTTTATTTTCTACCTTTCGACCACGTGTATCGCTTATTTGTTTGTTTTTTGTTTTTTCTGTGAGAGCATGCTATTTTACGTGTGGGCCTGGCTCATGGCTCACCGCAGAAGCCCTTTCTCCATAGAAAATGGAAAGACTGCCCAGCCACACAGGCACGTTGTTGGCATCAATATAACAGCTTCTCTAATCATTTTTCTTGAAGAATCTGCGTGAAGTGCTGTGGGAGGGGAATTTTGCATGGCCATATTGAATATTTTCTTTAAAACACAGACGACAGCATGCCCCATGTGTGTTTTTCCTGTGGTGGTATGTAAAGGCCAAAAAGGCCCAGTTTTGCGCCCGTGGACTGCAGATTTCAATTCCACCGCAAACAAAAAGAACTGAAGCCGTCCTATTGCCTGTCCTAAAAAATTGGGCCAGCTTCGCAATAGTGGCATAGACTCGCAAACAGCGAAGCTGGCGACCCCGCCCGAGCTAGCTGTCCTTGATTCGTCTAAGTTTAGCCTAGTTATGCTTGGAGACTCGGCCAAGTTTTCTGCGTGGTTATGCTTTGAAACTCAGTCAAGTTTTCTGCGTGGTGTCGTGTGCACTAATTAGCCTCCCAAGCGAGCAATGACACTCGGCCATTAAAGTGTACAATGTACTCGAGCTCGCAACTCCGGATCGATCTGCAAACTCGCTGACGTCTCGCCGCCACTTCACCAAGCTTGACCAAAGTCGTCGCATACGTTCTCGAGTAGTAAGTTCTCCATGACTGGCAGGCCCGGATCGTTTTGTCCGCAGGCGTTCGCATCTTTCCAAAAGTGGACTGCGTTAGCACGCGCTATAGAACCGGCGGCAACCGGCTTTGAGAACTCGTCGTCTGTAGCGCGTGCTTTTCTGTACTTTCCACTTGAGGCGTGAACGCACGTGAACTGGCGAGGAGAAGAGCACGCGAGAGATCACCGCCACGAACGCTGGGCAGAGTGTTCTCGAAGGTCGAGTGGTGCTGGCGCGCACGAAGACGTTCATCGCTGTGCGAGGTTTCCCTGCGCACGTTCACCAGCCAAAGTTGGGGGCACGACCAATTGCCAACCGTTTTCGAAGTCCAATTAAGCTGCACGGATTTAACGCACGCCAACTAAGCCGATTCTCAGCGTGACTACCCGGGTTTGGAATTTCCGTTCTTTTATTTTTCGAAATTTGGCATACTTTCCTTTACTATTTCCTGGCAGTGATATTTTAGTGCTTTCTTTGGTCTTTTTTTTTTTTGCATTTTAGAGCTACGGGCGATTTTGTTGTTGTTTTGTTGCTGTTACTATGTGTTTTGTACAAAGGGCATTTGGGTTTTTAAATTTCCATCAAAATAAAAAATAAATGTACGATGAATTTTGGGCAAAGCGCAATTGTACACATCTTGATTGAAGTTTAAGGGGGTTCAGGAATGATTACAATAACATTAAGAATGTCTATTAAAAATATAATTCGCATTGTTTTCTTCTATAGAAAACTATATGGTAAAAGGCAGTTAATAGAACGCCGTTCTCATCCAATGGCGTTTTTATCGAATACATGTCTATTTCATCGAATCCGCTTCATCGAACGCCGTTTCGTCGAAGGGGGGCCCGCCCCATTTCACCGAATGCGGTTTGGAAGCTTCGGGCGCGATTAGTATATTGCTGCTAGGAAATTCAAAGTCCTTTTCGTGGCAAGGGATGCATGAAGCACGAAATACTTCATAATTTCAGGGTCGCATAGAAAAATTGCGCGTTTTTAAGCACACGTCTTAGTCACTGTTACTTCCAGCGGCGATTACCCGATCGTCGACAACGTACACGCGCAATGATTATGAAAACAAAAGAACGTGCAACACCACGAAACGCGCTATGGGTGGTCGGGGCCTTTTATGTTATCTTTACATAAGTTCGACCTATACATGTTCAATATATCATTACATTATATTTCGGCTTTCTAAAGCCACGAACTGCCAGAAGGCATGCATCATGGGGGAGCACTGAAAATTCATCGAACGACGGGCAGAAATTTAGAAGTTGATTTTTTAAGGAAGAAATGAGCTTATAGGTGCATTAAATTTCAATGGCATAAAAGCGTCCAAGAACGCAGCAAAAAGTGTTTAAGAATCCTTTTACTGGCATACTCCGCAATTACTCGGGGGACGATTTGCCAAAGCATGATTACCGCACTGGACAAGTAGAGTATAATCGTTGGCCTGGGAAATTAATATGCAGAAAACCTAAAGTAATGCTCAATAGCCTCGGGAGAGCACAGCGGTTTGAGATAGGTGGCGAGGCAGTGGAAGTGGTAAGCGAATGTACTATACTTAGTCCAAGTAGTGACGCCGGATCCCAATCATGAGGGAGATAATTAGGAGGATAAGAATGGGGTGGAGTGCAGTCGGCAGGCATTCTCAGATAATGAATGGCAGCCTATCATTGTCCATGAAGCAGAAAGTGTGTGACAGCGCATCTTGGAGGCTCACTGAAGAGGACGACTCAGCGAGCAATGGAACGGAAGATGACAGGTGTAACATTAAGGGACCAGAAGAGAGCGGAGTGGGTCAGGGAACAAACGCGTGTTCAGTAATATTAGTAGAAATAAAGAAGAAGAAATGGTTGTGGGCAGGGCATGTAATGCGAAGGCACGATAACCGTTGGTCATTAAGGGTAACAGAGTGTATCCCTAGAGAAGGCAAGCGTGGCAGGGGGCGGCAGAAAGTTAGATGGGCAGATGAGATAAATTGGGCGGAAGTTAGCACAGGACCGGGAATAATGGAGATCCATGGGAGAGGCATTTGCCCTGCAGTGGGCGTATACAGGCTAATGATGATGATGGCCTTACATGCCGAACCTTTAGGGTTATAACCAAATTCTTTAAATGTCCTCAGCGTCAGGATTTTTTCTGTTTTAATTAAGAAGTTCAAACCCCACACATTTAAGTACCAATTGAATAGAGGAGATTCCTTTGAAGTTTCAAGCACACCTGAATTGCACGATTGGTTTCACGTTTCTGCGTGAAACCAATGTAATGTTGTATATATATATAACTGTTATGCCGTAAGGCAAACTCTCGAAAAAAAAGCTATGCATATCCCGCAGAACAGTACGTAGGTCCTGCCACTAAGTATGGACCCTATCTAAGTATGGACCCTAAGTATGGACCCTATCGCTTCACATGTTTTCCGACACTTAGAATCAAATAATTTCGTCTTTCAGAACCAACACGGATTCCGAAAGGGTTTTTCTTGCGAAACACAGCTGCTAGAACTAACAACTGAGCTGCATTCCAATATGAACAGTAACCTCCAGACTGACTGTATCTTTCCCGATTTTTCTAAAGCTTTCGATCGTGTAGACCATTGCCGTCTGATTTCTAAATTATCTGCCCTCCGAATTAGACTCTCTAACCCTATCTTGGCTTCGTAACTTTCTTTCTCTTCGTCAGCAGTTCACTGTAATTAACAATTCCCATTCCCCTATTTCCCACGTAACCTCTGGCGTACCACAAGGGTGCGTCCTCGGCCCCCTATTGTTCTTAATCTATATAAATGATCTGCCAAATAACATGTCGTCCTGCATGAGACTTTTTGCAGATGATTGCATAATATATCGTTCTATATCATCCCCCGACGACCACTTAACTTTACAAAGCGACCTTTCACCGCATCCAATGACTGGGTTGAACAAATGGTTAATGTCCCTGAACACGGAAAAATGTAAAATAATGTCCTTTACGCGCAAGCAACACGTTTACACCTTCCGCTACACTATCAATAATTCCGCACTGTCACAGGCTCTTCCTACATGTACCCTGGAGTCCATTTCACACCCAATCTCTCCTGGTCTCACCACATCACCACCATTAGCGCGAAAGCTTCCAAGTCTTTAGAACATCTACGCCGTAATTTACATAGCTGTTCCGCTTCACGTCCGTCAACTATAGCCTATCAAACCTTTGTCCGCCCACAGCTTGAATTTGGCGCTCCTATCTGGTCCCCTTATCACAGCTACTTAATTAACATGCTTGAAGCGATTCAGAATAGGGGCCGGCCGTTTCATTTCACGCAATCATGACTATCACAGCAGCATAACGCAAATTAAACACAACCTTTCTCTTCAACCCCTGAGCACTCGTCGCGACATTTCCCGTCTTTGCCTATTTCACAAATACGTGTACACAATAGTCCCTTCCCACTTCACCTTCATGTTCCTTCCATTACTTCACGCAGGTTGCATAATCATCTCAGTTTCACGCGATTATACGGGGCAACTGATGCGTTCAACTCATCTGCTCTTCCTCGCGCCATACGTTTGTGGAATGGTCTTCCAGATAACATTGCATCTGTATCAGACAAAAATTCTTTCCGTCAGTTGCTGCTTACTCTCTTTTCGCACTAAGGTCTTACCACTGTTCTGCACAGTTTTTTTTTTCTTTTTTTTTCTGCCATGCCTTGTAACCCCCCTGCGTACCTCCAAAAAATGTACTTGAAGACCACAGAGCCTGTCGTGTCTGTTGCCACAGCACGTGCTTTCTTATCTTTTTCTTTTCTTTTTTACCGTGTCGCATTTTGTGCCGATTATAAATGTTGCATACTGAAATGTTTTCTTCGTATGGGAATAGGTTCTGCGTTTTTTCTGGTGCTTTTTCTATTGTGTGTTCTGCAAATTATAAACCCTCATGGTTGCGCGTGTCGGTCGGTAAAGCCAGCTATCTTTGGTTGATGTCGCTCTCATATACTAATGATTGTATTCGGTTCACTTTGCAGTGTGTGCACTATGCAATCGCCTCTTTTCTTTTTTCTTGTTATCGTCTGCTAACTTCAACTTATATTGCAAACCTCGTCGCAATTCATTGTGCTGCTATGCTTTGTAAACGCGTGAATTAATTTTGTATATCTTCACCAATTACCCCCTTACTCAATGCCCTGTAAAGGGCCTGTAGGAATTTTAAATAAATAATAAATAAATAATAATAAATAATAATAAATAAATAATAATAAATAAATAAATAAATAAATGCAATCTTTACTAGTCTTGACCGTGCACTTGGTAACAGCTGCTTGTTTAAAACTAACATTTGATTGACAGCAACAAAATTATATGTGTTATTGAACATAATAATTACAGCACGCTTGTTGTTTAATATTAACATTCATGATAGTAACAAAATTATATGAGTATTGAACATATTAGTTACAGCACTTTTCCACTCCACCTCACGATTAAAAGTTTTTGCATATCCACATGCTGATTTGTATATGCACACATTAAAAGCACATTTGAAAATGTTCGCAAAATGTTTGATTTTTGCGACGAGCCCACGAACTCTAGCAGATGACCTTCCGCTGCTGGGTAAACAGCAAGAACAGCAGGTGGATTGGCCTAGTAGATCAGACGAGTATCCAGGGAAGACGCTGCTACAGTACTTTCTGGGGACTTCCCGGTCATTATTTTATGACGTGCACATCGCCGGTCCTTCTGCTGAGCAGCCGCCACCATTTTACGCGTATGTTATAAAAAAAATGCGAAATCTCCAGTCTTCCTTGCCAAGCCGAAGTTTTAGGGAAAGTACGGCAAGTGAAGTGTGCGAAAAATTGGCAATAACCCAATTAGACAACCAACAGATAGGAAGGTCACGCAGTGTCCGTTGGCCATCAGCTGACTTCGGCGGCACTTCCGGCTGATGTTCGAGATTTCGGATGGTTACGGGGCTGGGAAGTTCTCCCGACGTGTGACCGTCTGGCGAGATCGGCGTTGTGCGTTCCGCACGGTGTCCGCACTGCGGCCACACTGAAACGTTAGAACATGCCTTGTTTCACTGTCGTGTAGCGGCAACGTTTTGGACTGTATTAAGCAGGATGTTCGGACTCACACTTCGAATGAACACTCGTTCAAATGATGTGTTGGTGAATTTTCTGATGTGCGCTGGTGCTTTCGTTTTGTGGAGAAAATCGTGGTGCTGCATGTCTTCCGAGCCCGGCCGCAAACGGGCAATGTACCCTCTGCTGTGGCGTGTCCGGTCGATTCTCATGAGTCATTTGGAGCATGAGTTGGCAGCTCTAGGGGAAGAAGCCTTCCTTTTGCGTTAGTCTACGCCTTTATAGTGGTCAGGAAGCAACATCCTGAGCGTTTCCCTAGTGCCGGTACTGAGTTCAGTATAGTTTATGAACCCCTTTCTTTGAACTCTGTTGGACTTTATGTGACTTCATTTGCAGTAGGCTTGTTGCCCACATTTTGTGCAGTGTGTAGAATGACCACGTTACATGAAAACTGATTGGATAATTTTCTGTTCTTAGGGCAGCGCTGTTATCACTAGTCGCTGCGCCCTGATATGTGGGTTATAATAAATTCTCTTTACCCCCCCCCCCCCCCCCCATCCCGTTGGTTTTTGTTTTTCCTGAATTTATTTGTTCTCTAAGTGTGACAGGTGCGTGTTGAATGGGTCTTTGTCGTCGCGGCGGCGCTATGGGCCACCGCCACTCCCCTACCCTAAAACCAGAGTTCCAATAAAGTGGATTCTCTCTCTCTGTCGTGCTGCGCGCTCAGCCGATCCAAATTGTCACGCGTAGCTTTACTAGGTTATGCATGGCCAGTTTTTTTACTAACTGGCCATGCATAACCTAGTAAAGCTACGCGTGACACTAGGGAAACGGCACTAGGCACTAGGGAAAGCACTAAGTACCTAGTGGATACTGTGACAAGTAACTCGTTAGTGTCCTGTTAGTAAGTGCACCACATTTTATAAAAACAGTGTTTGTAGTGGCAGTACCAGTAGTGAAGTTTTTGGGAAGGGAAGGCCGGTTGGCCAGAGGGGAAAATGGAATAGCAGGGAGGAAGGAATAAACGTTCTCTGAATCTTCAAGGGGCATGTATGCAGTTCCAATGGAGGAAACTACTGGTCCAGTTTGAAGGTACCGAGCTGGGTGTAGACCCCGGCTCACACTACTCGTTCCAGACGCGCTCTCAAGGAAAAAGGCCTTGCGCGGCGAGGGATTGGGGGTCATGGTATGGGGGATTATTTGGTGAAGAACCATGGGAAACCATGGGAGAGTGCACTTTTAAAGGAGTACTGACACGAAATTTCAAAGCTGTGATACTATGTAAAACGCTTCCTTTTTATCAGGAGATATCTACCAGCAAGTTTCAACAGCAACAGTTCAGCCAAACATATTTTAAATCCATTTGATTAATCTCTGCCCGCACGAGAAAGCCCAGAGCGGGCCGACATGACATCATCTGCCACTTGCCCCAAACTGCCGACGTCGGGGCTCCCGTGACGAAGCCGACGCGCTGGCGGTGGTTGGCGCGCGCTGCTCGGGCGTGTGTACACGTCATGGTTTTGGACTGACGTCCATGCTGCCCGGGCCTGTGGGGACGGCGAAGACCTCGGCCGGTCTGGGCGCGCGCGTGCGCTCGCTCGCCGCGCGCTTCCAGAGAGGCAGCGATGCGGCAAGAATGGTGACGTCATGTGATGCATCCTGTTATGGCGTGCCGCTCGGCCGTTTTTCAGTCGAAACCGAAACTGGCACGAATAAACGACGCCGTAAATGAATGTTTACGCTGCGCTCGACCGTCTATTCTGCCATTCTATGATTAGTGGGCTGGTAGGCACGCATAGCAGCGAAAAAAACGTAACACGAAAATTTCGTGTCAGTACTCCTTTAAGAATATAGAGGTGGTCTGAGAATGCAGCGCAGTATCGGATTAAATGGTTTAGGTCCGCGATAGAGATCGCTAAACAGAGCGGACAGCATGGGTGTGGTGACTTCCCAGGGTGAATCCATTTCGGCAAGATGTGAGGGGACAATTAAATATGAGGGGACAAGATGTGAGGGGACAATGTGTGGGGGGAGAGCAGCGTTGGCAGGAGCCTTATTGACGAATATTTTGGCCGGGCGTGGCTGAGAGCGGACGCATTTGAGATAACCGAGAGCGGTGCCTGATGCGAGGCATCATCGCTTGGCGAGCGTGTTCTAGTTGCAGGTCAAAAGGAGGGTGTGCGAGACAGCAGTGAATTGGTGTGATCTAGTGGAGGGGTTACGGGGAGGCTATCCCTAGGTGCGGAAGTGCGTATCATGTGTCCCGGCATCCATGCCAGGTGAGTTTTAATGCCGTTCCTAGCGAGGATATTGACCACAGCTGGAATCTGGTGGACAGTAGGGTGGTCAAAGAATGCCTTGATGATGATGATGTTTGGATTTTTATGGCGCAAGGCCGACTTAGCGCAAAGAGAGCCAAAGGATAGTTGTTCATTTTGAGGGATTTTGATTACTAAAAAAATGGGCCCCATCTCCCCGCGAGGGGGACTCGAGTAAATGCGTCGCATAGCGGGTGGGTGTTATTGCGTTAAGTTTAGTGTTTGGGGAGTTGGTGGTAGTGTTAGTGAATGCGTTGTCTCAGCAGCTTCTTGACGTAGTTTGAATGAGCTTCTTGACGTAGTTTGAATGAATATAAGGCGCGTTCGTAGCCTCCCATTCTGTGTCGGCTTTGTGGCGCAGTGGGTAGAGCACCCTGTACCTTGCGTTCCGCCCGCAGGGTCGTGGGATCGAAACCAGGCGCCGATAAGTATTATTTTTTTATATAGTGTAGGGGGAGGGGTGCGGACCTGTTGTTGAGAGCGAGGAGGGTAGCGTGATGCGGGAGAGGAGGAGTGGGGGGAGGGCACACCTGCGCGCTGAGCTGTTGTGGACGGACGGCGGACGCTACATGTGAGTTAAAGAAATGCTCTGCATTTAAAACATTTCAGTAAAAGTAAACGTAAAATCCAACAAAAGTAAATGAAAATGACTGGTGTAAAGGGCCAGGTTGTCATGATGCATGATAGGAAATGAGATTTAAAAATTTGACATTAGTGAGAAACTCAAAGACGCGCTTGATTGAACACATGGGCTCGTCTCCTAAAATTTATGATGGGTGTGACGAGATGTGTTGTCTGTATAGTTGTGGGAAATGTTTGCGTCGTGTTGTGTCAAGTGCCTTGCATTGGATGAGCATGTGGATTACGGATAGGCCCTCTCCACACCCGCTGCACATGAGTCTTGGCGATCCAGTGCGAGCAGGGGGGAGTGTGTTACATGTGTGTGGCCTATCCGTCACCTTGCTGACGTCACTTCGGTGTGTCTGTTGTGCGAGTCAGTTGTGTATCACAGAAGGCCTTGTTGAACTCCTCAATTGCAGCTTTGGAGTAGGTGAGGATACGAATGCGGGAGGGTGTTGGGGGAGCGACGTTGTACGCAGATAGAGTATATGCCTTGTGATGGTTTTAGGGGCGAAGCTCCTAAAGTCATGGGTCTGTCCATCCCTTGTGTCTCGTGGTACGTGACCGCCGCATGCTTTCGGAGATGTCGCAAAGTGGCCCGCGTTGCACGCGCAAGAACCGGCTGCAACCGGCAGCGCAAACTCGGCACCGGGAGCGCGAGCTTGTCTGTGTTCGCCAACGGAGGCGCGAGCGCACGTGCACTGCGAGGGGGAGATCACGCAAGAGATCACGCCACGAACGCAGGCAGTCGTTCTCGGAGATCGAACGAGACGCAAGGACCTTTGCTCGTTTCCTCTCGTCTTGTTCGGGCACAAGTTCGCCCTAAATAAAAGTTCTTTCTTTACCGTTGTGTCCCATCCTACGTGAAAAATTGTGGTAAGGTGCGGGGTAGTCCTCGATGGCGCGGGGTCTTTCACCAGGTCTGGGCCTGGGAGCATTGACTCCGAAAATAAAAGTTGATTTGTACAATGTACGCACACAGTCTTACGTCTTTCTTAATGATGTAATGGGCGAACGTTCACGGGAGAGTTATGGTTACCGATGATCTCCCCCTCTCGAGCTTCGCCCCACTTATCATCATTCATTCCGTGGATATGGCGTGATTTTTTGTTGTGGTGTGCCTGCTGTGCTTCTGCATCCACCAACTCATTTACAGGCTGCGATGCCATTCAATGATGATGACGACGATGATGATATGTATGATGATGATGTTTCTTGGTGAGCTTTCGTTTCTTTCTCTTTTATTATTATAATCATCGCCATAGCCGTCACCGCCATCATCACCAGCGTCGTGCGATATTCCGTTCTCAGAAAGGTACAAGCCAGGGAATTCCGGTGCAGACCATTAATTAAACGCGTTGAAATTCCGCGCTTCGCATCTAAACCGACCTGAAATGTGTCCAGTCACCCTTATATACGAACAGAATCTGCAGAGTCACACATCACACAGGTCTTGGAAAAAAATCATACTATGCGCTGGGGCTCGAATCAAGTTCGCTCCAAAACCCTAGGCTACTGAGGCAGGAACAGGGAGTTATTTTAGCAGTTGCATAAAAGAATGGGAGTGTTCTAATCGAACCAGTAGATGGCGCAGGGTGTGCTAAGGAAGTACCTGTCTTGTACCAACAGGCATAGAGTTTCATACTAATATATACTGGAGGGAAATCCGGCGCAACTGTCAAGCAGAGCCGCGCTTCGGCGAGCGTTCCGTCACGTACAGGGCAGGCACGTTACACTTGTCCTTGGCATGGCTCATGAGCAGGCTGAAAAGTTGGCTCATAAAATTTGTTTGAAGGTTCATAAAATTTCTTTTGTTATAAAATTGAACCCCCAAAAAGAATAATTTCTCAGTGATTAAGTATAAGCTTCATGTACGATGAATAAGAAAAAAATGCTACCCTTTTTTGTTGATTTTGACTTCGAGACAAAAAAGAAGCCATATGGCTAGCTAAGCCAAGTAGGCGAGGAACGCCGCTAGCGGCAAATTGCAATAGCACCGCCCACGGTGGTCCGCGACTGTAGCGACATATTTCCCTCTAGTGTATTAGTACGAAACTGTATGTCCACAGGGGTACGAAATCTCGCCCCCATCGTCGTTGTTGTTGTTGTTGCTCCCTTACTGATGTCACGTACCCACGTGGGGGATTGACCAAGAATCGAGGTAGCTTTTTGGGGCTAGTACACCCACTTCATAGCACTATAAAATCAGTGCTATGGAGAGGTGAAATGGCGAAGGAATTAAAGAATGACATTAAAGAATAATTATAGATTGCCGTAATCATCAGAGTAATAGGGGATAGACTGATTTTCAAACGATTTAATGCGACTGCAGCGTCTAGTCTTCGAACTATACGCATGAATGGCCGCAACCACACCTCTATGACAGAATACCAGGGATGTGGCACCCAACGAAAGAAGGGCGGGCATCGACAGTCTAAGGCCAAAACGTTGAATTGGTGCGGCTAGGTAACGTTTCCTAATGGAACAATTGATTGATTATAGGGTTTAACGCGCCGACGTGAGGCAGGCGGTGAGGAGCGCCGTAGTGGAGGGCTACGGATTAATTTTGACCACCTGGGGATCTTTGACGTGCGCCGAAATCTCGTACAAACGGGCATGTTTGCTTTTCTCCTCCATCAGAAAAGCGGCCGCCGCGACCGGGAATCGAACCCGCGTCCTCGTGCTCCCCTATGAAATAAAAACCGCGGCAATACAAGAGTAGGAGGAGGGGGAATATATGTTTATTTCACGAGCGCTGGCGCTGCTGTTAGGACAAGAAAAAAAAAAGACCAATTGTTTCACTTTTACTGCAAGCAGCACGAAGACAATGACAAAGGCTTTGCCCTGATCGATGCGTGCACCCTCGTTCTCGCGCTGTGACGCAACGAAAAGAGGAAGAGGACGTTCTGAGCGCGCGTTCTGCGGCCCTCTGACTTCTCGTCGACTCGTTCGTCGCTGTCCAGTGCTCGACCGACATCGCTCAGCTCTCTTTGGGCTCTTTTAACGACCGCCTGCGTAGCCACGCCGTACCGCTAGGTTGCCGAGGCTGCCTTCTTCGTCTGGCCCCCTTCTGTAATCAAAGAGGCGTTCATCTGCTGAAGCACCAGCGGTACATCACTGACTATCGTTCACCATGGAGGGTAAGCACTCATTGGGCGCTTTATTTTCTCAGTGCTCAAGCGTGCAGGTCCCAGATTCGTGTTCGTTTTTCTTTTGGATCCGCGAGTACAGAAGAGCTTTGTGTGAGACATTTAGGGTCATTTACCATAGTTACCCTAGCGCAGCGGTGGCGTAGAGGCAGAGCATCCGCCTCGCGTGCAGAAGGACCGTGGTTCGAATTCCGGTGCCGGACAATTCCCACCGGATTAAAAAAAAGGAATGTTGATGGAATTGCAGAATGAGGCTTGGGGTGCGGCCTGACCCCGGTGACCATTGCCCATAACGCACTCCCTCACCAGAGCAGGATTGGCACCCTGGTGTAGATGAATACACCATAGTTAATACCACAAGCTTCCCCTGCTCTCAACAAAGCCATGTCTTCGGATGAAGTCTTCGGACTACTTGTCGGCTTGATAATAGGGCCACTTGAACTGGCGGGTCCAAATGGGTGCGACAGACCTTGGAGGAAAGGAAGTTAAGGAGCCCATCTAGACATCCCGCGCATTGCCAGGAGTGTGGAGGAACGCCTTCTTGACGCTCTCGGCAGGCTACTGGTCACAGCAACGGCGGTGAAAGGCTGGCCCACCGCTTCCCTAGGCCATGGCGCGGCCCAGCCGTTATAAAATGGTTCGACGGAGCAGACAGAGCAGGCGGCAGGGGAAGCGAGTAAAGTAGGAGCAGGTAGCAAACGAGCGAAAATTTTAAGAAAAAAGAGAAACTTCTCAAAAAGGCTTTCCCGGCTTCAGCAGAGGTGGCCTCAGGACCTTTCCTACGGTTTTTTCTCCATTGGGCGGACGGTGAAGATGGTGTCCCCGCCCCACCTATATACTGATGACTTTCTGAACTAGCACTGTTACGGTTGCTGAACATGCCATCGCCCACCATCATATCCTAAAGAATCCTGCTATGATCTAGTCCTCCCCTCCAGGACCACCAGGATTAGCTCCTGCATGGATCACTGTCCCGACACGAGTTACAGATGTTTGTGAGAGAGGGGGAGAGGGAGAGAGGAGGAGAGAGAGAGCGAGAGGGATAAAGAGAGAATAGAGACAGATATATAGATAGACAGATAGAGAGAGAGAGCGAGCGAGCGAGCGAGCGAGCGAGCGAGAGAGAGAGAGAGAGAGAGAGAGAGAAGAGAGAGAGAGAGAGAGAGAGAGAGAGAGAGAGAGAGAGAGAGAGCAGATTCATGATCGGGGTCTCCGGTCCAAAATTTCTCTGGTGCGGCCGGCTGTCTCTGTTCTGTTATTCTCACGACACTTCTCCAGCAGTGACAGAAGTGAGGGCACGAGGTAGCCTGACGGGTGCTCACTGGACGTAGCGAAACGTAACCAAACGGATCGGAACTTAAGCTCGCCCGTCATAACCTAATATAATCCAGCCTACCTACACCGACCCAACACAGAAGCAGCCTTGTCCATCGATCTTGTGATAATTGTAGGAATGACCCGGCTACAGAAAATGTTCGCTAACAAAAGCCGGATGAACAAAAGCTTGTCAGATAAATAGGTGCCGCCTGCACTAGTGGTATACAAGGGTTGAGAAACAGCAGAGCTGGAGGTTGACCTAGCTTCTCCCCAAACTGACAGCGGATCCTAGGAGAGGGAGCAGCCGGACCCCAGCACTTTAAAGCCACTTTGCACGGCACTGTAAAGAAGAGACCATTAAAATATGTACAGTGTTTTATTCAGCAGCAATCGTCGTCACCCATTTGCTCGTCGTCTTCCGACGGCACAGCAAACCCTCCGGCGGCAAATCCTGCGACGGCAAATCTTCTGGTAGCGCGTCCTCGCCTCGGTAGACCTCCACTTCTGGTGTGGTGGCCGTATCCGTGTGGATTGTAAAGGGATGGCTTGACATAATCGTCGTCGTCGTCTTCGGCACGGCGTACCCGTGGCGCACTGGTCGCTACACGACGATGACGACGACAAAGGCGGGCGCTCCTCATGTGGCGTAAGCCCACGCGCAAGCCTGGACGACGCCGGGCTGTCGCCGCGAGGCACGCGCTCACGTGCGCTCGGGGTTTTTAGTCCCCGCTGGACGGATTTGTGTCGGCCTCAACAGCTCTGCTGTTTAAAAAAACCCAGTGTTCTCGCTTCAAAACGCGTACTATAACACACTGCCACAGTACCAGCCGATTGGACAGGTTTTCGCGGAGTATTCGTCACAAGGATGCTCCATGCATCCTGCTTAGCCAATCACAGGCTAGGGCGCGCGCGGGCATCAAGGCACCCTAATCTCAGCGACTGCCGGGAGAAATTCCCTGCGGTGTTCCTACCGGTTACCGGTAGAATAGACACAACCGAAATGTCAAGTCCAGACCACGACCACACCTTACTCACCCAAGTCCAACCGTCACACTCCCGTCCTGGCCTCGCCGTAGCACTTGTGGTCTGCCCCAGTCTTCAAAGAGACGTGGCGAACATTGGACACTTGCTCGTCCAAGATGTGCTAACGTTTTTTTTCGGTGCACACGTTTAGGGAAGCGACCGATTGTAGAGTGAAATGATGCACCAAGTGCATGCCTATCTGCAAACGATTCGAATATCAAAATATTCTTGATTTTGTAGTACAGTGGAACCCCAGTTATATCCCATACAAAAATATTGTATGGTCGGCTATAGAAAATCCTTTTTATGGTCGTCTTTAGCTATTTGGCCCAATAATCTTAAAACTTTTCTATGGCTGTCTTTAGCGATTCGTATCGCCATTCCTATGGGTGTCTTTAGCTTCTTCTATAACCGGTTCTACGGCTGTCTTAAGCTATTCTTATCAACATTCCTATGGGTGTCTTTAGGTTCTTCTATAGCCGGTTGTATGGTTGTCTTTAGCTATTCGTATTGAAATCCCTATGGGTGTCTTTAGCTGCTTCTATAGCCGGTTCTATGGCTGTCTTAGGTCTCGTTTGGATATCGCTATGGCTATAGAAGAATCTAAAGACACCCACAGGAATGTCGATAGGAATGGCTAAAGACAGCCATAGAAATGTCTAAAGATAATTGGGCCAAATAGCTAAAGACAACCATAAGAAGGTTTGTCAATAGCCGACCATACAATATTTTTGCATGAGCTGCAGCCAGAAGAGAATCACCACTACTTGAACACAGCGACAGCAGCAGCCGCTGAGAAATTATTAGCACGCTGCCATGCCGGCATAGAGCCTTGCAGATCTCTAGAACTTCTCCTGTGGCACTTAGGTGCATTCTGTAATATATGCTCCGTGAACACTTCAGCGATATAGGGGGAGCGCGAGGTTGCGATTGCAAACACTTCGCCAGTTTTCATTCACAAAAGGCTTAAACACAGGCATCAAGGAAAGCAAAATCAAGGGGTTTATTCATTCCATTTATCACATAAATGGCTACTATCTACGCTACTTCACCACCAGTAAACAGTTGTTCACATACGCCGATCGAAAAACACAGCACACGCATTCCAACACCCTGGCTCACGCTTAAGTGACTCGCTCGACAGCCACACTACGCGGCACATTCCCCGCGAACGTCCGCCGAGACACAAATACCTACAGGTGCTGGGTAGTCCATAGAAAGAAAGCACTCAGAAGTCGTTCATTACACTCAGTACTCAACGCACACAGCTGCAAGTTCGGTGGCTAAAATGGAAATGCACTCTCAATAAAACAATGAAGATGGTCGCACCACAATGCAATGATAAAAAAAAACGTTTTTCCAAGTTCACTCAATTAGTTTCTAGTAAGTTTTCTCAGTTCGCGAAAAAATTATTTTTGTCACATCACCGCGGCCAAATCTTCACTTCTGTCTACGTTGCAGTGCCCATGTGGTGCAGGGTAGTTTAGAAAAGTATTCGTGAACACCAAAAAAAGTCCTGCATTTCTCGCACTATAGAGTCTCTTCAGTTCGTAAGATCACTCACCCTAGATTTTTGCGTACGATGAAATTCCTGTCACAGTATCGCTGGTATCCATTTTCGCATGACTTGAAGTTGATGTTGAATTAATCGTAACACTGTCACCGTAAACACCGAAATTCACGACACCAAAAAGCGACACATTTGCTTGGCATCACACCATCTACACGAGCACATTGCCGTCGAGTCGAAATTCCCAGCACCAGGCAACACGTGCCATGCCCGCGCACATGAACAAGGAGACGAAATGTGGCTGACTGAGTACATCCAGGTATAAGCAGGTCCATCGCGATAGCAAATAGTGCGGAGATACATGCCCATCTTCTCGATCTTTTTCTAACTTGTTTGCTGGTAATTTTTTTTTTTGGTAAGTACAAGATCGCTTAACGTTTTGTTTTCTTCATCCGAAAAAAGTTGTATCTGTTCTCAGTACTCAGGGAACATTGTCTGTCACTAGCATTGCTGCGCGCAGGAATACTAACACAGCGCGGGCCGCACGGCCGTGTCCTTCGGTACCCATCGCCAAAACCAGTATGTCAAACAAACAAAAGAAAATAAAACAGGAAGCAGGGGTGTCCCCCTCTACCCTTTCATCGCTTCCCAGAATTTCTTCACCGCGCCTCCTTCGCCCAGCGTGGGTCGCTCTCCCCCTTTCTTAATGACTAATCTGAAAGTGGGGTCCGCGGGAGAAAGAATGCGCTTGTTCCCAGCTTCCACCATATTTCTGAGAGAGCGTACCCTGGGCCGCGAAAGTTATTTCCAATCTGCTTTCGACGCTGTGAGGGCCGTTTTCAGAGAAGCCCGCTTTTTCACTTGACCGCGGCAGCGAAGGGCCACAGAGGAATAATTCTACGAAATTATACGTCTTTCGGTCAACGTTCATTTGCAAGCTTTGCGGACGCGCAGTATCCAAAGTTGCAACCTGAATTTGAGCGTTAATCAGTAGCTTCTTTTAATTGTACTTTTCCCATATTGTTGGTATAATAAGTACCTAACCTTATTGAACAAATACGTTCATATAACCGGCCGATCAACCTCATCATCGTTATCCAATCTGCGTTGTAGATGTAGCTAGGTAAATCATGAGTATATGAATTTCGCGTCATAAGTCATATATTGAAACCAGCAGAATAGGATTAATGGTTGCTCGAATTATACCTTTATAGGCGAACACTTTTCGATTAGCGGCTGGAACTTGGAGCCGTATGTTACTATGTAGTTAGTTAAAGAAGTCTTTATGGATGCAGGCTTGTCAGTTCTGCGCCAAACGCTTCTTAATGCCGGCAAAATCTTGCTTAATTATCACACATCTAAAGGTTTACAGTTATATATTGTACTGTACCCAGCAGCAGAAGCTTTTATGGCTGCCTCACTTTAGCTTTAAAGCAAATTCTCTCCAATAGCTGGCAGAAGACATCCGTATGGTTGTTTGTAGACTTAGAGCTAAACAACGGCCCATAGCCAGCCAAATAAGCTTTTATGGCTTTCTCTCTATAGCTTTAGGACGAACTCTTTTCAATAGCTGGCAAAAGACAGCTGAATGGCTTGAAGTCTGTAGACTTAGAGCGAAACAACGGCCTATAGCCAGCCGAATGAGCTTTTATGGCTTTCTCTCTATAGCTTTAGGACGAACTCTTTTCAATAGCTGGCAAAAGACAGCTGAATGGTTTTGAGTCTGTAGACTTCAAGCTAAAAAATGGTCTATAGCCAGCCAAAAGAGCTTTGCCGCGGCTGGTCTATAGAACTAAAGCCATACATATTTCTTTAGCTGGCTACAGTTACCTCAATAGCTGTGACTCTATAGACTAAACACATTAGGATGTTCTATAATCGTCTAAAGAGAATTGTATGGTTTACAGTCTTTAGTGCAGGATCTATAAAAACTTCAATAGCTGGCTATAGCCTAATTTATGCCTTTTTATGGGTGACCATAGAGACCCATAGGCGGCCATAGCTCACCATACATTTTTCAATAGACGCCCATAAGGCATTTTTGTATGGGATGTCCCCGGGCTTTAGGACAACCCGGGTTTTACGACGGACAAGTCGAGTCCCGGTGAAGTTCTTGTAAATAACGCATTATATTCCTCGGTTATCCGACGCGATTAGATGTCTGACCCAGATTATCCGACGACCCACGCGAAACGCGCGACCGATCGGCGGACGAAATGAAAGCTCCTCGGCCCTGTTCCACGGACCTTAAGCCCGCTCAATCGGCTCTCTCCTGCGTAGCTTTTTTTTCTCCCTCTCGTATATCGTTTCTCTCTCCTACAGCGGGAATCGCGCCAGTAAACTGCTATACAAGGTTTGTTTTAATACAGCGTGATTGGCATCTGCAGCGCTCTATTCTTTTCGCATTTACTTTTTTTAGTGATTTGGGTTCTGAGTCCTGCAAAGCATAAGTGGGTAGTTTCACATTGAAATATTTCTTGCAAACCCGTCGCCCAAAACGGTATTTATAGGCGTAACTATTGTTGTTCGGATTTTAAGGGCGCCAGCATTTTGCTACGCTTTATCACGATCCCGAGAAAGTCGTATAATCGGGGTTCTGCGGTAGCTTTGAAACTTATGATCCACATGTCAAGTAGCTTGACTTAATTTTCGGACCGCGTATGCGCCCATTAAAAGGCCGAATATTTTTTAATCAAATACACGTTCATATGTGACAGTTTTGCTGGACGAGCCAAGCTTGTCTTCAGTAGCTAAAGGGGTAAAGTGAAATCAATTCGCTTTGTGATTGATAAGTGTATTTGTTTGATTGTAATGCTATTTTCTGCTTACTTCCACAGAAATGTCGGAGGTGTCCCAGGGTAAGTGCAGCCACGTGCGAGCTTGAAAACTCTATAAATTGGAAGAAAATCGGCAGGCATAGTTGGGTTGCAGTGGGAGCTAGGGTCTAAATATTCGCCGCCAGCGGCACGCACTGCGGTTTGACAGCACACTACAGGAACAAATGGTCATAAGTCATGAATGTGTCCCTGCATTGCAACCTAACGCCCGCTTATGGTCGAACGGTGCATATGCCGAAGTTGTCAGTGCGAGTTTCGGCGTGTTTTCGGCGCCCTTTCCCAGAATTTAAAATTAAGAGGAAATAGGGGGCATGGGTTCCCGTTAGCCTGCCGATGGACAGGAGCTTCGCATACTCAATCATGGCAACTGTTTAAAAGGGTCCCGAAGACAGGTTAAAAGAACTAACTTTTATAACTACATCAGGGCCGGTATTCTCGTAATTGTCCGTTTTGAAAACGCCCATTTGCGTGAGTTTTAATTGTGACGTGCTTCCAGAGGCGGGCTTTGGGTTGACTTTTGCTCAACTGTTTTTGTGAAACACATTTTAAAAACGACTAAACCTATTTTAAACTATCTTTTATGTGTTTACTGTTCCGCCAGAGAACCAACAAAAATGCAACGAAAAATCGTCTGCTTCCAAATCGTCTGTTCTCCGAGAGGCCGCGGCTCATAGCTCCGCCGTGCTTGCATGGCGTCACATCCGGGTGTTCGCTTTAGCCAATGAGGGCTTACTCGAAACGGCACTTTTGAAACGGGCAACAAAATGGGACAAAACACGAGAGTACCTCCCCAGCTATATTCCCAGCAGCGAAATACGTTTTTTTTAACCGAGAAAACGCCAGAAATACTGCAACAACATTCAAATTTCGCTCCACACAATGTCTGCACAGATGAAATAGCGGAAGCAGTGATGCAATAGAGGGAACATCAAAATATTTTATCAGTGGGTCAACTGCACGTTAGCTAGCATTAAGTGATACGATCAAACGGAACTACAAATCACACTACAATCGCACACACGTTTGTGGGCGGTCACTTTTGTCGGCGGCCACCAATCCCACAAACCAGATTCTGTGATGTCATAGGCAATTTACAAACAAGAGTCTGTGGCGTCATAGAGAAGTTGCAGGAAGCCGCAATTGCTCCGTCTCTTTTCCTGAATATCCCCATTATTTGAGGCGTTTTTTAACACGAAAGGGTTTTTATTCCGGGATTCACGAAGATTTCACTTACACTCGTCATATCCGTCACGGAAGTGACGCCAGTACAACGGAGCAAAGTGGGCCTGTAAAGGGTGCACCCCTGCACACAGGGTCTTCTTGCGGGGAAGCAACCTCGAGTACTAAAGAGAACGGGGTTGTTCGATTTCGTGTTTTATATTTTAACACGAAAGTGTTTTACCGGCCGGTGGAACGACGAAGATTTCACTGGCGGCATATCCGTCACGGAAATGACGCCAGTACATCCTTGCCGAAGCGACTCGCCAGCAGGACGCCGCTCGCCAAGCACAACCCACAAGACAGCAGCCGACCCGCGAATCATGCTCAGCTGGAGATTTTCTTGCACATTTCACTTTCGTGCGTCACCGATTCCTATGACAGAGGAATCAACCGCAGTTTTTTTTTAATTGAGCCAGATCCAGAAACCGAAACTGAGTCGGATAAAACTGCAGTGACAAGAAAAACTCGGCAACTTTCCCCTAAAAAGAGGGATGGCAAGAAAATTGTTGAGAGAACGCCCCTGAAAATGCGTAGGCAGATCGAAGTTCGCAATTGAAAATGAGGCAGGTCCTGCTGTTTCACGGATCAAAATGAGCGAAATTCTTTTGCCGAATTGGCGTCTGCTTCTGGCTTGACTGCTCAGACTGTTTCGTGGGTGTTTTCGGAATTTATTTTTTTTTTGCTTTTCGGAGCAGGCTTATTGTGAATTCGAACGGCAATTAGGAGAGCGGCGAAAGATCTGTCCCCAAATGTCAACGACGGAGTGAACGGAATGAACGAAATGAAACTGAGAGAGTGAAACAATGATTTCATCTCGTCTCACCTTACCCTAACGAAATACCTCTGGTTATATTTATTTTTTTATTACTATATTTACCATTTTAGTACTGAACTAAATTGCCGCCGCTTACAAGCCCTGGCAAATCCCCCCCCCCCCCCCTTCCCCTTTGAGAGTACGAACCAATTCGTTAAAGTGAGGAAGATATGTGCAGCCTTCATGGGAAGCTTTTGGAAATTCATGACCAAGCAATGAAGAGCTTGCTTGCTTCGTGAGTGCCTTGAGACATCTCCAAGAAAGTTTCCTAGGGAAGAATTCGAAAAGAGCTGCTAATGGTGCCAAGAGGACTCACCTGCTCTCCATGTATAGTTCTACTTTTCTTGAAGCCGTGTTGCACACTTTAATGCTTTTTCCACCAGAACTTAATCGCAACCATGCTTGAAGGTCAATTTAAATACAGTTTTCATAAGAATGCCGCATTAACTTGAGTGTTTCCATTCAGTATGAGCCAAATCGAAGCTTACCACCCCAATATTGTTCATATTCACGGTATAATTTTTAATTACTTGTAGCCATAAACTCCTTCTAGCTGACATGTAAAATATATCATGTAATAGCTTTGACGGCGTTGCATTTACGTCTGGTAACCAACTTCCGCTTGTTTCTCAAATTAGCGTTTGGTGTATATGACTCATTTCGAAAAATAAATTCACGCATCTTCCACGAAGCGAATCATGACGAATGGGCGAAGCACTGGTGATCGTTTTTACCGTAAATCACCCGTGGTATTTCCCCCTCGCGCATGTAAATGAGTGACAACGCGTGGGTACAGTGTATACAATTCCAATCCAATCCAATCCGATATAATTCCATTAATTCGAAGCCAATTCAATCCAATCAATTTTCAATCCAATCCAATCCCATCCAAATCCTATTCGAGCCAATCCATTTGAATCCGATCCAATCCAAATCCAATTCAATACAATCCTGCAGCCTTTTAAGTGGGCTGACGCCGCTGCCCGCGTTCATACCCACCGGGCCATTTCTCAAGAAGGCGAAGACACGCAGCCCCTTCGCTCTCCCAAGTACGCTACTCTCAGTTCCTACACAGACATCCTGGCCCATTCTCGCCACGAACGGACGACAGTTACCGCCTCCACATCCCCATTTATCCAGAGCCGAGGGTACTACCTTTCGCCGACTTCAAACAAATTCTTATCGTCACCTCACGCCTTCTCCTTCATGCCATGTACGCCACCCTCTTCTGCGCTACCTGTAATTTTCTGTCCCCTACCCGGCACCCTGTTCCACATGGCAAGGGCAGTGTCAGAAAACCCCATCTCTTACCCCAAATCCTCACCCAACGTACGAGCAGTGGATGGGCCAGCTGGCCAGCTCGGACCTCTCAGTCCAGCGTAGCCTGGTGGAGAGGGCCAGGACAGCCAGCGCGGACCAGGGCTTCCCGGGCTAGAGGAGGCCCCCCACCGGCCGGGCGCCCAACCATCAGCGCCTGAAGCTCGTCTAAATAAAGTTTATTCGCTCGCTCGCTCACTCACTCACTCACTCACTCACTCACTCACTCACTCACTCACTCACTCACTCACTCACTCACTCACTCACTCACTCACTCACTCACGCACTCACTCACTCACTCACTCACTCACTCACTCACTCACTCACTCACTCACTCACTCACTCACGCACTCACTCACTCACTCACTCACTCACGCACTCACTCACTCACTCACTCACTCACTCACTCACTCACTCACTCACTCACTCACGCACTCACTCACGCACTCACTCACTCACTCACTCACTCACGCACTCACTCACTCACTCACTCACTCACTCACTCACTCACTCACTCACTCACTCACTCACTCACTCACTCACTCACTCACTCACTCACTCACTCACTCACTCACTCACTCACTCACTCACTCACTCAACTCACACTCACTCACTCACTCACTCACTCACTCACGCACTCACTCACTCACTCACTCACTCACTCACTCACTCACTCACTCACTCACTCACTCACTCACTCACTCACTCACTCACTCACTCACTCACTCACTCACTCACTCACTCACTCACTCACTCACTCACTCACTCACTCACTCACTCACTCACTCACTCACTCACGCACACTCACACTCAGACTCACTCACTCACGGTCACTCACTCACACACGACTCACTCACTCACTCACTCACTCACTCACTCACTCACTCACTCACTCACTCACTCACTCACTTCACTCACTCACTCACTCACTCACTCACTCACGCGTTTGAGGTTAGCGATAAGATTGGTATCGTTGTTACCTAACCAAGGCCAGTCCTCTTTAAAAAAAAGAATTTTGTCTTCATGCCCCTTTGAGACCGCTCTCGCAGTTCGCCAACTGGTAGAAAAAGACGGTAAAATATCTACTTTGAAATAGCAGGGAAAATATCTACTGCGTATTTCCTGGCATGGCAGGGAAAATGTCTACTGCGTATTTTCTGGCTGTGCTTTCAGCTGAAGCCGTGTAGCGGTGAAGAAAGAAAATAGGCTGAACAAGAAAGCGCGAGGAGTATTCAAACTACGAACGATATGCACTACGTAATAGTGCCGCCACAGCGAGTTCTATACTCGTTACAACTCAAGAACGGCACCACCTCATGTAGTGTATCACACTCGCTAAAGCGCCGGACCCGTGACGTCAGTGCGCGCGCGTTTTGAAAGGGGTTTGCTATGAATGCGTGATATCGTCTGCCTTGTCTCACGCAATTTGTTTGTCGTCACTGGAGTCGTTTATAGGCATATAAGTCCAAAAATCACGGGAACGGCTCACGCCATGTTCAAAATATTCCCAGTAACGCCCTACTTGCGCCCGCGCGGAGAAACATCCGGCTACGGTGATAAGGCACAGCGGCAACTTCGGGTGCCGTTCTTAAGTTTGTCACCGAGTTTTTTATAGGTCCCATTTTCTGCTCAAGATAGCGAGGTAAACTGGTGGCGTGAACATTTTAGGGGCGAAGCACCTTAGGACCCTCGCTTTGTCCGTGGCTTGTCCCTTGGCGTCCGTGCACAGTGTTGCGCATGCGCGAGGAGCATTGGATTGGATTTGATTGGATTTGGATTGGATTGGAATAATTTGAATTGTATTGGATTGGATTGGATTAGAATTGTATATACTGTACACACGCGTGTCACTCATTTACATGCGCGAGTGGGGAATTACACGGCTGATTTACGGTAAGAATGATCCCCAAGTGCTTCGCCCACTCGTCATGATTCCCTTCGTGGATGCTGCGTTATTTTTTTTAGAACCAACTGTAACTGCATCTAAATGTGGCCTAACCTTCAGCAGCAGTAAACATTTCGAGTACAACTTTACGATTTGTGGTTTTTTCGATGCCAAAACCAATTGTTTTATGTTCATGGCATGGAACAGCGCAGAACGGCGATGAACAGCGGAGTGCGTCCCTCGACCTCACGCACTCTACCCCTTAATGTCCACTGCTGGTTCAGCGGCGGCGTTCAATAAAACGTTCATTTCGTCGGTCCCCAGAAGATAGAGTTCGCATTGTAAAATCCGTTTAAAATGAATATTTCCACGCTTTAATTTTATTCTTCTAGTGTGCCCGACGCAGCATTTAATTGTGTAATTTTTGTCTTGCTTTCCAGCGTATGAATCCCATGGTAGGTGCAACCTTTTTTCTGAATTACAAAAAGAAATATCAGTGTTTCCTCATCCTCTTAAGCTGCGGTGTTTCGTTTTCATATATAATTATCGTAGTAGATGAATGCTATCGTGCGGGCAGCTTTGATTAATGACCCATTGTTCATTTAGTGGCCTAAGGAGCTCACGCACACTGCGATTCTTCGTTTACTCCACTACTTCTAATAGGAAGGTGAATGAATCGGGGCCTTTTGCGAGATTAAAGTTCGCAATATATCGTGGTGTTTAAGCTAACTTAAAGCTTATTAAAAAAAACTATACACTGGACCAACAGACCAGTCGCTTTGGAATGTTTCCTGGCATTCGATGATCGACAGCGAGGCTCCACTCTGCGTCCTTGGTTTTGATTGATTGATTGATTGATTGATTGATTGATTGATTGATTGATTGATTGATTGATTGATTGATTGATTGATTGATTGATTGATTGATTGATTGATTGATTGATTGATTGATTGATTGATATTTTGTTGGGTTCAACACGCCGACGCTTCACAGGCGATGAGGCGCGTCGTAGCGCAGGGTTTTGGATTAATTTTGACCACCTGGGGGTCTTTAACGTGCGCCGAAAATTTCCAACACAACGGGTGTTTTTGCTTTCCGCCTCCATCAGGAGAGACTTGGTTTTGCATGCGTAAGAAGGCACGCTGACAAACGTGGGAACATGAATGCATACGTTGGCGTTACACACGTTACGCACGTATGTAAACAAACTTACAATAAGTCCTTGTTGCAGTGAATCTGATTATTCGAGTTATCGCTTTGCTCGAAATTATCCGTGCTGTCAACCCTGTAAATGTGCGTTGAAGTCGCCAGCGCCTATATCGGCACACCGCTTGTAAGGAATTCTGGCCCTGATGACTTAGTTACAACGAGGCTTGCTGTGTAATTATAGCAAACACTTGTCGCTCAACGCACTATTGCACACATGTATTACTATCTCATGCATAACAAATACCCTGATCGCGAAGCCGTTCTATTTTGCTGTAATCAAGTGTAATCGTTTATTTATTTTATTATTTATTTATTTATTTATTATTTAGTTATTTATTTATTATTTATTTATTTATTATTTATTTATTTATTTATTTATTTTTAGTTATTTATTTTATTTATTTTATTTATTTATTTAATTTATTTATTTATTTATTGGTAATACTGTTGACCCTCTGGTGAGTGTCGTTACAGGGAGGGAGCAAACACTGCAATAACACACAGTGATGAACAAAACACTGCGAAATACTGCAAGAGAACGAAACAAGGAAACAAAATAACCGAACAAGGAAACAAAATACGGCGAGGGAACAAAATGGTGAACTAAAATACTCTATTAGCGCACAGTCGTGAACAGATTTGGGATCACGCACTATTTCTAAAAACATATCTATAGCTAATTCAAATTGATGTACACCCGAGCACTCCACAACATCGTTTGGTAGTTTATTCCATATTTCAATGACATCCGGAAAAAAAGAATACCGATACACGTCAGTGTGCGTAATAACAGTTCGAATCGCTCTGCTGAGATTTTTTTACAAGTTATAGTACTCTTTATTCTCTCCTTTTTTATTGACTGGGTCACATTAAATAACTTCAGTGTTTAGACGGTGGTTTTTTTTTTTTCGTCCTCAATATGTAATTTACAGACATGCACAAATAAAGCGCGAACACGAATGAGGAACGAGAGCACAAATTGCGCGATTTATATCCATCTAAGTAACGTTAGCCCATAGCTATATTACAGTTATGAAACGAGTGGATAGTGCTACCAAGATGTATCCAAGCAAGCCACGATTTGACCTCTGACTACCAGCGTATCTTATATTGGATGTTCTGGTTCATATTGTGACGGGGGCAATCCCTGTTCGAACCAAACATGCGGTGAGCGGTGCGCCGCTGATGGAATGACGACGAGAACGACGACGCTGACCCCCGGACTCACGCTGCTGCTTAATCCAGCGCTCCCCAGCTTATTCTCACTATAAATAGCTGCAAATATACGTATATTTGCACCGTAACAATATAATTAGGGTTACCACTCCCTTCAGCCATGTAAGCAGATGCGCAATGTATGTGCACGCGCAATCGTGCATAGTCTGCCCGAAAATCATCCGCTTGTACTGCTGATATCGTCTGTTGCCTGACAGCCTTTATAACCCCTTCAAATGTAACACTAAGTCCTCAAACAGGTGCATGTTGGAACTAACTTTATTAGCTTAAAGGACTAGTGACGCGAAATTTCAAGCTGAGATAAACTATGGCAAAATGCTTCTCTTTTATCAGGAGATATCTCCCAGCAAGTTTCAAAGTAGCCGTTCTGTATACAATTTTAAATTCCATTCTTATTAATCTCTGCCCGCTCCGAGAAAGCCCAAGCGGGTCAGCATGACATCATCGGCTACTTGCCCCAAACTGCCGCCGTCGGTGCTGCCGTGACGTAGCCGACGCCCTGGCTGCGGTTGGCGCGCGCTTGCTACATCATGTGTACACGTCTGGTTTGGGACTGACGTCATGCTGCCCGGCGGCCGGTGATGGTGAGACCCCAGCCGGTCTCGGCGAGTCTCGTGCGTTCGCTCGCTTCGCGCGTCCAGACCGGCGCGGTTTGGCAAGACTGGTGACGTCACGGGCGCCCTCCTGTCATGGCGGCCGCTCGGCGTTCGTTTGGTCGAAACCGAAACTGACACGAATAAACGACGCCGTAAATGATTGTTTACGCTGCGATCGACCGTCTAATGCGCTATTCTGTGATTAGTGGGCTAATGGCATCTACAGCAGCGAAAAAAATGTAATTCGTCTCAGTACTGCTTTAATGTGCAGGGTTTCACGTATCACGCTACTTGGGTGTGCTATGTATACTTTTAGAAAACAAAACAGTAAAGATTGATCATTTAGAAAAAAAAATGTCACGTTGTGTATGGTAACACCGATGGCGAGGAATGTTAGCGCCTCTTAATACTCCTTTCTGAGTTACAGCTTCTTATCTCACGCCTTAGCGCGTTCGCTCTGATCGCGCGCCACCTGTTGGCATAGCGGACAGCCTTTAATTTACGCTTTGTTTTTGTTGTGCATAAGAGCAGCTCCAGTCGACGTCGTTTATTTTGGGAACGCTTCCGAACGTACCGTTAACTTTTGTTGGGAGGCGATGAGTATGCTACGTCGCGCAGTCAAGTGTCCTTTTCGCGGTGTAGAATCCTGTCGTACCGTAGTACAGTGTATTTACAATTCATTTGAACGATCTTAAAGAGAGAAAACATCATCTGCGTTGTTGTAAGTAAAACGTGTTAACTCAAATAAGCACTCTCATGTGCAAGCGAACTTGAAGCATTTACACGAACTTAGAAAGACTCACGTGTCGTAGTTTGCATCACCTCACACGTCTTCCAAAATCAGAAGCTTGGGCAGACGGCTTAGTTTTTTCGGCATTTCCGCGGTAACTATTCAGAAATAACGTATTTATGAATTTACTTCAATATTCCCAGGACTATGATGTGCTTTATTGACATTAGAAGGTGCTGAAATGTGTGACGAATTCTGTCTTACGCATCGGCAGCATATTGGTCACAGCCCACTTAAGTTCTTGTTCATCGAGGAAACATCAGCCAACACGGGTTTGTTCTGACTTAAAGGGACCATGCAGACAGAATACAAGTTTGTTTCATTCGAAAGATTTTGTGTTTTATAGTGCCCCTAGCGCTTGTCCGGCAGTAAGCGATGCCGCATTCACTGAGAAATTAATCACTTAGGTTAAAATTCTAATTCTCCCGCCAAATCTTGTGTTTTCGTGACGTCTGCCATGAAGTCATGAGGGTGGGTATTCAAACTAACTTCCAGTGCGTCATTAGGCCCTGCAGACTTGCTTACCGTCAGTCCTCCCAGATGGCGCTACCATAGTCAGCCACGGACCGTTGTCCGCCGTTGCTTTGTTTTTGACCGTATTTGCACCAGGCTTGTTTTTGTTACTGCAGAAATTTCGTTTCGTGAAACATGGGGTATACTCGACGAACAGGGTCATGCAAGGCAACGTCGCTTACGCCAATCGGCCAGTGTCGTGCAAGACAACTCCTAAGTGGCGGGCTGCTGTGCAGCTAAAACAAGCATAGTGCGCCCAGTACCAACAGCAGTGCGCATCGGTACTTCTATGCTTACGTATATTTTCGTAACTTTGTTTGCCCCACCCTTATTACTGCTGTGAAATGAATGTGCATTACATTTAAGCACAAATAACTCATTTGGCAAGCTTATAATATAAGCCCTGCCTAATTTGCGTTTGCTTTTGCCGGCCTCAGCCAATCGCACAGCTGGGGATAGGGCATAAGAGGTTCTGTTGCGGGAAATGAGCTAGTGAGTCGCATGACCATCTCCCTTTTCCCTGATTATATAGCCTATTTGAGCGAAGTGTGCGTTAAAAGTGGTGTAAGTATGATTCTAACGAGGCAATCTTCGCATGAACCAAACGTGTGTTTTGTCTGCATCTTTAAGCTATGGTGCGATATGTTAGCCCTGCACGAGCTAGACCAAAAACGGTAAAACTAGTGACATTAAAAGCGCCACTTGCCATCAAGGTAGATATGTCACCGGGAAATTAAAAGTTTGTCTCAGCGACCCGACGAAGACGAACGAGGTAGATACAGAAACGTGGCACACAATAAAACAAGGTTCGTTAAAAAATTCTGCGGAAAATTTTCTGTTCAAACAAATTGTATTGGACACAAGTGCGTGTAGGCTTTGTCCAGATGAGCTTAGTTCCAATTAACCTTCTTCAAATGAACTTTGTTCAAATTATGTTCATTCAAGCAAACCCTTACCTGAATCTTTAAAATTTGGCAACACAGAAAATGTTGCGATAACGCAGCATCTGCTGTACTAAGAAATGCGGAGTGTCTAATTTCGGCTCAAGTGGTGTTCTTCGATTTTGCTGTTTGTAATTGCGCAATCGTTGTGTTGCTTTTATTTTCGTAGTAGCCACGACTGGTGAAGAGTTCAAGTAAGTTGAAAATACAAATTCTTATCCTAAATCTTGTTATTTATTGAAAGGAAGCTGATCCTCTCACTCGTAAGTTGTTCCTTAGAGTGGCGCTTTGCGAGATTTCGCCTTTATTTACGGATGTAGTTTTGCACTCTAGCTATAGTTCTCAGGGACGTGAGTTTTTTTAATGCGGTTGGTTAAGTGCATAGCAGAACTGTAAACCTTCAGTTAGTGTAGTCGCCCATATCTTGATCCAAACATCAAATGATGGCAATTAGGATCACCAAACCAAATCTAGGCTGAAATCTGGTCCTTCTTAGCAATAGATTACGTGCTTTAAAACGCGATACCCTCGAATGGGAGGGGAACTGCACTCAAATTTTGGCAACGCAAAAACAAGCGTCCTCTAATACCACACGCAAAATAGTGCTAAATTCAAAATACCGCGTTTCAAACGTAAATGTCCGCGACGAAAACTGTTCTTGAATACTGGCGTTTTCCGGAACCGAGGACGGAAAAATAAGGCCGCCACTAGCGGAGGCAGGTCGTGACGTAGGTGATGGAACGGAAGCGGGCAGGCCAGTAGCAGGCGGCCAATTACGACAGCCTCCCAATGCTCGTGGTAAGCGTCGCATTTCGCATCGTTTATTTTCAAAGAACTTCCACTAACGTTTGCCCGAGCTGACGGAGTATGCGGAATTCTGTCATCGCGTCGCTATCAACCGAGATGAAGTAGACCACCCGACAGTTATTTTTGCAACAGAATAACTGCTAGCGTGTACATTGGGAGTAAAAAAAAAAAGGAGCGGGACCGGATTTGCAAAAACCATTAATCGAAAAAGCAGCTTTGGTTAGTCGGCCCATAGGTTATCAATATCGCTTTTTTAAAGCGAAAGCTTTCTACTTCGCACCGATGACGTATGTCGCATCGAAAACGCACTGCAGGAAAGCCAATATTCTCTGACGAAGGTGATGATCGTGGCCGTGGGTGATGAAAGCAAAATAAAGCTCACACTAACGAATCTGGGCGCACCCTTCACGTTCATCACAAAGGTTTAGGTCCACGATTGCAGCCGGTTTGCTCTTTCTTCGCTGCCGCAACGACCTTTACTCCATCGTTGTTGCAATAAGTGTCTTTCATTTTTTGGAAGCGGTAATCATTGGACATCACCCTGGAGGGGCGTACGCTATGACGTGTCGCAAGTGTTGCCACTGCTACGGCGAACGCTGGAGTTTTTTTTTTTTTTTTTGCCAATCTTGGCCAATCTCCCTGATTGGGTACGCTTGGATTGACAAACATGCGCAGGGGACGCTGGGCGGTGGTCGCAAGGCACGCAGACACGAGCGCTGGGCATTTTCTTGGTATTTTTAACCGCGGACACGAAACATTATAATTTGCTAAACAGCTTCGCCGTTAAAAAAAAACAAAAACGAAACGATTCCCGCGGTCGGAATCCAGCCTAACACCCTTCCGTTATGAAGCCGACATCTATCCGGTTGGGCCATCATCATGCACCACTTCGTCTAACGACGACGACGGCTGAACGCGAAGCTACCTTCGTGCGAAATCGAAGGGGAAGGGTCAAAGTCAAAGCCACAGCCATCAAACGTCCAAATTGCGTGCGATTCAGTCTAAACTCAGATGACAACTACGAAAATCCCTCCCGAGAAAGCTTCGCGTTCAACCATCGTTAGACGGAGGGGCGCATGATTTTAGAAGGAAAAAGAAAAACGCGTACCGGCAGTGCTCAAACTATTTTTACTACGCATTACCGGAGACCATATTTTAAGCAAATGCCTATTCGGTTCTTTGCACTCCCATCACGACACTTTGATACACGAGCATGAATTAGACGTTAAGAAGGGCTTTTATGGTGTTTTAGAGTGCCTATAAAAGCCCAATTTCAAAATAGGCGCCTTTATGAACAGTATTTAGCCTCAAGTATCACTTTCGAGTGCGGTTTGAGATCGTTATTAACGTTACCGACATACCTCGGCAAACCTGGACGCTACTCACTCACACTCGCTCAAGAAATATATTTTAACACGACAGTGTTTCATTCCGGTATTCACGAAGATTTCACTTACGTCATAACCGTCACGCAAGTGACGCCAGTACAACGAAGCAAGTGGCCTGTAAAGGGTGCACCCCTGCACACGAGTCTTCTTGCGGGAAGCAACCTTTAGCACTAAAGCGAACTTAATACTTCGGGTTGTTCGTTTTCGGGTTTTATATATTAACACTAAAGTGTTTTATGCCGTGATACCCCCACGATTTCACTGACGTCATATCCGTCACTGGATATTACGCCAGTACACCTTTGCGGAAGCGACCCGCCAGCAGGACGTCGCTCGCCAAGCACACCGACAAGACAGCCGCTGACCCGAAAATCATGCTCAGCTGCAGATTTCCCTGCACATTTCACTTTCATGTTTGACTGATTCCTATGACAGAGGAATCAACCACAGTTTTTTTAAACTTTTTCAAAGAATCAACCATAGTCTTTAGGAACGTCCCGTAAAATGTAGGCAATCCCCAATGAGAGCTTGTCAGACTAGGTATTCTGGCCATTTTCTTCCGAGGCGCAATTTGAGAAGCAAAAGCAATTCCAAATGTTGCTAGGGTACCGTTCATTGAAATGTTCCAGTTCACCCTTAGAGTAGGCTGCCTTTGGTAGGAGAAGGGAGCTTATCCCCTTCTTCCCCTACCATCACGGCAGCGCTGCTTCTCTTAATGTTCGAATCTCCCGCAATGATTCCACGCTATCTGCCACGTGCTGGTATTTACTGGTACCCTGTGTAACGAGGCGGCAGGACAGATGACACGTATTTTAAAAATACGTGTCATCGTATTTTAAAAATACGCGTAAAAAACATATTTTAAAATGCGGCCTAGACCAGCCCAGGGCGTCAACATGACGTTCACGAAACATGGTGGCCATTCTAAAAGAAGTTACTTTTTCATGAATTTTTTTCACAGCCGTAAGTTTGATTTAAACCCTGGAGTTAAAAGGGCCGCTAGAAAAAGAACAAAAATTTTTTGGACAAAAACACTTTCAGGAAGCATTGTGGGCCATGCGAGGATGACCCACATTTTTTACTGAGCAAATCCGTGATGGTCGATTTTAGGGCTGGGGCATTTGTCATCGAATGACCCAATGGTGAACACATGCAGCGACGGCGACAAGCGACCCGAAAAGAGCAACTCTAGGTACAACAAACGGATAGTGTGGGCGACAGCGACAAGCGAAAAAAAAAAATATTATACTGCTGCCAATGTCCTCCGTCATCGTCCCTCGTCACTACAGTTCACTATATCAAAGCTGCCGCCCTCTTGTGGGCTGCTTACAGCCGGCAAAAAGCGACCGAGCGTCCTTGAGGCATGTGAATGCGGCTTGCCGCTGTCGCCCAGCACTATCCGTTCGCTGTACCCATTGAGTTACGATTTTGCGCCGCTCGTCACCGTCGCTGCGTGTGGTTACCTTCTGAAGCATGCACTGACAGGCGCAATGAGCGACATACATGGCGACTAATTTGGTAGTTATTTGCCATTTAAATCATTAATTGCCATTTCCAATTTCATAATGCTTTGCGCGCGTGCTTGAAGAATTGCTTGCTGTAATAGGATTCGCCTAGAGCTTTATTTATAGCTGCTTGGACAAAACAAATATATACAACGCGACTGAAAACCACTTTTGCATCTCTAGCTGTTGCATCTGCTTCGCCTACCCAAGAGCGAGCAGACCATAATGCAGCATTGTGAGGAAGCATGAACAATAGTATAAGACAATCTAAATAATTAATTTTCAGCTACACATCACAAAAATACGAAGAGTACAGCAACGAAGAATACAGTATGTAATAATTATAAATATATATGGGACGGCCTGCTATATCTGGCGGCGGGAGGAAAATGGAGGACTCCTGCTATTCAGAGTTCACGTCATCACTAGTGACCGGTAAAAAAGCGCAAAGGCTCACGGGTACGTCGTCTGCACCCCCACTTCCGGTTCGAGATCTGCCCTCCGTACGCCGGCGGCTTTCAGGCGCGCGCGAAACGTTTTTACGTGTCGCAGCGTGCTTACCTGTCAGATAAACCTCTAGTAGGGTCAATCGTTATTATGGAATTCGCGAAGCATGGTCGTTTTCCCCCGGTGGAAACAGTGGAAACAGATAAACACCAAGCACACACGCGTCAAAGCCGACGGCATACGGGAGGCCAGGAGAGGTCCCAAACCGGAAGTGGTGGCACTTCGCGGGAGAAAACAATGTACCCATGAGCCTTTGTGCTTTTTACCGGTCACCTATCCCTGACGCGCACCTCCCGACCGATCTGGGGCGGTATTCTCGTGTTTTGCCCGTTTTGTGTCCGTTTCAAAAGTGCCCGTTTAGAGCAAGCCCTGATTGTCTAATGGCGCCCAGACGCTTCCGGGTGCACGAAGTGGCGGTACTCTTAAGAGTAGCTTATTTAGTGACGCTATATCTGCCATTGCCGCTTTAGTGAGGATAAAAAAAAAGCACCATCACAAAGCGGTGAGGCGTTTCTCGTTAATGCGCTACCCTTCTCGGCGCAGGCCTGACGATCAAGATCCCAAGTGGGTGCTGACCATGGTGTGCGGCTTTCTCAATATGGCGCTCCTAATCGGCATCGTGGTGCTCCTTACGAATACGTCCATGGAGACCGGTGAGCGCCCCGAAAGTAGGCCTGTCTTTGCGCGGAGCCTTTCTGAACCATAACACGTGCCAAAAGCGATAAAAAGTGGTGTCGCGCTTGGTTCAAGGGGTCAGGAAGGCAAAATACGAAAGTTATTCTATAAAAAGGCTGCTTTGTCCCAATCACAATGACGACAGATTTCATGGCGTACTTAGAAAAAATAGTCTAGATTAGTGTCACTAGATGAGGTTACAGAGTATTATCGGCACTCTTTTCTGCTATTGTTCCATGCCGCCGCTGTGATCATTGGTCAGTTCGCGCCACGTGACATTTGTTTACACTGCGACGGTTCATATATTGGCACCGCCATTTTGTGGCTTATGCGTTTTCTGCCGGTCAACTGTGGTATTCTCAGCTTTTCCTCCGTGCTCTGCGGCTGCGCGCGACTGGCGTCGTTCCGAACGTGAATCAAAGATAACGCGCTTCGTAGCATTTCAGCTACAGAAGTGTGTCCGAAGATGCCGTGTTGCTGCGTCTTCGCCAGTGTTGTTTACAAATGACCCCGTCAAAGTTAGCGGTGAGGCCGCAGACGCGGCAATCTGGCAACACTGATAAACACCAAAATGGCCGCCGTTGCTCACTTGCGTGCCTCAGTGACATTACTCTGTAGCTTATCTGGTGACACTAGTCGAGATTATAGTTTTAGTATAGCGGGTAGCGACCGCTAACGCTACGTCGGCGGGTACCGGGACTCGACCGGGCGCTTTCGGATTCGTTCTGGTAGGGTGAACTAGTACCGCGGGCCGGCCCTCGCCTTGACCGCGCGTTAGTTTCGCTGAGGGGCGACCTTCGCGCCCTCCCCGCGCGCGCATGCGCGGTTGCGTCCCGTTAACCCGCCGTAGTAGCGTGAGCCTCCAGTAGCCGCTATGCTAAAACTCTCTAAAAAAAAGAACCGACGAAGAAGTGGCGACTCACCAGCGTGTTCACCAGCCCCTTTCTCGGCGGGTCCTTATGACGTCACAGGATCTCGTTTGTGCGATTGGGGGCCGCCGACAACAGCCAGCGCCGAAAAGCAATGCTCGTTTGGTCGGATTACGTGAATAACGTGAAGTTAAATGCCTGATTGCTATCGTTTAGTGCTGGCCTCTATTGCGTCACTGCTGCTAAGGCGCCACTGGTGAGGTCGTGTGGCGCGAAATTCAAAATGTTTTCAATGTTAAGAAACGTCTTTTTTGTCTGAAACAGAGCTGACGGAGTACGAGAAGCTGGTTCTTTCAAACTGAACAAGGTTGTGTTTGGTCTTCATGGCCTGTTTAAACGGGTGCGCAGAAAATTCGATTTGAACAAACTATATTTAAAGGTGCGATGAAGACAAAATGCTCGTTCGGTTCATTGGAAAGATTGCCTAAGCACTGACAAAACTGCCGCGTTACATCGTCTCCTTGCTCGTCCTACCACCCCTCACGCGTTTTCCTCGCCCCCTTACTCTTCCCAGGGTGATCGCAATAAGTGCAATAAAAGTTTTCTCAATTGGATTCAATTTTCCCGCCTTCGCACTACCCTGCTCGCCATCTGATTGAGGCTGTTTCGTTCATTGTTCTTAAACAGTTTAAACAGCTCAAAAATTGACAACTTTTGTTTTAGTATTCCCGCGTTATCTTGCCTTTCTCCGACACTGGTTCTATCGCGTTATGCACGTACTTTCGCAAAAAAAACTACGAATAAAAATACAGTTAAACCTGGATATAAAGAAGTCGACAAGAATTCGAAAATTTTCACCAAATTCAGGTTTTCGTTACATGCAGGTTTTGATTTAAGGCTAGCGTGACTGACTTTGAAACGGAACCAAAATGCTAGGCATCAGTGATGGTGAACTCCCCCATAACGGATTTATTTCACAGTGTAAAGATGTGTGATTCGCGCCTGCTGCGTTACCACGAGTCACTACGGGGCCCTCCGAAGAAGCAGGGTCACTAACCCACGTATTCACAAACGTAACTCCTTCCCCTTCCCGAAACGTCAGTACACTTTCATTTTTTTATGTTTTTCATGTGCCTCGGTCTTTACTATTTCCGATCCTGGCGCATTCTTTCTCGACTTTGATTTATTCATTCATGTATCATATACAAAAATGACAATCACCTTATTCGGCGCTATAAAGCACCTTCAAGGAGTCGAATAGCACTGGCAATAAGGACTGCATATTATATATATAGTTAAGAGAAAAGGTTCCTGGCTATGAGGTTAGCAGTACGATAGAGAAGTCAAACTGAAAAACATAACATTTATACTAAATGTCATAAATGTTATTATGTTTTTCAGTTTGACTTCTCTATCGTATATATATATATATATATATATATATATATATAGCGAATCAGAATAGGAAATGAGGGACTCGTAGAAATAACACAGAAATAAGGGTTGGCAGTCAAGAACACCTCGGAAAGCAAAGGGGAGGTTGTGTTAGCTCATTGAAACAGATAAAGAATTTGGAAAGAAAGAAAGAAAGCGAAGAAAAAATGCCCGCCAGGTGGGATCCGAACCCACGACCTCCAGAATACCGGTCTGGTGCGATAACCACTACGCTACCGGCGGGGCGATTTTCTCCCACGCTTTCTGGGGTATTTATGTCGATGTAATTTTGTTCCTGTGCTTGGGGGTGGTAGCCAGCGCCACTCTAACTTCTCGGGGTGAAGGAGACCTTCTTTTTATTCCCCGCGCCGTGACTCGAGTGTCTACGACATGTCGAGAGTGGTCAACCAGCGTTGAACCCTCTTAAGCTCCCTATGGCACCAAGACTGCCAGAACAGAGGCCCTCGCTATGCATGTAGCGAATCTTCGCTTTCTTTCTTTCTTTCCAAATTCTTTATCTGTTTCAATGAGCTAACACAACCTCCCCTTTGCTTTCCGAGGTGTTCTTGACTGCCAACCCTTATTTCTGTGTTATATATATATATATATATATATATATATATATATATATATATATATATATATATATATATATATATATATATTTGTGCAGAACAGAAATATATGGGACGAGGATTCCGTAAGAACACACATCAAATATGCAGCCCCTATTGCCAGCGCTATTCGGCTACTAGAAGGTGCTTTATATCGTCGAATGTGGTGATGAAGGCGATCGCGATGGATTTTTTCTCGGCTTTGATTTCTTCATTACTGTAGTATACAAAAATTACAATCACCTCATTCGGCGCTATAAAGCATCTTCTAGTAGCCGAATAGCACTGGTAATAATACATATATATACATTCCAAGAAAGACTTGCATTTACAGTAACCTCACGAATTTCAGCGGGAAGCGACGATGCTGCCAGCAGTAGCGGCCAGGGTCCTGCTGGTGGTGGTGGCAGCGGCAATCGTCGCCCAAGCGCCCACGCTGTCCTCCCTACGCTCCCTACAACCGATTCCGGCGAAGTCACCAGCCATAAAGGCAGCGAAGCAGAGACAACAAGCGTCCCGAACACTGCTGTGGAAGCAACTACCAACGCAACTGCCGGTACGCCAGAGCCGCTGAAAAACTTCGCGTTTGGCATAGTCTACGCCAGTGGTTCTCAGCCGTTACTGCCCCGGGGACCCCTCTGGGGCTTGCGAAAGTGACGGGGGACCCCGCGATGGAGCATATGTTGATCGGTGTCGTAATGTCAAACAATTTGTACTTGCAGCTTACGTCGCCCACACACTTACCCGATTCCCGCCTTTTCTGCATGACGTTAATGACGATGCGCGTCATAATGCTGAACAATTTGCTCTTGAATCTAAAAGTCTGCCTTTTCTGTGTCTGTTTCTTTTCTTCTCATAGCTGGCGTGCTGTGCAAAAAGCAGATGTTAAAATATGTGCTACGCGGAGAAACTAAGCGTACACGTAATGTGGCGAAGCCACCTTTTTGCACTAAAAGAAAGTGCTAGTTAGCAAAATCGAGAAAAATATGGCGGAAGGGGGTGGGGGAGGGGGGGGGGGGGCTTTGAGCGAGGCTTGGCGGAACCCTCAAATGCTCTCGCGGACCCCCTGCAGTCCGTGGACCCCCATTTGAGAACCACTGGTCTACGCTACCGCTGAGGGCGCTTGCTGGGCGTATGTCCCGGAAGTTAGGGGGACAAGCATCCGCTTTTTGTGACTTGTTAGAGCGGAAGGTTGGGCAATTTGGTACTGGCGTAACTCATAGCGCAAAAAAAAAGAAAAACGAAAAAGAGGCGGAACACCAGGGACAAACACAGGTTGGACAAGCCCTAGATATCAACTGAATATTACAAAACAAAACATGCAAATGCAAAATCGCAACACCCAACATACATGTGCTCCTAAAAAATGAAGGAAGCTCACACTAAAGCGTACCACTTGAAGGTAGCGCAGCTGTACGCAACAGCAGCGTTTTTTCTCTTTCGCCGCACGGCGTTGTTTAAGCCTCGCGGCTGTACGAGGGACCACAGCTGGATGTTCGCCTTCCTCTATTGCACCCGGTTCTGCGCCGCACGTGGCCTCGTGGCCTTCCTTCGTAGCGCGCGCTTATCGCTGCGGCGGCGGCTCCCTCGCCTCATCCGCCACGTATCGCGCATGTTTTCTTTCCCTCCTACCCTCTCTCTCCCCGTCATCGTGCCGCTGCTTCGTGCCGGGCGCTTGCGGAAGGGGGTGTGGTTTGACCTCTAGCGCTCAAGGGCAAAACTGCCCGAGGGTGCCCGAGGTAGCGTAGTGCAGCGTGCCCTACAAAAGAACTTGATTATCCTAAGCATCGAAATGCGATGTGCGCAGAAGTAGGTGTTTTTTGGTTGCGGCGATTTCATGGTTTCATGTTTCGTTTGTAATATTCAGTTGATACCTGGCACCTGTCCCGTCCATGTTCTTCTCTGGAGTCCTCGTCGTCTTTTTTTTGGGGGGGGGGAGGGAGGAGGGAGGTGATGGGGGCTCGGAAATGTGCGTAGGTTGTCCCCTAGCTTCTATGAAAGCCAGCCTTTTAATTTTGCACTAACAACAAGACATTTCCAAATAAATTGGCGAAAAAAGTTTTATCCTGGCGCTAAAATTTCCGAATTCTCTAATGTCGCGCCTTGCAATGCCTAAACGTGACCATGCCGTTTCTACACAACCCGATCCCTTTCGGTTTCAACGGGTGATTCAGAAACCGCCTAAAAGAATAGGAAAGGCTGCCTTCACAGGATCAGTTGAATGTTTATTCTGCATCTTTATTAACTCGCACATCGCTATTTATATTTTGTCGGTATGACACCGTCCGACTTATCAACATTAGACGCTTAATTGCACGCGCTGGAGGACTGCGTAAACCCGAATGGAACCACACGCACTCGCAAACCATTCGAACGAAACCGAACAGGTTGTCAGCGGATCGTTTGGTGACCTCACAGTCCACTGCAGCGAAAGAGCATAATTTGTTGGGCTGTCTTGTGGGTGTGCTTTGGCAAAGTCGCTTTGGCAAAGGTGTACTGGCGTTATTTTCGTGACGGATCTGACGTCAGTGAAATCTTGGTGTATCCCGGCATAAAACATTTTCGTGTTAAAATATAAAACCCGAAAACGAACAACCCTAAGTATAACGTACTCTTAATACTAAAGGTTGCTTCCCCGCAAGGAGACCCTGCGTGCAGGGGTGCACCCTTTACAGGCCACTTGTTTCGTTGTAGTGACGTCATTTCCGTGACGAATATGTCGTCACTAAAATCTTTGTGTGTCCCTGAATAAAAGAATTTAGTGTTTAAAAAAAATGAATTACGTGGTTATGCGTAATACGTCAATAGGCAGCATTTCTTCTCCAAAGACTTAAGTCAGTGCGGGATTTTTAAAGGGGCCCGAAAACAAAACAAATGCTTGGTTAATTAAATAGACCACATTGGGACCGCATTGTCGTTTCAGGAAACTTGTTTCTGAAATTAGCGGCTGCAGAACAAAGCCAAAATTAAAGCCGTTCCACTCAATGTGAAAGCAGTCGGAAGTTCAGAGCAGTGATGCGCCATAATGGACTGCAGTGCCGTTATCCGCTCACTGCTACATTTCAAATTTCCCGCTTTCGCAGCGCTCGCCAGCCCCCTGCCTGAAACTGCGCCAGCGGGAGTCCTGTTCTTTTTTTCGCTTGCTTTAATTTCGTATGCTGGAGCTGTGTTGCGTCATTTCGTACGCGTAATCTTTTTTTTTTTTTTTGCACGGCTGGAGCCTTTCTGCGGCATTTCGAACACGCAATTTCTTTCTTTCGCGGCCGCTTTGTTTGCTTACTAACGTAAAAACGAACGGAACGAGCGTTCCCAACTAAAGTAACGCGGGGGCTGCCGGTTATACACACAGATTTTGCCTGAGATGTACCTGCAGTTTTCTTTGCTCTAAATAACGGGGAGATGCATGAAAAGCGCTCATAGGTCGGCGTACTCACTCGTGAGTACACTCATTTGTACTCATTTGTACTCAAACTCACGAGTGAGTACGATGATGAGTGATCACACACCCAGAAAAAAACAGTGAGTACGATGACGAGTGAGTACAGGGGTAAGTCCACTACTCGTGAGTACAGTACTCATGAGTACACTACTCATGAGTATGAGTACTCATGAGTACAGTATTCATGAGTATGAGTACTCATGAGTTTGAGTACTAATGAGTATGAGTACTCATGAGTACACAGTACTCATGAGTACACAGTACTCATGAATACACAGTACTCATGAGTACACAGTACTCATGAGTATACAGTACTCATGAGCACATAGCACTCATGAGTACAATACTCATAAATACTGTGTACTCATGAGTACTGTGTATTCATGTGTATATGCACTCCTGAGTACAGTAGTGCAAACAAGTTTTATCACGAGCTCGAGTCCGGACGTGCGTGTACGAGTCGCAAACATTTAGCGGTGCCGCTGTGCAGCTTAGCTGTCAAGGATGGTAAAATTAGACAACGAAAACTGCACCTCCCTCCTTTCCCGGTCCCTGTTTCGCGCTGTAAGCGTTTTTCGGTGGTCACTCGCCAAGGGGTCACGGTGAAGAGGGAAAAAGGAGGGGGTGAGGGCCCGGCGGGAAACGCGGCCGCAGTTGCTCTTCTCTGATGGGACTTGTTGACTGCCGCAGTTATTTTTGTTGACGCGGCCTGTGAACGCGTGGCGGCTTCATTGTGCTTGCTCCCTTCCAATTGTTTTAGGGGAGAGGCGGTGGAGGCTGCTAACAACGCACGAACTAGGCGTACTGAAGTCCCTCTTTTTCAGTCTTCAGAAGTTTCCGTAGACGCATGTCACGCTGTGTAGTCGTTTCGTGAGCCGAACCGCTCATTTCAACAGTCGCAGTTAATTTACGTAACTCGCGTCAAACCGACTGCGTGGTTTGACCTTCGCTGTGCGTATTCAAGCGACAGTTTGGCTGATGTACGTGCGCCCAGATGGTTTTATTAGGTTCCCGTTTTGAAACATTTTGCTCAGGTTCGCTAGTAATATGGTCTCGTGTACTGCCATTTACAAGTGAGCATATAGCCCCACCGGGCTCTACGGCGTGCAGGCGCGGCGGTGGAATTTGCCCCAGCAATGGAAATAAAATATCCGAGTACACCTAAGCACGTTTGTGAGTTGTGAATCGGACATCATGATATTCAGTTCAACGCGTGCGGCGCCTTGTTTAGCCTCGCATATTTTGTCGAAGAGCTCTGTCATCTTGCCGCTGCAGGAGCGTTTTGCTTTCGAATGGCTTTACTTTCGAGTGGCAACCCGATTCGCCGCATCTCGTTTATGCCACCGTGTAATGAGGGCGCTGACGATGATGGTGAATTTCGGTGGTTGTTATTCCCCTACCTTCACTACTGTTTACAGGCGGGGCGACCACCCCTCGCTAGCAACTACACCGCCTAGTTTAAGCTCGCACTGTGAAAGGCCTCGTGAAGGAATTGTTTTGAATTGATGAACGCCAACGCCAGACGCCGGGATTGTCGCTTAAGCTCGCATCTTGGAACGTCTCGTAAAACATGTGGATTGCACATAACGACGTCACCGCACTTTTCGATGGATCGCTGTCAGCTTCATCCGCGTTGCTCGAGATAAGAGCTGCAGATTTCCACTGTGCAACCAACCCACCAACACGGCAATACAGTGACGTCAGTGCAAGCTATCATGCCTCTGAAAAACGCGTCTACAAACTTTGTTCTCGAGTACACAAAGCATGGCAGAGCAGTTCTACGCTGCTGCAACGGCTGCGAAGTACCGGCAGCAACTGGGTGCCCTGCGGCCCTCGACTGCGACCGATACCCTCTCCACGCCCCCCCCCCCCCCCCCCCCCCGAACACACACACACACACACTGTTGGGACTGGGCCATTCTAGCTCAGTCACCACTGTTCGATTCACTTCACTTTATTTCCTTAAAGACCCCACAGGGGGGTGTTACATAAGGGGCGCGTTGTACAACATAGATACAAAAGCCACAGGTGCAGATGCATAAATGCATAGATACAGATGCATAGATGCATAGATACAGATGCATAGATGTTGCGACGTTGCCCTGCTCAGTCCGCCATCGACGCGGCGCAGATGGGAGCGATGAAGTTGTCGAGCCGACGGTGATTTTAAGCTGACTTCATATACAATATATACAAAGGTAGCAAGAGCGTTACATGGCTCGCACAAAGGCACTTCTCAACTCGGTGCCTCCGATGAAATGCCGCCGCACAGCCGCTGCTTCAGGGCTGGTTTTATACCCCCGGAGTTCCGCCGCAGCCGCGTGCAGTTCGAATCTTTCCAATCAGGACTATCACTGGCCGCAGTTTGAATCCGGCGAATGCAGGCGAAGTGATTGCGTCAGCCGAGCCACGAATGGGAAAGGGGAGGCGACTCAGCGGCGCCGTCTCCAGAGTCTACTCGTCGCTGCGTGTCTTTTGCGGGCTGGTCGTCCCAAGCATGATTTGGTGCGGCCGTCTCGATGGGAAAAGGAGAGTAGACTCGGTGGCGCCGTGTGCCGCCAGTTGCGGCACGTCTGCCGCGGGCTGGCTGACCGAGGCGCGAATCGGGCCCACCGTCGGCGCGTCGCCAGGTGCAGCAAATTTGTGTCGGGTGCTCTGGTTAACCGCACACACACGCATAGAAAAATTAGTAAGATCAGAACCGTGTGGGTTTTGGCCTAGCTGTTAACGGAAATAGACACAACGACGCGTAGCGCCCGTCCTGTCCCTTTTTCGTGGCGGGACCTCCCTCTTTGGCTTTTCGCGCGCTAGTCGGTTTTCGTCTTTCTGTTTATCTCTTACTTTGCGGGCTGGCGGCGGTTGAGAGGTGTATGGTTGCGCAATGTTCGCAGAATTCGGAACAGCGGCGGCAGCGTCTCTTTCCAGATGGTTTTAAAGAGGATAGTCTTTCTTTGGCCACTTGAGCGCGACAGTGTTGGCCTGTCAGTCTGTCTGTGTCCGTCATAAAGATAATTCATTATTGCAACTTAATATCACGCCCCGCTGTACACATGGGAGCTACTGGGATCGCCGTTAAGTAGCTTCATGTACATAATGCGCCCTCTCTACAACTGGCCAACTGCCCCGCGATTCAGCCGCGATTCAGCCCGCGATTCAAAACGCGAGTGCGTACGTCCTGTTTCGCTCTCTCCCGTGTACGTGCCTTTGCGCAGTGGGAAGTCCTCCGACAATGCACCGTGTAAGACGTTTTCTTCTCGGGCTCCTCTTTCCTGATGTATATGTAATCTAAGTATCTAATTAGTTAAACATTTTATTTTTTTCTGTTTAGCCTTTCATTCGAGCCACGACCTAGCTAAGATGTTGCAGTCGACAGGATCATGATTTAAGGCCACGGGAGGATGAACGGACGAACAACCTGGACGGACCGCACCACGACTACGAGAGTGCAGCACACACATGGGGCGCCGACGCACTCTACGCCAGCGGTGGTCGACACAGTGCTGACTTCAACGGAACGCTACGTCCTATGCTCTACGAAGAAACCGCAGTTCGTGAGCGCACTACGATTACGAGGGCTACCCTGCTCTGGCCGTAAGGACGACATCATCTTGCGTCTTCTAGAGGACAACGAAGAACGTCGCCATCTCTCCAAACGAACGAATGTGCCAACGCTACTTCAGGCTGCCTCCGACAACAAACGGCAGGGGACCCTGCAAGCGGCGCTGTTTGAGAGCAGAAGGCTGCGTGATGAACGAGAAAGTTTTCTGAGACAACTGGCGAGAGTCGGCCGCACGTTTTCCACGGTGCCTGGACTGCACGAGATCCGAGCACAGGCAAAATGCATGACGGCACGCACATGAACGAGACGACGCATGCAAAATTGTGATTGCGTGCTCACCGCACCTTTCCCAGGTAATCGGCACGATTACGGAGACGCATCGAAGGTCAGTGCATTTCTGGCGAGATAACGAACACACGTTGCTCTGCTACATCGCCCACGAGCTACATCGCCCACGCGCAGGTCATTCCAGCAACGAGCAACGATACGCGCAACGTACGCAGCGCGCACGAGCCAGAAGGCACCACGTTCCTGGCACCCGCTCTTCCGCTACAAACGTACACGAACGGAACGCTGAGAGCACGGAATGCAACGGAGCCGGTACGTACATTTTCCGCACGTGCTGTCCCGGCGCGGGTTCACGCAACCAACGACATCGCATCCGGATTTGTGGATATGGCCACGACAAGCGAGCAAGACGCACGGCGCCCAAAATGCACCATACGTGACGAACGACCACACCCCAATTATAGGGGAGTTTCCTTGATAAAACGAGACGCACAGCGCACGAAACGCACCAGAAGTGACGAACGACATCCAACTTGAACCAGTGGATCTGACCACGGAGAACGAAATGCACAACGCACGTAACGCCACCAAGCCGCAGCACACACGGAGGAAACTGCTGTTCGCGGCATCCTCCGCTCCCACTGCAGGTGCTATCCGGACTTGGCCAGCGAATGTTACAACCGCAGAAATCACCTGGCCACAAGCAACAAAAGACCCAGCGCACGCGGTTCAACCCTACCGGAAAGTACGAGCTCTCCGACACCCGCTGCTCCCGCCCGAGTCCAGCGGACGAACGACATGACACTCGTGCAAGTAGGTCCGTCAACGAGCAACGACATGGCCAGCGCATGTGGCATGTCCGAGCCAGAATTAACAAGATCACCGGCACCCGCGCTCCGATCGAGACTCACACGACAAACACCATTTCGTACAAGAGGACGCAACCGCGAGCAAGCGGACTCGCGATAAACGGATCCTGCTTGTATGGGAGAGATAGCGATTATAGCATTCTCGAAACAACGGGCAAAAGACGAGGTCTTGAGCGACGACACGGGCACGGCAAGAACGCCAACGAATGAACCCGATCCAGACGAAGCATCGAATGCTCTGACGATGAAGTCACGCTTGCGACGCCGAGGAATGTGGGACCGAACGGACGGCACGAACTACGCCCGCTTCCCCACCACAACGGTTTCACTTCCGAAACAACCACGGCGACTGCGAGCACGGAGCCGCAACGAGTTTGACCGATCAGCCATGCCACCCTACGAAAACGCCCCGCTACCGCACACTAAACGAAAAGCCAAACGGCTCCCGCACCATACGCAACGCACGCGTCAATCAAGCAACGTCCTCAACGCGCCGAACTATGCCATCCCTACACAGCGCAGCTCACCACCGGACAAACCAGACGTCTACGCCCCCACATGCATCAAGCACGCGACGAGCTACACGAACACAATCGCCGACGGAAGCGGCGCAACCAACGCAACGACGTAAACACTGTCAAGTTCAGGTCTGACGAAGTGAATCCCACGGCACACACACACAATAAAATCAAGCAGATTTGAAACTCAACGAGACGAACACCCTCTTAACGAAGTTTCTAGTATCTGGAACAACAAAAAACAAACGCCAGCATCGAGCATCTGTGAACAAGCGGACAGTGATCTAGATACGAACGGACGTCAATCTACGCGAACGCTTCGTTGTGCCTGGGGGCAGGCGCATTTCGGATTCAGAGCAGGATACGTATCAGCGCGCCCGGAAACGAAAACGGACAACTAAAGCTGCCACCCGAAGACACGCAGAAAAACGCAGTTTACGGCCACGGCCGCACCGACAAGCCCCGAGCTCCCCTGAGCCCGACCCGGCCTGAGAACAAGACGAGACGCCAGGCGCAACGAGAGTGCTTACGTTCCGTTTCGCTTTCTCACATGTACAGTGTACTTGCCTTCGCACAGTAAGTCGCCCAACGACAGTGCACCGCGTCATACGTTTTCTTCCTTTGTCCTGATTTATATGTAACCCGTGTTTTTATAATCAATTAAACAATTTATTTTTAAATGCAGAGCATTTCAGTAACTCACGATGTCACCCGCGTTGGCGTCCGTAGTCCGCACGCTCACTGCGCATGCGCGTCGAGTCGAGGCGAAAGCGAACACATCTCTCGCGAGGGGCATTGGATTGGATTCGAACACTCTCTCGCGAGGGGCATTGGATTGGATTGGATTCGTTTGGATTGGCTTGCATTGGATTGGATTGGCTTGGCTTGGCTTGGCTTGGCTTGGCTTGGATTGGATTTGGATTGGATTGGATTGGATTGGATTAAAGTGGATTGTGTTGGATTGTGTTGCGTCATAGCCGCGGCACGTTGCGTCATAGCCGCGGCCGGCAGACGCGCTTGGGCCGGCGCATGTGCAGTACTCTCTCTTCCGCGGTTTCCTCTCCTTCGGGCGCGCTGCGCATATAACCAGTGTGCCGTTCTCAGGCCAAGCAACATCCGCGGTTGGCTCAAACACCGAGAGTCCACGCCGCTTTACAAGTACGCCAACGTCGTCGACTGGGACCGGCTTACGCAGTCCCCTCAACGTATATAAGCGGCGGAGCGCGCGTTCGGAATTCAGTCAAGGGCGTCTTTGCATGGCTTACGCTTGACGTGACGCTTTGCTTGACTCGAGTAGATGCGTCGCATTTACTCGAGTTCCCCCCGTGGGAAGATGCGGGCGGCTTTTTTCTACTTAGTCTTTCATTCGAGCTGCGACCTAGCTAGCAGTGCAGATAAGTTGAGTATTCGTGAGTAATACAAATTGAGTACTCATGAGTACTGATTGAGTACTCATGAGTGCAGAATGAGTAGTACTCATGAGTGCAGAATGAGTAGTACTCGTGAGTGCAGAATGAGTAGTACTCGCGAGTGCAGAATGAGTAGTACTCATGAGTAGTACTCATGAGCAGTAGTACTCATTGAGTACTCATGAGTACAGAGTGAGTACTCATGAGTACAGATTCAGTACTCATGAGTACAGATTGAGTACGAATACTCGTGAGGACAAATGAGTTTGAGTACAAGTGAGTACGATTACAAATGAGTATTTGTTGAGTGAGTACGAGTGATTTTGTGAACAGACGAACTTTTTGAGTCTGAGTTTGATTGAGTACAGCGTAAATAAAGAAAAATGTGATTGAGTTTGAGTGAGTTCTTTCTGTTTTGCCGACCTATGCAAGCGCTAGCAGTTCACGAGGTTCGAATGGTTAAGGCTATTTAAACCGCGTCTTTTCCGAAGCCTTAAGCCCGTTCTACATGGTGCGTTTTTCGTCTGCGAATTCGGTGGAACGAACATTCGCACTTGCGAAGTTCGCAATGCCTGGAAATGTCGTCTATATGGCCTGCGAACGTCGCTATTTTCGCACTTCAGAGGCACGTTGTTTCCAGACCGGCCGATAGCTAATCTTGTTGTGATTAAAAAAAAGTTTTATTTTAGTTCCTGGGAAAGTTTCTTTAGACTGCATTGCAGTAAATATGAGTTTATTTGCGGTTTCGTACAACAATCGCCAATTATTTCGCAATATACGCACACATAGCAGAGTACGAACACAACAAGCCACCCTGGGTCCGTTTTTGTACGTGCCCAGCACACCTTGGTTTACCTCGGACAGTTCTTCTTGGGTTCTTCTGTACTTCGTTCCTGCTGTGATGTCCGCCACTTGCACGAACACCGATTAAGCATTCATTAAAAAAGGCGCGCGACATCTTGTTGTGAACGCGCGTGCGTTTGTTTGGTCGTTTTGGTGCGCCCACGCTTATGCCGCGCTTAGACAAGTAACTCCATCTGGTTGCTAAGCATGCAACCAGAGATGCCGTTACATTCACCTAGCTGTGTTCTTATTGGCCGCAAGGCCAGCCCCTACGCAGCACGAGCCGCACGAGCGGCGTTCGACCGTTCTAAACATTTGGCACTTCGCCGCAGAAAACGAAAAAAGGTCGTTTTGCCGCACGAGCGGCGCCACATCTGCGAATTCGCAGAGAAAATCGCACCATGTAGAACGGGCTTCAGCGTGACTCCCTGACGCCGGCACAGAAAGCTCTACTTAAGTCCGTTATCTCACTGCACCGCCTGATTCCGGCAGTTGTATCGACGGTTAGCGAGCTAACACGACAAGGCAAGCCCATAAAGTGCTCTGCACTTATTACGCATAACTGTGCGCCAGTGGTGGCTCCTCTAGTTCCGTTTTGTTATGTCACTTGAGTGCTAACGCGCAGTGAACGCTTTGATAACGCAGTTTTACTGCTTTCAAGACTAGGTCACTTCTGATATCGTGTAGCGGGAAATGTGAAAGTTTTTAAGTACGTGTTATCTTTTTTTGTTAAGAAGCTGGAGAATGGCTCTTGATTTCAAGTTAACGAAAGTTGCATTTTGTGTCGCTAGCCAATTTAAGGGTCAGGTATGGAACAGTGTTCATCGGAAAATCGCTTTACTTGCGATCGCTGGAAGTGTTAGCGACCAGGATGAAACACCGCCTCAACGGGCGATAATTAGACGGTTCTCTGAGGTGTAACTGGGTTTATATTCGGGTCTCTTACACAGAACACAGTACCAAAGGGTTTTAGCCACAATGAAATGAAAAGATGAAGCTTTTTCACTGATGGGATTGTTCAGTGGTCCCGGACATTTTCCTTACGTATACCTTTTAACAATGAGCTTTGTTTGTAAGCTTACGGAAATATATCAGAAACGCCCTGAAACTAACGCCCGTTTTTTCTCCAGCCAATGCAGAAACTACCACCACCACGACACAAAGGACGAAGAAGCCCTTCACTAAAGTGACCCCTATACGTAAGTGCCCGTGACAAAGCGCGTGGTGTTTCTTTTCCAGGTGTCCCCTTCTAAGTGCTTTGCAATCTCCGGCAAACAAGGACCTTTCAACACAGATTCGTCTTCATTCGATTTTATATGCCCAGTACATCGCTATTCCTTCCGGCATGTTTTTTTTTCGGTGCCACGTTTTTCAAAGACAATTTTTTTTGCGTCGCTTTTTGGTAGCTCATTTGGGCCCACGGGAACTACAAAGTTGCAAAAAAAAAAAGCCCATTGATATGAAATGCAGCTTCCCAGACGAATACGTTGAAGTCTCTATAGACCATTCTTTCGAATGAAAGGAAAACCTAGCCTCGCACTCAGGTGGTGGTACGCACGTGCATCGTAGCATGGTGTTTCGTAATAATTCGCTTGGTCAGTTTGTCACAGAGGAAAGTTCGTCCCAGGGGCGGGAAACCGAGCTTGCGGTGTTTTTGTAGAATTGTGTAAATGGTGATAACTTAAGTAATCTCTTATTATTCATTTTATAAGTGGCATAAAAAAGTCTGTCCTTATACCGTATTTACCCAATTCGAACGTGCCCCAATTCCAAGGCGCACCCGATTTAGATGACATACAGAAAAAAAAAAAAAAAAACTTACCGTTTGTACCCAAATACAACGCGCATGCGGTTATAAGGCGCGTTGGAGCTGGGCAAATAGGTAACTAATTCCACCTTCGCCAGTTAAATAGCCGGTACTAATACTTGTAATAAACCAATAAGGAACCAAAACGGAAGTGCCTATGATTACGCGGGAAAAACATTCGGACTACTAGACCAAATGAACTATTAGATGAACTGTTGGTCCATCTTTTTACAACAAAAAAAAGGCAATATTCCTGGCGGCTACCCTGAAGGAGCAAAGAATGCGGAAAAGTGGGAAGCGATTTTAGGCTCGAACAACGTTAGTGCCATTGTCTATTTTGAGTGGCAATGCACTGCTAATAAGAGGGGAAAAAAAAAAGAAACATTTTAGTCTGAGATCACGTGACCGCGCTCAGCCTGTCTGAGTAGCACTGGGCGTTACAAAGTTTCGTGCCATTTTTGTAGCGTGAGCTACACTGGCCGAGTTGAGCAGTTTCGCGTGGCTGCTGGACAGGCCGTGCTGCGCATGCGCGAGGAGCAGTGACGTCTCACGGCGCACAGCTGGTGCGCCGAAGCCGCCGCCACCACGACTGGACTTGAGTGGACTGGACTGGATTGGATTGAATTGGATATCATTTTAGCAGCATTAAGCATGATAATCAGCTAATCCTAGAAAACCAGGAAACCTAAGAATAACCAGCTGAACCTTAGCTCACGCTGCGTACAGTCGCGCTCACTATGACCTACACCGCTCATTAGTATTCAGACGATTATATCGTCAAAACAATGACTATGGGCATATACGTTAGGATAAGGCTCGATTCAGTAGGGTGGCTAAGGCGTTGCGCTGCTGAGCGCGAGGGTCCGCGGGTTCGATTCCCGGCCGCGGCGGTCGCTTTTCTGGTGGAAGCGAAAAGCAAAAACGCCCGTGTGTACGAGATTTCGGCGCACGTTAAAGATCGATCCCCAGGCGGTCAAAATTAATCCGGAGCCCTCCACTACGGCGCGCCTCATCGCCTGCGTTGCGTCGGCGCGTTAAACCCTACAATCAATCAATCAATTGATTCAGTAGGACGTTGTTCTCCTAATGCGCACTTGGTCTTTAACGCCGGGTGCCAGACAACGGTCATGTAAAGCTGTGAATACTAATGAGCGGTGTAGGTCATGCGCGACTGTATATCCTGGCATAGCCGAGCTAAGCCATTGCTTATTTTTTGTCCTGATGTGGGTCTCAAGGCAACTCTCAAGGACGAACAAGCCGGTCGCAGCAATGAAATGGGGGCACGGAGTCTTCGTGGCCTCTCTTCCGATATGTCATCTATACTGGGTTACGACACCGCCGATCCCCTTTCTGCCTAGGGTCGTTAACCTTGTATCTTTATTCTGGCCGAACCACGTTGCACCAGCTACTTGTCCACTCTGACTGACATTTATGGCTGAAGGTCCCCGGAAGTACATTCGAAAAAAAAGCAAAAAAAAAGAAGACATGTTAGGCTGAAAGCACGTGGTTCATACAATGCTTTCTGGGTATACTGTGTAGTGATTTATCGCCAAGCACTTGTGGCGTTCAACGACACACAAGGCGGGCGCAAAAATGAAAAGGGGGAAAGTTTTTCTTTCTGGACCTTCTTCTAAGATGTTTTCCTTGTTCTGCTATCTGCTGCCCCCTTTCCTCTTTTGAGTCTTTAAACCGTTTTACCTACTTCACGTAGACCCATGTGAGCGTAATAAAAAAAAAAAAGTGGAGATTCATTTGTCGCACGTATCACGCACTTTTCAATTTGTTGAACCGACCTATGACGAAGGTTCCTCTGTTACGAAACGGCCGATTACCAACCGGCCTACGACTAGCCACGTGGCGAACGGGCCGTATCCCCCTACCTGCTTATGCGTACGAGCGTGCCACACTGTGGGCGATTCCCAACGCTAATAGTAGGCGATTGCGGGGACGTATTCGCCGATTATTTATTTTCCTTTTATTTTTAAAGCTAAGCTTAACTACTTTCGTCCAACGATTTCTTGGGAGGATGCGTAAATGACCTTTTGATTGGAGGCACCCCCCCCCCCCCCGGCGACACACCCCTCGAAGCGCATCGCGTGGTGATTCGCCGGGCTCGCTGTTGGTAAGGCCCCCCTGTATTTCGAAAAATACAGGGACCTTAGCTGTTGGCGCCTGCGGGCGCTGACAGCGGTCGCCACCTGCCGCAGCGGCCGAGGAAGCCAACCACCCCCGCTGCCTCCCATGCATGCGGCGCTGGGTCATTTCGGGCAACGTGACTCGTCTCGCGCCCGGCGAAGAGGAACGGTACGTTAGCCATGAATGAACGCCGCGTTCTCCCGGCCTCCTCCTGTGAGAGTCGCATGGAACCGAACGGCTTTGAGGCGTGGTCGACAATACAGCTAAATCAAAGGTTGTGGGATATAAGGGAGGGGTTCCAAATTAAACTGGTGGCGACCACCGCGCGTCGGTTTCCCATGAGGAGAGAACTCCCGACTCTTGCTTCTCCTCGTCACTTGAACATCAAGGAAAGGGATGGAGCCGTCACGTTCGCATTCAACCGCGGACTGGATGGCGGAATGAAAGGAATTTAGATGCCGTTTTAGTTTGTCAACACCAGAGGTCTTCACTACGCAAAAACTTCACATGTCTCTGCCTTTACATTCTTTTCATGTCTGTATGTCTGCATTGTTGTCTGTAATATTGTCTGCATTCTTATATCTGTAATATTGTTTTGCCTTCGTCCCCTCTCCTTACGTAACACCCCGCAAGGGGCCCTCAAGGGGGTGATTCACCTGTTAACTCTCCTATGGGCCTGGATTCACTACTTTGTGGCCCACGGGCTTAAAAAATATCGTGCACCAGTGCGAACGGTTTCGCAGATCCACGAAAATGATCCAAGCCGCCTATTTCGATTGTTTGGAGCTATCACCTCTGTATCGAAACAAACCAATAAAAAGCTCACTTGCCAGACAGCTAGCGCAATCTTGTTAAAACTGGATAACCAAAATGTGTTGCTCGTTTACTTTGAATCTGTAAAAATGTTTGCATCGCTACACGGTGCCTTTGAGCCCATAGGTCATGAATTAGTATACGTCCCATAGGAGTGTGATCAGGAACAGTATCCTCGTAATGGTCCGTTTTGAAAACGTTCGTTTTGCGTCCGTTTTATTGCTATTTACTTCGAGTTGTAGGCGGGCTTTGAGTTGACTTTTGCGAAACTGTTCTTGTAAAGACATTTTAAACGACTAAACCTATTTCGAACTATCGTTTATGTGTTCATTGTTCCGCCAGCGAACCAACACCAATGCGTCGAAAAATCGCCTGCTCCAAATCGTCTGTTCCAAGTGGCTCCAAAAAGCCTCGGCTCATAGCCCCGCCGTGTTTGCATGGCGTCACATCCGGGCGTTCGCTTTTAGCCAATGAGAGCCTGCTCAAAACGGACGCTTTTGAAACGGACACAAAAGGGACAAAACAGGCGAATACACCCCTGGTGAATTTCCCCGTAAGGAAACATATGATGATGATGATGATGCTTGCTGTTGCAGCTCCGGGCCTCCCCCGCGGCTGGTTCATCTGTGTGACGCGCACCTTTGGTACAACGATCCTGAAGGCCCCCCTGACCTTCCCGGAGGATGGCGTTTGCGATCTTATCTACTACGAGAGTGTCTGCGCTACCAGACTCTCCGGGGAATTCAACATGTTTGGGAAACATAACATCACCCACCAGTTTAACGAAGGCTCCGGCCCGCACTTGCTTAACACGGCGCAGACGTACGTCAAGAGTCGCCTTGGCGTCGCCTTCTGCTGGGAAGAGTGAGTGATCATTTAGACACCCCTATATGAGTTTCGTACAGCGAGAGCTGCTCGACGTGGCAACGAATTACAGCTCGTACTGACCTCCGAGATGCAAGTAACGATAACATATGCGCGTAAAGGTTGACGACTGCGAAACCTGGCGTAGTGTACAATTATAATACGTGCACGTATTGCCACGACCCCTGTTCCGCATGAGCTTCACCACCACGTTTGTTGGTAAGCACAGCAAAGAGACTTGCTTTCGTCAGGCCCCTGACGAAAGCAAGTCTCTTTGCTGAAACGTTGGCAACAATCGTGCTTTTACCTTGTTGAAAGTTTTCTTATATATTGAGGGAGACGTCAAAGGCAGTTGTTACCCAGAAGAGACGTCGCAGAGTCAGTCGGAACGGCGCGTTTATTCCGAGAGGCAACCGAGAATACCAGCCCGAGGAATGATGATGTGGATGGGTATGAGAAACAGATGAGGTGCGACATGGTGATGATAATGGTCGTGAGAAGCAGACGGGGTGCAAGGTGGATTGGACACGAAAGTAGCAGGCACCTTCCATGTGTCCTTGAAGCGAGCACTACCGTAGCTTAGACACAAATGCTCACAATATATAATATATATATATAAAGAAAACCTCGGAAAGCAAAGGGGAGGATGTGGTAGGTCTCTGAAACAGATAAAGAATTTGGAAAGGCAGAAAGTGGAGAAAAAATGCCCGCCTGGTGGGATCCGAACCCACTGCCGCCAGAATACCCGTCTGGTGCGGTGACCACCACACCACCGGCGGGGCTGTTGCCTCTCCACTTTCTCGGGTATTTATGTTAAGGTATTTTGTTTTCTGAGCTTGGGGGTGCAAACCCCGTACAAACCCCAAGTCCCTGAAGTCCCTCGGCCGAAACGTTAAACATTTTCTTTATGCGGGTGTAAATTGGTCACAGTTAGCACAAGTCTTGGATAATTGGAGATACATGGGAGAGGCCTTTGCCCTTCAGTGGGTGTAGATAGGCTGATGATGATGATGATGATGAGCCGGCATTGTCATGAGGCTAAGTAAGAGGTTCAAATTCAAGGTGGTGCAGGGCTACGCGCTTACATCCAGCCACGACGACCAGCCAGTTGAGTGCTTCTATGTAGATGTGGAAGCGGCAATGGCCAAAGAAGAGAGACAGTATGGCCGGTATTTAATAGCGAGGCGCGCATGCAGGCAACCATGTGAATGCGCCGTCACTGGTTACGTCGGGCTCCGCCAGATGGAGGTACTTGTCCGTGCTAAGCGCATGATATGGGTTGGACATTCAAACCTCTAGCCCGCCGAATGCAAATTAATGCCTCGACTCAAATGTGAGTGCGATAAATAACTCTTTCAGCACCGCCGTTGAGAATCGGGTTGAAACGGAGCAGACGACGCACGCCGGTGTTATTTTTCTTCTTCGGCGTCCGGCCGCGGTGGCATAAGGCGCGCCATGTTTGTGGCGCTGCGGCCATGTCCGTGGCCATTTCAGTGTTGCCAAATGAAGAAATTGACAGCTAAACTTTTCAATGAATACCGGCTATACCGTAGTTATGGGAGACTTACATGCTAAAGTAGGCAAGAAGCAGTCTGGAGACAAGGCAGTTGGGAACTATGGTCTGGGTTGTATACGAATAACAGAGGGGACCTACTAGTCGAGTTCGCAGAACAGAATACTCTACGCATCATGAATACCTTCTTGAGCAAACGGGTGAGCCGGAAGTGGATGTGGAGGAGCCCGAATGAAGAGCATAAAAAATGAAATAGACTTCATACTATGCGATAACCGTAGCGTTGGGCAGGATGTGGAAGTGCTCGAAGGGTGAGGTGTAGTGACCACCGTATGGCAAGATCTCGAATTAGGCTAGATTTGAGGAAGGAACGTAACTACCTATTACTGTATAAGCCGATCAATGAGCTAATAGTAAGACGTGAAGTTTAAGAATTCAGGATCGCGCTGCAGAACCGACATTTAGCTCTAACCCAGAAAGCAGAGTCTACGACGCAGGAAGCCAGCGACAACCTTACACGCATTATCACGGAGTGTGCAGTAGAAGTCGAAGGTAGGATCGCTAGACACGGTATACTGCTAAACTTCCCCAGGAGACAAAATAGGAAACGGCAAAGCATGACAATCTCCACCTCAGCTGACATAACAGAACTAGCGAAGCTTTCGTAATCAATAAGGGTAAGACAGCTGACATGCGGAAGTATAAAATGGAGAGGATTTAGCATGCTGTAAAGAAAGGAGGCAGCCTAAAAGCAGTGAAGAGGCGTATAGCCATCGAAAAATACCAGATGTATGCACTTAACGACAAGCAAGGCAATGTCATCACAAATAGGGATGAAATAGTTATAGTAGGCGAGGAGTTCTATAGGGACCTGTACAGTAGCCGGGACATCCAGGATAATGCCGAACAAGACAGTAGCTCAGAGGAGATAGACATCCCACCAGTAACGACCGAAGAAGTAAGGAAGGCTTTGAAAGAAATGAAAGGGGGCAAAGCACCTGGTGAGGATCAGATAACAGCAGACCTCTTGAAGGATGGCGGAGAAATTGTACTTGAAAAAAGCCGCCCGCATCTTCCCACGGGGGAAACTCGAGTAAATGCGTCGCATCTACTCGAGTCAAGCAAAGCGTCACGTCAAGCGAAAGCCAAGCAAAGACGCCCTTGACTGAATTCCGAACGCGCGCTCCGCCGCGTATATACGTTGAGGGGACTGCGTAAGCCGGTCCCAGTCGACAACGTTGGCGTACTTGTAAAACGGCGTGGACTCTAGGTGTCTGAGCCAAGCGCGGATGTTGGTTCGCCGGAGAGCGGCACAGCGGTTATATGCGCAGCGCGCCCGAAGGAGAGGAAACCGCGGAAGAGAGAGTACTGCACATGCGCCGGCCCCAGTGCGTCTGTCGCTGCTATACGCAACGTGCCGCGGCTATGACGCAACACAATCCAACACAATCCACTTTAATCCAATCCAATCCAATCCAAATCCAACCCAATCCAATCTAAGCTAAGCCAATCCAATCCAAGCCAATCCAATCGAATCCAATCCAATGCCCCTCGGGAGAGAGTGTTCGAATCCAATCCAATGCCCCTCGCGAGAGAGTGTTCGCTATCACCTCGACTCGACGCGCATGCGCAGTGAGCGTGCGGACTACGGACGCCAACGCGGGTGACATCGTGAGTTACTGAAATGCTCTGCATTTAAAACTGGCAAACCTGAATAGTGTTGTAATTTCATCCCGCCGCTGTTACCGGTTGTTGTCGATCAGGGTTCGGGAATCCTTCTTGGTAGCGTGACTGGTGTCCGGAGACGTTGAAGAGGAGCCCGATGCGTGCTGATAAAGAGGACAAAACTGTATACAAGTATTTACATTAAGAGTACAAGTTCGGAATCTTTGCCTCGGTCGAATCGCACAGCCAGCAACACTAAGCTGCTCGCAACACCGCCTTTTTGTTCAAGCAAAAGTCCCCAGAGTTCTAAGAGTTCTAGTAAATTCAACTCCGTAAAGTCTCGTCCAAATACGGACGCACAAATCGAAACACACACACACTCCTCCCACGCCAGAAGCCGGCCCGCTTGCTTGCTCACGTGACCACGAGGGAGAGGATGCGTTGGCGCCGATGAGATAAGGATATCTTTTGTCCAAGCGCGATGGTACCTGATATCTCGAGTCACGACACTCGTCGAGTGTAAGCTTTCACGGTCCGCACTGCCAACTAGAACCACTAAAAGAACTCAAGAGTACCGACACTGACGCACGGCGGCAGCCATATTGGTGCCTGACGTCAGGGTGGCCAGCTCTATGCGCCCTATTGCGGCTGACATTGACCGGCGGAATTGATCTGGACGCCGCTTGGCAATCATGACAGCTGTGTTTACTTTTAGAATATTTAGAGACAGCGCGCCGATGCGATAGCGTCAGGCCCGGTCCCGCTAGCGTACCTTATTTAGTGACTCTAGGTTACTCTAGAGTCACTAATTAAGCTACGCTTTTCATGTGGCTATAGGTTACGCTAGGCCAATGTCGTTATTTCTCGGGGGGAAGCGGTGCATGCGTTTCCCCCCTTCCCGTCGGTTGAAACAGCCCAGTACAGAGGAGCACGGCATCGCTACCCTGTCTGGGGCATTGAAAACTCACTCTCAACGTGCCATTGTCACGCGAAGAAATCGCAAGGACATGTACAAGGGCTGATCAAATAAAGACGACCATAATAACCAAAACGAGCGCCGTGGGGTGAGCTCCAAACCCGCCTAGAACACTATTATCATCAGCGTCGGTTATTCAGCCCCACTCACGAGCCGGCCAGTGGAAGGCTGCCAGCGACAGCGGCCGGTGGCGGAGGCGATCTCGTGGTGGCGGACAGAGGGAAGATCGTGAAGAGAGACCGGAATGCTGGCGGCCGGGAGCCCTGACCCGGGCCACGTCCAAGAGGTCCTTCACAAAGGAACACCTGACGCCCTCTCCCGCAAGCAAGTTGTCCCGTCGACATCGTCAGAAGGCAGCGACGTTTCGAGAGAGTTTCAGCGACGGGAGCTCGGAGTGCGTTGCCCAGCCTTCAGCAACGAGATGTCACGCCATGACTGTGCTCCCAGGAAGTGAAGTGCGGAGGACCACTGGCGGTGACAAGCACGTACTTTCTGTCCTTAGCCAGGCTTTCCTTTTATTATGCTTTCATCTCTGTATCCGTTTCTGTTGTGGGTATTTTGAGGAGTTTGGAGCAATAGAACTTAGTCTCGTCGAAAGTTTTTCATTCTCTTATTATTATTGTCCCGAACCTGACACCATACAACCGCACTACGCTCCGAAAATCACGACTTATCGAAGAGTGCGCACGCGGCAACACAGAGCCCCCAAAATATCAGCGACCCGCCACGCTGGCTCAGTGGCTAAGGAGTTGCGCTGCTGAGCACGAGGTCACGGGTTCAATTCCCGGCTGCGGCGGCCGCTTTTTTGACGGAGGCGAAAAGCAAGAATGTCCGTGTGTACGAGATTTCGGCGCACGTTAAAGATCGCCTGCGTTGCGTCGGCGCGTTAAACCCCACAATCAATCAAGATGTCAGCGCCCATGGGTCTTCCCGGGGTAAACAAATGTCACGTGACGCGGTTCGACCAATGGCGCTGTCGGTGGCTTAAAACAATGACAGAAAAGAGTGCCGACACTCTGAAACCTGATCTAGTGGCTCTACTGCCAACCAAGGTCGCCTCCATTGTCCCGCTGCGGCCTTCATTTAATCAGAGTTGCACGTGCGGAAATGGCGCGAGGTTGACGAATCGTCCTCACCTCGCAAACAACAGTCACGTGGGGTCCGCGTGGCCGAAATCGCCTCCTTTGTTACGCCGCTCTAGAGAGTTGAAGGTGTGCGGCTGACGCAGGGCTGATGAACCACATGGGTTCAATGCGGATTCGCACGTGGCACGAGCCGGTAACCGATGAAGCCCACGGCGATGATGGGACTGGCGACGAAAACGCGCTGATAAGCGCCGACGTCCGAGCTTGGGTGCGCCGGGTCCGCAACCCGGTCATAACAATACGCAATGCCTAATGACCGCGAGTGCACCGGAATCTTGGAAGAACGCGAAAATCATCCTAATCCATAAGAAAGGTGACATGAAGGACTTGAAAAATAGGCCGATCAGCTTACTGTCAGTCGTCTATAAGGTACTTATCAAGCTAATCGCTAACAGAATTTCTGCCACCTTAGATTTCAGTCAACCTAAAGAACAAGCAGGGTTTCTTAAAGGCTATTCAACAATGGACCATATTCACACGGACAATCAGGCGATAGAGAAGTGCGCGGAGTATACTGAGCCCCTATATATAGCCGTCATAGGTTATGAAACAACATTCGACTCGGTCGAAACCTCAGAAGTATTCAGGCATTACGGAACCAGGGTGTAGACGAGCATTATATAAGATGAATACTAGAGGATATCTCAATGGGTCCACAGCTACCATCGTCCTCCATAAGGAGAACAGTAAAATACTTAGCAGTGATAAATAAAATAAGCAGTAATTAAATCAAACAAGCAGTAATAAAATAAATAGCAGTAAAAATGAGTTAGGGCGTCATACAAGGAGGCACAATCTCTCCAATGTTATTCGCAGCATGTTTACAAGACCTATTAAGAACATTGGATTGGGAAACAGATGGGAATAAGGAATAATGGGGAATACCTCAGTAACCTCAGATTTTCTGATGACGTTGCCTTGCTAAGTAACTCGGGGGACGAATTGAAAAGCATGCTTACCGCACTGTACAAGCAGAGTAGATTCGTGGGCCTGAAATTTAATATGCAGTAAAACTGAAGTGATGCTTAACAACCTGGCGAGAGCACAGAGGTTATTGAGATAGGTGGCGAGGCAGTGGAAGTGGTAAGCGAATATATCTACTTAGTCCAAGTTGTGAACCCATATCCCAACCCATGAGGCAGAGATAATTAGGAGGATAAGAATGGGGTGGAGTGCATTGGGCAGGCATTCTCAGATTATGAATGGGAAGCCTAACATTGTACCTGAAGAAGAAAGTGTACGACAGATGCATCTTACCCGGTACTCACCTTCGGGGCAGAAACTTGGAGGCTCACTAAGAGCCTTCAACTTAAATTGAGGACGACTCAGCGAGCAATGGAACGGAATACGATAGGTGTACCATTAAGGAACAAGGAGAGCAGAGTGGGTCAGAGAAGAAACGCGTTTTAAGGACATATTAGTAGAAATTAAGAAGAAATGGTGTGGGAAGGGCATGTAGTGCGAAAGCAAGGGAAACCGTTGGTCCGTAAAGGTAACAGAGTGGATCCCCAGAGAAGGCAAGCATGGCAGGGGGCGGCAGAAAGTTAGACGGGCAGATGAGATCAAGAAGTTTGCGGATAAAGTGGTCGCAGTCAGCACGGCGCAGGGATAATTGGAGATCCATGGAAGGGCCTTTGCTCTGCAGTGGGCGTAGATAGGCTGCTGCTGATGATGATGACGATGATGCTGACTAAATGACTTCACAGGAAACTTAGATCGGGCCAGCGAGCTATGGAAATAAGAATTCTAGGGATCACGCTTACGGATAAGAAAAAAAGGCTGCGTGGATTAGAGAAGAAAATTGGCGTGGAAGATATTCTAGCTCAATTAAGTGTAGAGAATGGGCATGGACAGTCACGTCATGCGCAACGAGGGTGAGCGGGTGGACCATCCATTTAATGGCGTGGCTGCCGGTACACCACCCTAAGTGCAGTAGGGGTCGGCCAAGGACTCGACGGAGGGATGACGTTCGAAAAAATTGGCGGGAAAGGGTGACTGAGGTAGCCCTCAATAGACGTGGCTGGAGATCTTTGCAAGGAGCCTTCGTCGTGCAGTGGACCCAACCAGTCTGATGATGATGGATGATGACGATGATGAGGATGCTTCAATAATACTCAAATTATACGTTTGTAGTTACAGTTGCTGCTTCCGCGTTATGTTCGCGGCTTAGTTTTCTGCTACCAATTTTGGTTTGCTGTTTCTAGAAAGGCCAAGGATATCCTGGGCCACAACAAATCGTTTGTTCGAGCTTTGGCTCCGCTTTTTCGCGGACCACAACATCCACGACACCGCCGTGTTCAACATCCGCGACAAGTGGCGGAATCAGCAGGATACTCGTTGGGTGGACTACCAGCCGCAGACAATTCGTATGGTTTTCGACGTTCTGAAGGTGAGTGCGCAATGATTCGAGAAAGGGATAGAAACACTTTATTGAGCGGTCTGTTCGTCTAAGGTTCTGTAGTGGCCCCCAGCTTGTGCCGAGTGACGGCTTCGAATGCTCTGTTGACTATAGCGGTTTGCACCTCTTGGTCTGTGCTCCCCAGCACCTTCTCCCACTGCTCTTCCCAAGTAATTGGAGGACGCAGGTCTTTCGGGAATCCCCCCAGGATGTGAGGAAGGGTGGCGAGGGCACCGCACGCAGGTCATTCTGGGGAGAGGAATAAAGAAGGTTGAGTTTTAATCAACCAGATTTAGGGGAAATCCCCGAAGGAGTAAGTCTCTGCGAAGGAAAGTTTGACATCCACCTGAATGCAGCCATACGGCTACAAAGGAAAGCTATACAGCTTCATCAGAAACTTCGCAGATGAAGAAAAATTCGTCCTGGTCCAGGATTCGAACCCGGCACCACGACTTAACCGGAGCAGTCGCTCTACCAACTGAGCTAACCAGGAGTAATTACTTCGAGTCATTGATCAATTCGTTCTCGCGCTACAAACGACAAGCCTCCTGGTTAGCACAGTTGGTAGAGCGACTGCTCCGGTTAAGTGGTGGTCCCGGGTTCGAATCCTGGACCAGGACGAATTTTTCTTCAACTGCGAAGTTTCTGAGGAAGCTGTATAGCTCTCCTCTCTGGCCGTATGGCTGCGTTGGGTAACTTCCCTTCTCAAGGTTTAGTTTTAAATGCAGAGCATTTCAGTAACTCACGATGTCACCCGCGTTGGCGTCCGTAGTCCGCGTCCGCATCGCTCCCCCTACACTATATAAAAAAACAATACTTGCCGGCGCCAGGTTTCGATCCTACGACTCTGCGGGCGGAACGCAAGGTGCACGGTACTCTACCAACTGAGCCACAAAGCCGACACACAACGGAAGGTTACGAACGTGCCTTATATCCTTGACTCATTCAACCGTCGGCCAGAGGTGCGCCCTCTCCTCCGCGTCCTCCTCGTCTTCTCTCTGCTCGCAACGCCCTCTCTCGCCGCGTTCGGTTCGGGCGCACAACAGGTGGGGACGTGCGCAACACCCTCTCTCGGCGCGTTAGGTTCGCGCGCAAGAACAGGTGGGGCGCTCGCATCGCGCTCTCTCGCCGCGGTCGGTTCGCGCTTAAACCACATATTTCGTTCGCGCGTGCTGCGGTCGCTAACATCTGTGGCGTGATCGTGACGTCAGCATCACGCGTTCGCGTGGTGGCGATTTCGGCGCTATAACACTCTCTCGCGAGGGGCATTGGATTGGATTCGATTGGATTGGCTTGGATTGGCTTGGATTTGGATTGGATTAGAGTGGATTGTGTTGGATTGTGTTGTGTCATAGCCGCGCCACGTTGCGTCATAGCCGCGGCAGGGGGTTCACGGCACGTTTCACCATCGACTTCATCGACAATGTCTACGCTGGAAGACAACAATTACAACAACAGCAACCAATACGTAATCCATACGACTTGCAGGCGCGCCCCCCCGCAGAAATGCTCTGCATTTGATCGTGCCCCTCGCGAGGGGGATGTTTTTTAGAGAAAAGTTTGTGAATGCACTGTATGGCCAGTGAGTGTCCTCAGTTAGGCCAGAGGGTATTTCAGGATTGGGGAAGGTGTTCGTCTGGAGAAGACGCCACGCGTGCTCTTGGGAAAGGTCGAGTTGGATACGGGCCCGACGGTATCTACGGCGGGAGAGGCGAGCGAGCTGATGGGCCGTAGAAGTCCATGTTGCCGTAGAAGACCCGCGTGTCCTGTGTATAGACGTGGACGGAATAACGTTCAATTGGTTTGTTGGTCACTGATGCATCAATATGCTGCTGTCCGAGCTCGTTGATGAAGAAATGGGTAGTTTATTATAATCGCTGCCCTCTTTATACCCTTGGGAGTGAGTAGAAAGCGTCCAAAAATGCGGTGGTAACGCTGAACTGGGCGCAGGCGAGTCGTACCTATAGCAAGCATGCAGCGGCTACCACGGAATGTGCGCGAAACACACGGCTGAAGAAGCGTGCGTTTGCGTGGCGAGCACACGGAGATAAAGAAAAAAAAAATCAGTGAGAGGACAAGGAAGCACCACATTGCAGGGGCGATGTTGCACAGAATAATCGCGTACGCCCGATCGGCGAAAGCCGTTGTGCACGAAGAACGGTTTCGTTATCGGGCTTCGACGCCGACGGCAGGTCGCAGACGAGAGGGGAGAATGTAAGCTCACCGTGTCCGTGTTTCGTAGAGACTGTACAAGAGGGCGCTACGTGTGATGAGCTAAAGGGAGAGACTCGCTGGCTGGGGAGAAAAACCCGCATTTCTCTCACTTTTTCTACCTTTTTTTTCTAAGAGTGTACTAGTGACACAAACAACAGATACACTGAAGGTCGCCCTGGCTAGCCTCGGATGGGCCACACCACACTGTAACGCACTCCCACCTGCTCACTGGATCTTCGCGACCCGTGGTGTAGCAAGCTGTGGAAGGGACCTATCCGCAGTCCACATACTAATCACATGCAAGGCACTTGACACAACACGACACAAACATTTCCCTGAATTATACAGACGACACCATTCCACCGCACCCATCATACTTCTTAGCCGACGAACCAATGTTTTCCAGTCAACGTGTTCTGAAGTTTTTCAGCTGAGGTAAAAATTTCTGCAGGTCTTTCATATCACATGTAATCATCCTGGCCCTATACACCAGCCTTCTCCACTGTCTTTTGTTTTGCGTCTCTTCTACTTCTACTCACAGGTTTTAGTATTTCCTCAACCATTAAATAACTTCTTCTCTGACGCTCTTTGCCCTTATCGGCCTTGCGCCATTAAACTGAAACCATCATCATCATCATCATTGTTGTGCATGCAGTGCAGAGTGTTGAAATTTTTATTCTATTCATCATAAAAATTAACATGTATAGTGCGAGGTATAAATATTATGTAGCGTAAATTGCTAAAGTGCAATGTTGCTACCCCTCATTTCTTTTACTTGTTCTTTGTATCTGCACACTATCCCCACCTTCTATGGTCTCAGTAGAGACTGGCAGAATGTACATGAATAAATAAAACTCCGCTGTTTCTCCAGCCTTGCTCCACCTTTTTTTTTTTTTTTTGGTACGCAGCACAGAGATTTCAGGCTTTCCCCTTAAGATTACCCCGTAAACGCACTGAAATTTTGCATAAAAAACAATTAAAGGAGCTCTGACATCCGCCAGGGTGTCTCTCACTCCATTCACAGGCTTCTGTTTATAATAGCATCGCTGAGAGCCACCGGATAGGATAAACCACCTTATCTATAGTGCCTATGCCGTCGCCCGGAGTGCGTGCTAGCGTATCGCGACGCCGTTCTCTCCAGCAATACCGTTTTGCTAATAAATAGTGTCCGCTGTCTCTTCCAATCAACTGCACTCGCCTTTTCCTCTCTCTCTCCTTCTCTCTCTCTCTCTCTCTCTCTCTCTCTTGCACAGTTTATGAAGACGTTTTCTTCGCCGAATTCGGCGTCACCCGTACGGTACACAGCGCTCGCAGTTCAAGTTTTCAGTACGGAGATCAACGACCGTATCAAAGATTACTTGCAGTAAGTATCTTTCTGATCAGCTGCGCTTGTGCCTGCATTTGTGCCTACGTTTGCGCCTATGTTTTTCTATACTTACTAGGTATAGACGCGTCTAGAAAGCAGTGACTGATAGGGTCAGTGAGTGAGAATGAGTGAGTTTTGTTTGTTTCTTAGTTTGTTGGTTAGTTAGTTTTAGTACCTGTGCACCTCTCGTTCGACGTACAAGGTGCCCTGTGTAGCCATACTGTATACTGCCTGTGAGAAACTTATGTCCACATGTGTATTCTAGATGCGGAAAAACCGGCCTTGGGTAACTATTGTTTTAGTTGAGTGAGGAGTGAGTTGGCGAGCATTGTTTTGCTCGACGAAGGTTTGGGAATATTTTTTGCGATAAATTGATTTCGTGAAATAACCGCATTTATAGCAGTGACAGTGCACTGCCATGAATTGAATTTATATTAAAAAAACAAAACAAATAGAACATTGGCAACAGTGAAACAGATTACATCGTTCAAGAAATGCTGGCTAGCGGTTTTTAATTTTCAGTCTTTCGTGGAACGCAGTAGAGGGAAATAGCCGGAGCCGAAAAGGGGGTGGTTTACGCGTTTTGTGTTAGAGACATTTGGTTTGCGGTGTCACACCTATCCGCTGAACAAATTACAGGACGGCGCGTATGCCGCTGGATGGTCGCGAACTTTATCCTGTTTTCTTTCAGCCCCCTTGCTAATTGTTTATTAGGGCTTCCTTGAGAAATTTGGGGAAAGTTCGAGGCTTCATTGCCCTGATATGCATCCTGGGAGCAGACGGCCTCTCTGTGTTCCGTGCCTCGTCCACTTGGTGTGCCTGGACGCCGTAGTTCAATGAAAGCTTGCGTCTGGTCTAGTTGGTACATTATATATAAAACACTGCGCTAAATTGACATTGGCGAAGACGAAGGACGGCGGAACACAAGTTGCACACACACGAAAGCCCAACTATCAACTGTTAGAAATGGTTTACTGGTCGCTGACCAAGGTCAAAATATACAAATGACGTTTCGGGACCAGCACGGCTCCCTTGTTCAAGTGTGAACAAGGACACACGAAAGCCCAACTATCAACTGTTTGAAATGGTTTACTGGTCACTGACCAAGGTCAAAATATACAAATGACGTTTCGGCACCAGCACGGCTCGCTTGTTCAAGTGTGAACAAGTACACACGAAAGCCCAACTATCAACTGTTTGAAATGGTTTACTGGTCACTGACCAAGGTCAAAATATACAAATGACGTTTCGGGACCAGCACGGCTCCCTTGTTCAAGTGTGAACAAGGACACACGAAAGCCCAACTATCAACTGTTAGAAATGGTTTACTGGTCACTGACCAAGTTCAAAATATACAAATGACGTTTCAGGACCAGCACGGCTCCCTTGTTCAAGTGTGAACAAGGACACACGTAAGCCCAACTATCAACTGTTTGAAATGGTTTACTGGTCACTGACCAAGGTCAAAATATACAAATGACGTTTCGGGACCAGCACGGCTCCCTTGTTCAAGTGTGAACAAGGACACACGAAAGCCCAACTATCAACTGTTAGAAATGGTTTACTGGTCACTGACCAAGGTCAAAATATACAAATGACGTTTCGGGACCAGCACGGCTCCCTTCAAGTGTGAACAAGGACACACGAAAGCCCAACTATCAACTGTTAGAAATGGTTTACTGGTCACTGACCAAAGTCAAAATATACAAATGACGTTTCGGGACCAGCACGGCTCCCTTGTTCAAATGTGAACAAGGACACACGAAAGCCCAACTATCAACTGTTTGAAATGGTTTACTGGTCACTGACCAAAGTCAAAATATACAAATGACGTTTCGGGACCAGCACGGCTCCCTTGTTCAAGTGTGAACAAGGACACACGAAAGCCCAACTATCAACTGTTTGAAATGGTTTACTGGTCACTGACCAAGGTCAAAATATACAAATGACGTTTCGGCACCAGCACGGCTCGCTTGTTCAAGTGTGAACAAGTACACACGAAAGCCCAACTATCAACTGTTTGAAATGGTTTACTGGTCACTGACCAAGGTCAAAATATACAAATGACGTTCGGGACCAGCACGGCTCCCTTGTTCAAGTGTGAACAAGGACACACGAAAGCCCAACTATCAACTGTTTGAAATGGTTTACTGGTCACTGACCAAGGTCAAAATATACAAATGACGTTTCGGGACCAGCACGGCTCCCTTGTTCAAGTGTGAACAAGGACACACGAAAGTTTCAACTATCAACTGTTTGAAATGGTTTACTGGTCACTGACCAAGGTCAAAATATACAAATGACGTTTCGGCACCAGCACGGCTCGCTTGTTCAAGTGTGAACAAGTACACACGAAAGCCCAACTATCAAACTGTTTGAAATGGTTTTACTGGTCACTGACCAAGGTCAAAATATACAAATGACGTTTCGGGACCAGCACGGCTCCCTTGTTCAAGTGTGAACAAGGACACACGAAAGCCCAACTATCAACTGTTTGAAATGGTTTACTGGTCACTGACCAAGGTCAAAATATACAAATGACGTTTCGGGACCAGCACGGCTCCCTTGTTCAAGTGTGAACAAGGACACACGAAAGTTCAACTATCAACTGTTTGAAATGGTTTACTGGTCACTGACCAAGGTCAAAATATACAAATGACGTTTCGGCACCAGCACGGCTCGCTTGTTCAAGTGTGAACAAGTACAACACGAAAGCCCAACTATCAACTGTTTGAAATGGTTTACTGGTCACCGACCCAAGGTCAAAATATACAAATGACGTTTCGGGACCAGCACGGCTCCCTTGTTCAAGTGTGAACAAGGGAGGCGTAGTGCTCCCTAAAGGCCATTTGTAAATTTTGACTTCGGTCGGTGACCAGTAAACCACTTCAAGCATGTTTCCTGACCAGACGGTATGCCGTCAAACCCTCGACTATAACTGTCAACTGTCCTTTTTTTTCCGACCCTATCGGAAAACATAGAAAGAAAACTCAGAACCACAATACAAAACCCCGTGTTAAATTCCTAATAGTTGTTGTAATCGTCTCGTGTTTTTCTCTCGGTCTCACTCGGAGCCTGTCCCATGCGCCTCCTCCTCCTCTCTCTCTCTGTCACTGTCACAGGGGGAGAGTGTTTCTGCTAAAGCCAAATTTCCTTGTTTTTTAGAAGCACCGATGGCTGGCTGACGCATGCGCCATGGCTCCCCGATGAAGTGCTGCACTCTAAACGGAAATACTCCGTATAGGGAGTAAACAGCTTGTTCTGTAGCGCACTCCGTGGAAGGACTTTTGCTTACTCCCCTAAAAGGGAGTATTGTATAAGCTCCCCTAAGGCAGTGAAATTTTACGGGCATTTAGCGGAGTATTTTTTGCTCTTACCTACGTTCGTTAGGTGCGAATCACCAGTTTTGTACAAAATTTGAGGTGGACTGCGGGAGGTCCTATATAGGAGAAACAGGAAGGTGCCTCAACGAGCGGCCGCGAGAGCACAAGAACGCATGCGCGTAGCTACAAGCGCCTGGGCAGTTGGCCGATCATTGCAAAAAATGCAAATGAGAAACACAGTTCGTAGAGACAACAATATTGACACGCTCCCACAGCAGAGCGACCAGGGAGGTTATAGAAGCATCGGGTAGCCATGACGCATGCGTCAGCCAGCCATGGGTGCTCCTAAAAATGGAGAAAGCTCACACCAATGCGTAAGACTTGAAAGTGGTGAAGCTGTACGCAACAGCAGCGTTTTTGCACTTTTTCGCCTCACGGCGTTGTTTACGGCCTCGCCGCTGTACGACGGACCACAGCTGGATATTCGTCTTCCTCTATCGCGCAAGTTCTGCGCCGCATTCCCCCTTCTCCCCCTTCCGGCCCCTGGGCCCTCCTTGTGTTAATAAAAGACCTTCACTCACTGCGCCGCACGTGGCCTTCCTTCCTGGCACGTGCTTAACGCTGCGGTGGCGGCCTCCTCGCCTTCCTCCACCACGTCCCGGTCCCCTGCACGTCTCCTTTCCCTCCTCATGTTCATAGTAACAGCGCTAACGACACGAGAGAAAGAGAAGAGGGCCCGTGTGTGTATAAAAGCCACTGGCCTAAGCAATAAAACTCAGTTGTTAGTCAGTGCCGTGTTTGTGCCCTCTTTATCTCGTGTCGTTAGCGCTGTTACTATGAACATGTACCAAGTCGCCCAATCTTCCGTTTTAGTTTCCCTCCTCGCCTATCTCTCCCCGTTATCGGGCCGCTGTTCCGTGCCGGGCGCTTGCGGAAGGGGATGTGGTTTGACCTCTAGCGCTCAAGGGCAAAACTGGTCACCCCGCGAATGACTGCCCGAGGCAGCGTAGTGTAGCTTGCGCTACAAAAACAAGGAAATTCAATTTTTGCAGAAAGACGCTCCCCATGTGGCAGTGAGTGAGAGAGAGGGGGGAGGTGGGCGCGTGTGGCCAGCTCTGAGTGAGACCGCGAGAAAAATAGGCGACGATTACAACTATCAAGAGTTGAACACAGATAGGGTTTTGTGTGGTGGTTTTGGGGTTGTTTTTCTTTCTACGTTTACGTTTCCAATGTTTTCCAATAGGGTCGGGAAATGAATGCCGGTTGATAGTTGCGCTTTCGTATGTGTGCATCTTGCGTTCCCATCGTTGCTTCGTCTTCGTCAATGTCATATAAGCGCAATGTTTTATGGGTAGCCGTAGTTCGTAACAAAGCAGTTTAATTGCTTTGACTTTAAAAACGCGGCAGCACAATTGGACGAGGACGTGTGAGGATTCAACGTAGAACGGGTGGCGAGACGCGGACGAGCGCCCACAAAAGCAATTTAGTCGCAATTTAGTTACGTATTTCTAATTCTATTTATTTATTTCCGGATACTGTTGGATGTCAGGTCATCACCGAGTTTAGATAGATTACAAATGTCAGTTTCACTACATTTAATTCATACAGCAGTACAGACAGCAAGACAGCAGAACAATACTTGTTGCAAGGGTAAATAAATAAACATCACAGTGCGAGCTAAGCTGAAAACACCTGCACACATAACGAACAAAAAATTTACACCATCTTCCCGCGAGGGGAACCATGGGGTAGATGCGACGCATCGGGGTTTCCGTTGCGTTTCCGTTATGTTAGTGTCCATTGTTGTTGTGTGTCCATATTTTACGCAGCAATGTTCACCCCCGGTGCGTCGCATCTACCCCATGGTTCCCCTCGCGGGAAGATGGTGTAAATTTTACGGTTGCGCCGACCGTCGCGATAGCAGGCCTGTTAGTTCTCCATTTAAATCATCGGTGGTCATTGGAGGATGTCATCGGCGGAGCGGCGGCGGAACGACTGAGCGGAGCGGCGCAGTTACCGCGTTTATATGCAGCGGAATGAAGAGAGAGCAGCGCATAGCAGCGCATGCGCATGTGTTAACCGAGCGCAAGCTACGCGCTAACCCGCACCCACGCACAGCTGGCACGGCGACGGAGCGAGCGCCGGCGAGCGCTAACACGCAGATGGCAATGCGGTGAGACAGGCGCTAGCGCGCAGCTGGCGCGGCGAGGAGAATGGGGGAGGAATGCGGACTACGCCGAACGACACCGGAGGGACAAGGCGAGTGAAAGAGATGCGTCCGCATCTAAAAAGACAATTACAATAAACTAAGCTGGCATTGATAATAAAATTTGTCAAGCCCTCCCGCAATAAGTTCCAGTGAACTGGAATGCAGCAGTGATAATGGCAAAATATTCTATTCCCGAATTTGTTTTTGGAAGAAACGAATTCGCATACGCATCGGCTTACCGTTGCTGCTCTTGGTACGTAAATTCATTTCAACCTCTCATTGTTCTCGTGGGTGTGGCGTTCGGTATTCTCTTGTGTATATGCTTAGCCTATTTTGTGAAATGCAGCGAAAAATGAAAAAGCCAGTGTGTCGAGACTTCGGTGCACGTCAAAGATGCCTCTCAGGTGGTCAACGTTAATCCGTAACCCTCTTATACGGCACGCCTTTAAAGGTGTTGCTTCGGCGCTTTGAACTCCACCGTCACCAAGCTTACTCTTTTATAATAACAAAAGACTGCGGTCGATTCCTCTGTCGTAGGAATCAGTAAAACACGAAAGTGAAATGTGCAGCAAAATCTGCAGCTGAGCATAATCTGCGGGTCGGCGGCTGTTTTGTGGGTGTGCTTGGCGAGCGCCATACTGCTGGCGGGTCGCTTCGGCAAAGGCGTACTGGCGTCCTTTCCATGACGGATATGACGTCAGTGAAATCTTGGTGTATATTCCGGCATAAAAAAACTTTCGTGTTAAAATATAAAACCCGTAAACAAACAACCCTATGTATAACGAACTCTTTAGTACTAAAGGTTGCTTCCCCGAAAGAAGACCCTGTGTGAAGTGGTGCACCCTTTACAGGCTGCTCGCTCCGTTGTACGGGCGTCACTTCCGTGACGGATATGACGTCAGTGAAATCTTCGCGTAGCCCGGAACAAAACACTTTCGTGTTAAAACCTAATCCTCGCCGTTTGTCGACATTCGGTGAACGAAGGTGGGCATTTTTATTATGCGCAACGTTTCGGTCACTAACGAGGTGTTTGCTGCATTTCTCGCTGCATGTAGAAAATGTTCTACCTAAGTTTGAACGAACGTTTTTTTGTTTTAAAAACTGTAGAACCGTGCACACGCCGGATGCCATTTTGACCTACGGACATCTATGGGCATTGAGAGAGAAAGTAGTGCCGGTGTCCGGTTTTAAGACTGCATGCCAGCTACATCCCCCTCACAACTACTTCGATGGTAAGAAGAGAAACTACAACCACCAGAATTCCTCGACAATGGTGAGCTTAACTACATCAAGAACGCTTACTCTTTTAGAGCGAAATATCTACTGCACTGCATATTTGAACAGTGATGTTCTGTACTGTAAAAAATCGTTCCCATTTGTAGGTTCACAAATTCCCTTTTTTCAGCACTTTTCCCCCGCATGTTTGTCAAGAATTCCATGAAAAATTCTCTGTGTGTTCTTTCGGCATCTCATAGGTCTTTACGTGGTTTCGTGTTCGGTTTTGGGCATTTTTCTTGGCGTCTGGAACCACTGCGAAAGCTATAGTTATCGCCAGCACGGAGCGGCACTGCGCGATTTGCTCGTCGAACCAGATACGCCTCCTATTTTTGCTTTGTTCTCGTAGCTTTTTTTTAGAAAGTTGCTATCGAAAGCGTTCTTTGCTGCAACTGAAGAAAAACCGGCCAACAGCCGCTACATGGCCTTAGTGACGTAATTCGAGCCGTCGAAGAACGTAAAGACCGGGAAAGAACGAAAAATCTTGTGAGCGAGTTTACAAGGTTATCTGATGGGCATAGAGCAGTAATTTTTGGCTGAGGTACTTTGCAACCCCCTAATCTAAGTACTGGGTGTGTTGAGTGACTACGTTCTGCAAGCATTTAAGATTTCAAAAAAAAATTGAAGAAAGTTTTGCAGGGTCCCTTTCAGCTGCAGGGGTGTGCCCGAAGATGCCGTGTTGCCTGCGTCTTAGGCAGTTTTGTTTACGAATGACCTCGTCAAAGTTAGCGGTGAGGCCGCGCAAGCGGCAATCTGGCAACATTGATAAACACCAAAATGGCCGCCGTTGGTCTCTTGCGCGCCTTAGTGACGGTACTCTATCTTATCTAGTGACACTAGTGGTGGCTTGTGTCGGCGACCGTCAATTGCACAAACAAGATTCTGTGACGTCTTGAGGACGGCGCCAGAAAACGGCGGAGTCGCCGCTGATTCACCTGTTTCCTTTAAAGGGACCCTGCAACACTTTTTTTTTTCAACTTTTTTTTTGAAATCCTAAATGCTTGCAAAACGTAATCACACAACATACCCAGTACTTAGATTAGGGGGTCGCAAAGTACCTCAGCCAAAAATTACTGCTCTATGGCCATCAGAGAAGTTGTAGACCTCGCTCAAAAGATTTTTCTCTTTCCTGTTCTTGACGTTCTTTGACGGTTCGAATTACGTCACTAAGGCCATGTAGCCGCTGTTGGCCGGTTTTCCTTCAGTTTCAGCAATGAACACTTTTCGATAGCAACTAAAAAGAAGCCACAACAACAAAGCAGAAATGGAAGGCGTATCTGCTGTGACGAGCAAATCACACAGTGCCACTCCATGCTGGCGATACCTACAGTTTTCGCAGTGGTTCCAGACGCGAAGGAAAGAGTGAAAGCGCTTATCGAAATTGTTGCAGGGTCCCTTTAATATCTCAATTATTTGTTTGAAGTTTGAAATAAAACTGGTATCATTGTGATCATGCTTTTGAAGCATGTATTGCAGGCTTTTAATGAACAAAACTTGTATTTTCGCCTCCATGGCTCCTTTTGTCTTTGGCGTTAGAGGGTCACGTGACAATAGGCATTGGACAACGCATCAGGACACAGAATTTTCCTGTCTAGCACGAGGAGAGTGATTGTTCTTTTAATACTCTTTTTGCAGGCTGAACATGTGGAGTACCTGCTGAGCTTTAAGAAAGCAGGCATAGACGCCCATTACTCGATAATGCTGACGGCGGGTGCTACGCGGGAAAAAATGAGGTTCCCCGACAGAAGGAACCCGGCTATCGGAAACTTCGCCATCTACTATCCATGTCTGCCCGACAAACTATATTCTAAAAAAAGGGACTTCGTCGACACCAAGAAGGTACGTTCAATGAGCTGTGGTGTCATTGTATTCGGTAGTGTCAGTAAGAAGAAAGAGTTACAGTGGAGCGGAGACCTGGTCCCATTTACGCCTACCCTACTCGGTTAGTGCAACCGGCGCTTGTGTACGACTTGCTTCGCCCCCCTGCGCATGCCCAGTGGCGTCGGTCTAAAGTCTGTGGGCTGATCGGCGTTGAATGTCCGGTCCAAGCCTTGGTCGAGCCGGTGCAGCTCAGAGCACATCCACACGGCCGGCCGGCGCAGCGGACGGATCTGAACTCTCCAACGAAGAGCGTTGGGCGCAGGTGCCGCTTGGCTGCGACCAAATGTTGAAACGCACAAACATGCACGAAATATTTTAGCCCCGCGAGAGCAGCGCCACCCGCATGCACGCCGCCGGAATGCATGCGGGTCGGAATGCATGCTGCCGGAATGCATGCCGCCGGAACGCAGCCGCCGGAGTCGTTCGCATCCCCACCACTTGCCGGAACGGAACTCTCTGCCGTACATATAGTTTCCTGATCAGTGAAAAAAAAAGTGTGGCTGATGCCTCTGTGGAATCGGTAAAACACGAAAGTGAATGTACAGCGAATCTGCAGCTGAGCATGGTTTTGCGGGTCGGCGGCTGTCTTGTGGGTGTGCTTGGCGAACGACGTTCTGCTACTACTACTAAAGGTCTACTGGCGTCATCTTTGTGATGGATATGACGTCAGTGAAATGTTGGTGTATCCCGGCATAAAACACTTTCGTGTTAAAATATAACACTCGAAAACGAACAACCCTAACTGTAACGTGCTCTTTAGTACTAAAGGTTGCTTCCCCGCAGGAAGTCCCTCTGTGCAGGGGTGCGCCCTTTACAGGCCGCTTGCTTCGTTGCACTGGCGTCACTTCCGTGACGGATATGACGTTAGTGAAATCTTCGTGAACCCCGGAATAAAACGCTTCCGTGTTAAAAACGGTAATGATGGCTAGTATTGCACTAGGAAGAGTCATACGAATCGCTAGTAAAAGCGGGGATGACGTATGCGTCGCGATGGTAATCCTAAGCGTACGCCGCCGGGGGTGATAGATCGGCGCCTTCGAGCGCTTCGAAACCGGCGCGGCATGTTCGCCACTCTCTGTTGGCGCAGTGAACCACGCCCCGCCAACATGCCGTGGAGGTTGCCCGATATCGGGATTGAAAAGGGAAAAAAATAAAGCAGTTACACTGAGCGTAAAAGTGGTCGGAAGGGCAGAGAAGTGATCAACGTGCCAGAGGGGCTGTGGTGCCTTTATGCGCTCATTGCTACCACCCCTCCCTGCCTCACTCCTCTCTTGATGAACTGAACAGAGGTTTTGTCCAATGCAATTCAAATTTCCCGCGTCCGCAGTGCTAGGGCGCCCCCTGCCTGGAACGGCAGAAGCGGAAGTTCTGTTCTTTTTTTTTAGCGTGAGCTACATTGGCCGAGGTTGAGCCGTTTCGCGTGGCTCCTGGAGAGACGTGCTGCGCATGCGCGAGGAGCAGTGACGTCTCACGGCGCACAGCTGGCGCGCCGGAGCCACCACCGCCGCCGAGGTTGGATTGGATTGGATTGAACTGAATTGGATTGGATTGGATTGGAAATCGTTTAGCAGCAGTAAGCATGATAATCAGCTAATCAATAACCAGCTGAACCTTAGCTCACGCTACGAATATCCCGGCATAGCCGAGCTAAGTCACTGCTAATTTTTTGCTTGCTTTCATGTCGCACGTTTGGAACGCGTCGTTTTTTGGCGGGCGCTTTTTTCGCTTACTATCGTAGAAATCGACCCAACAGGCGTTCCTAACTAAATGGAGGCGGGGGGAGGGGGGGGGGGGCTTTGGCGGTTATTTACAGAGATTTTGCCTCAAATGTATCTGCAGTTTTCTTTGCGCTAAAACATCGGGGAAGTGTATGACAAGCGCCAGTGGTTTAGGAGTTTCGAATGGTTATGACTATATAAACCGCTTGTTTTTTTTTCGAGGCCTCTGTTTTGATCCGTTACGCCGCTACGCCGCCTGATTGCGGCGGCGGCTAGACAGCGTGACAGCGAACGAGCTACGATGACAAGGCGTGACCCTAAAGTGCTCTGCACTTAAAACCTTTGCGAATGCCGTCGTCTTGCGCGGTACAACGGCGATTCGCACAAATTGGTGACGTCGTATCACGTGATGTCCGAAAGAGCGATTTAGTCCCTCGTGTGGATCAGCCTTGACCGGGCGCCGCACCGGGACCGGTTATCCGCTTTGCTATAACTCTCTAATGTGTGCTGTGCTTTGGCCAAGGTGCCTTTTCGGCGCGGTTAGTCCGTGGCGCTGGTATTATAGCTGCGTTCGAGAACAAAATACGAAAATGGTCGGCACTTGTCTGGCGAAAGTGCCCAGCTTCGCAGCCATCTTCATTGTAAAGGGAAGACATCAAAACTCTCATTAAACGGGAAAGCAGCCTTCGGCCGACTGTAGCAACCAATCCAATCCAATCCAATCCAATCCAATCCAATCCAGTCACTGCTCCTCGCGCATGCGCTGCAGGCTCTCCAGGAGCCAAGCGAAACGGCTACCAAGCGGCTCCGGCGCAGCGTCAGACTTGGCTACTGCGCAACGGAGGCGCACAGCTGGGCACGCGCCGGCGCCAGTGCGTCTGCCGCGGCTATGACGTCACTCCTCTGGAATGCGCAGTACCGGCAAATGTGCAGACCCAATTCTCTACGCACCCGTACTCTAATTGGATTGGATTTACAATCACATCCAATACAATCCAATTTTAATCCAATCCAATCCAAATCCAATCCAATTTCAATGCTCCTCGCGCTTGCGCAGCACGTCCCTTCAGGGTCCACGCGAACTGCACAACCGCGGCCACTGTAGCTTGCGCTACAAAATACTATTTTAACCGAGTCATTAGGAAGATAACGTCGGCCTATGCTTCAAATATGACGATTATAGTGGTCTGGGTGCCGGGATACAGCAGTATTTGCGGAAGCAAAATTGCCGACCAATATGCTTCGGCAGCGCCTGCTCTTCGCACTGGCGTGGATGAACCTCTGGTGCCGTATTTTAGACAAGAAGCCTGTTATATAGCCTCCGAGAACGATGGCAGCAGGAATGGAACAAAGCATCACATAACAAACTACACACAATAAAACCATACATAGGTAATGCCTCGCTGAAAAACACGACAGGTCCACGGAAATGTCCATGTGCAGATTGCGAATAGGCCCCACTGACGCCCACACGCATATCTTTTGATGGCACGGTCCCACCAGTTTGTGACAAGTGTGGGGAACGGCTTTCCGTGATGCACGTGTCCAGTTGAGTGCGCATCCTGCAATGCCGCGAGGAAAACGACCATTCCCTAAAATCTACACATACAACATTCCACTACACCCTGCACTTTTCCTAGGAGTGAACCAATGTTTACCTACAAAATGTTTTAACCTATCTTGAGGACGTCAACTTAAAAAAAAAAAACTCCTATCACACAGGGCGTGACTTGAGACCCTCTCATCCTTGATGGAGGTTCTGATGATTCTTTCGTGTGCACAGGGAGCCTCGTTGGCGCATCACGCTGCGAGGCTCCTGGGGATGTCACGTCCCAGCCATAATTATCCGCCATTATGAGCATCTTCTTGTTTTAGTCTACGAGCCCTTCATACCCATATATGCAGGTTTCTTTTACGCAGTATACCACACTCATGTCATACATATTTTATGCCTGAACCTGACATTGAAAGGAAGGCAGGAAGGGTGTAGAAGGAAGGCAGGAAAGTTAACCTGGCTAGAGCCTAGTTTGTTATCCTGCACGTGGGAGAGGGAAAATAGGCAAAAAAGAGAAAAGAAAGAATGAAGAGAAGTTGGAGTAGACACGTATGCCCAGCGCTGAAGCACTGACACTGAGACACTGGAGGCGTTCAGTCTATAGTCTGGTGTTTAAGTTCGTCGCCCGTGGAAAGCGTAAATGTTCCTTAGTCGCCTTCTGAGCGGATGACAGAGAGGGCCAGTAGCGCAGAATCTGCTCCTCCGAAAATGGCCGCCGAGAGGCCAGGTAGCTCAGTGCTGACGACAGCTTCTTTCTTTCAGGCGAGTAGCGTGGGCACTCGCATAAAACGTGGCGTATCGTCTCCGGCGTGCCACACGTTTCGCACTCCTCACTTGCTGCTATTCCTATTGTGCATGAATAAGCATTTGTGAAAGCCACCCCCAGCCAGAGACGGCAAAGAAGAGTTGCGTCATTGAAAGATTGCCTCCTAATAAAGTCTCGGCGCTCTTTGATCGTACACACTCTTTGCGCCAAAAAACACAAACATACTACTACTTGGTATTTTTTGTAAGCTCCTCACGTGGCTCAAGCCCGCGTGCAAGCTGGACGACGACTCTGCACACGAGCCTTTATACCATGTGTGGCGCAGTAACGTCACGGCTTGACAGGTGCCGGCTCGGCGGAGCCATGCCTAGGATGGCGAAGCGATCGCGAAGCTTATTTGGGCGAAGTGTCGCGGAGCGACCACCTCGCTGCGGTTGAGCCGCCAGGAAAGCGACCCTTGAGACTCCTAGTGGAATGCATTGTTTTTTCCTCGGCTGTTTTGTGGCCGGGAGTATGTTGACAATTGTGCACTTAGCTCAAATAGGCTGTATATTAAGGAAAATTACTCCCACCTCCCCTTGCGGGAACCCTTGTGTAGATGCGACGCATAGGGGGTTCCGTTGTTTCCGTTAGCGTGATTCTCCCATCGCGTGAAACGTGCCGTGAACCCCCTGCCACGGCTATGACGCAAAGTGGCGCGGCTATGGCGCAACACAATCTAACACAATCCACTTTAATCCAATCCAATCCAATCCAATCCAATCCAAGCCAAGGCAAGCCAAGCCAATCGAATCCAATCCAATGACCCTCGCGAGAGAGTGTTCGCTATTGGAGAGGAGAGGGGGTGAGCGGCAGATAGCGCAGCTCGCGCGGCGAGGAGAATGGGGGAGGGGTGTGGACGGACAACAACAACGCCGTATGGAGGGACAAGGCGAGTGGATGAGATGCAGTCGCATCTAAAAATAGCAGTGGCTTAGCTCAGCTCTGCCAGGATATACGTAGCGTGAGCTAGGTTCAGCTGCTTATTCTTAGGTTTCCTGGTTGTCCTGGACTAGCTGGCCACCAAAACGACTTTTCTCGAGTTGTATTTTTGCATAAACACACCTGCACGCTAGGTTTTCTTGACACTCACGAAAGGCTGAATGAATTACCGGATGAAACGCCTGATTCCTAAACTATGGAACAGTTCAAAAGTAATGCCGCAACACATTTTCCCGTTAAATCATTATGAACGCTTTCGGTTTTCTCTGTTGAATTTTCCCTCTTCCGTTCATGCAATTGGCGCGTAGTGATGTATGTGATTTGAAAATGATGTAACGGGATGTAACGTGTAAGATGTAGCGATGCATAATGTGATGTAGTAGGCACTTGTGACTGCATGTAGTGGTGTATAAGTGATGCATTGCTTGAGAATAGTAATTTTGGCTAGAAATGATGGTTTTTGATACTGGTGTCAAATTTTCACCCACCCGCCGCGGTGGCTCAGTGGCTAAGGCATTGCGCTGCTGAGCACGAGGTCGCGGGTTCGATTCCCGACCGCGGCGGCCGCTTTTCTGATGGAGGCTAAAAGCAAAAATGCCCGTGTGTACGGGATTTCGGTGCACGTTAAAGATCCCCAGGTGGTCAAAATTAATCCGGAGCCCTCCACTACGGCGCGCCTCATCGCCTGCGTGCGTCGGCGCGTTAAACCCTACAATCAATCAATCAATCAATCAATCAATCAATCAATCAATCAATCAATCAATCAATCAATCAATCAATCAATCAATCAATCAATCAATCAATCAATCAATCAATCAATCAATCAATCAATCAAATTTTCACCCTATTCGTGTAAAGGCCGAATAAGCGCGGACATAAGCCATCCCCATAATGGGCGATTAAATGGGGCTTTTAGTGCCATTTGATTGTACTACTTGAATGCGGACTTTCAGTTACACAAGGATGACTTTGTTTTACCGGGAAGCGGCATGTGTCTAATCCCCCAGTTACCGCGCCCGTGTGGTGCGAAAACTAGACGTGTTGGACGGAAACCCGGGGACTGTGTTCAGTGTGAGGTACGAGAACATTCATGAAAAAATGGCTACGTATGTGCTCCTTTCGTTGCAAATGTAGACGAAAGACAATAATCGACTGGTGCCCCTGCCAAGTAAATGCCTCCCTTCTCTTTCCCGCTCACCTATCACGCAGTTCCTCTCCCGTCTCGTTCCTCCCAGGATAACACGCTAGAGGTATGCTCAAGTCAATTTGAATTAACCACGTTCCACTGCTTCAAGTCGGGTGTCTCGATGGCATCGCTGCCGTTCGACAGAGACGCGCGTGAATTCAGGCGCCCTACTACAATGTTTATAGAACCACGTTGCCCTACTCCAAAAGGGTTCCAAGCGGAACGTGGATCCTATCTGGTGGAATCTTTTGTTGCTGTTGCTCCTTGAGTTCTTCAATGCCGCCAGCAGCTTTAGTAGCGCGGTCAACAGCAGGTGACGGCTTTCTGCCGTTGTAGTATTTAATTCACTATCGCAAAAACCAAGAAACCATAAATTTTTAATAAAGGTGTTCAACAACGTTGGCAAGTATGAACACGGAAAACGGACTTAGACGTTTTGATTTGGCTGTGATTATGTAAGACTATTGCGCACCTTGTTTCACTTTGGCCGGGTGGCTGAATTGAGTCACAGACACAGACAGACATACCGAGAGACAAAAATTTCTGCGTTTAAGTAGCCCAAGAAAGATCGTCTTTAAAAATAACGGCATTAGGGCCTCCGTATTTTTATATCAATTAAAGTCTGTAAAAACATGCCTTCCTAGCAATGCTTCTGCGCTTATAGGCGAAGCTGACTTTAAGGACATCGAGGTAAGCGTGATTTTTGTAAGCCGATTTTCCCACAATTGCGAACTGAAACATGGCCATCTACGGAGGGAATATGCTTACAGCCTAACGTGTCATGCTCCTCTGCACCACCGCCGCGTTGTTTCCGAGTCGTGTCTACTGCTAGCCACGCGGGGCGTCTGTCTCCCCCTTAAGGGCCCCTTAAGTGCGGAGCACTTTAGGGGCTCCCCTTGTCGCCGTAGCTCGCTCGCTGGACCCAAGTAGAGCCACACGGCGTTCCGTCGTAGCGGCGTAACCCAGAGGCTTCGAAAGCCAAGTGGTTTATAGTCATAAGAGTTCGAAACTCGTGAACCGCTGGCGCTTGTCTAACATCTCCCCGTCGTTTAGCGCAAAGAAAACTGTAGGTACATGTGAGGCAAAGTATACCTAACTAACCGGCAGCGCCCGCGTTCATTTAGTTAGGAACGCTCGTTGGGTTGGTTTTTGAGATAGTAAAAGCAAGCACAAAAAGAACAGAACTCCCACTGACGCAGTGTCAGGCAGGGGTCGCGCGAGCACTGTGAAGGCGGGAAATTTGAATTGCATTGGGTGGTCGCAGTGAGCGCTACTTCTAGCCACTGTAGCGCTACAGTCCATAATGGCGAATCACTGCTCTGCGCTTCCTACAGCCTTCACATAAAGTGGAACGGCTTTAATTTGTAAGAGTGCATTTAGGGGGGGAAGGGGGGGGGGGAGGCGGTGGAGGCGGTGGAGGTGGTAGAAGCGTCACGCGCAGGCAGGTCCCACGCGCTTACCGTTGGCTGCGGGAGATTTCAAAGTGGGCGTTTCACGGTTCGATGCGACCTGACCGCTGTCCTCCGTGGTCGAGCGGTTTGGGTTTGCTGTGTTACACCACTGCAACTCGATCTCCCCCTTTTCGTGGGGATAGCGTCCCTACATAAGCTACGCTTAAGAGTACCGACACTTCGTGCACCCAGAAGCGTCTGGGGGCCATTTTGTTTCTGGCTTGCAGTGTTGCCATCTCTCCCAACGAAACTGCCGCCAGTTGTGACGGGCAGAGTGTGACCGGCCGCTCTAGCGTCCGCGCAGCAGAGAGAGAGAGAGAGAGAGAGAGAGAGAGAGAGAGAGAGAGAGAGAGAGAGAGAGAGAGAGAGAGAGAGAGACGCCCAGAAACAAAATGGCTGCGCCCATTTGTAAACAAATATGACGTGGTGCCGACTGACAAATGAGAATCCTGGCGGCACATAACAATGAGAGAAAAGAGTGCGATACTCTACTCTAAAAGCCTTTACTTAGTGACGCTAGGTGGGCAGATCGAGTGGTTGTGGCCGTGCTGACCGATCTATGCGCAAGGTACAACGCGGAAATGGTAAAGTTTGAGGCGCCATGCGGGGGCGCCGAACATTGTGTTATTTCCGCGGCTATGTTATTTGGACGAATTGTCCGGACACGGAGACAATTTTTAAGTGAAGTTTCCGCACGATAACTTTTTTTTTTCTTTTTCAAAGGAGTTGCACTTTCTTTTCTGTGTGCAGACAGTGTGCGAAGATCCGGTTTTTCGGAAGAACATGCAATTCCAGGAAGACGCCAAATCGTGGGTCACCTTCAACAAACACTGGAAGGTTGAAGAGAGCGTTGCATTCGACACAGAGGATTCGTTGCGCTGGAAGGTGAGTTCAAAGCTTCGATTATGGTGCCTGCCCGGTATCTTTGACATGCCCCCCCCCTTCCCCCCCTTCCCCCCCTTCCCCCCCCCCCTGATCTGTGGGGCACATAACCAATGATTATGGCATTATGTGTAAATGATTATCATCGAAGTTCGGGAGAGCCGGTACTCTATCGAACCAAATGCTCAAAGCTCTGAAAAAGGGAACGATGGACGAAGATACGTGACACGGACAGTCGCTGATGCATCATGTGCCATGTGATATTTCTTTCTACCGAATATGTGTCACTACTGAAAGGTCTCAGACCCTTAAGTAGTGATTTAGGTTTACATGGAAAAGTTTTAGGGGCGAAGCACCTTAAGGCCGAGGCTTGCCCGTCCGGCGTCCGTGCTCACGGCACAGCATGCACCGAGTAAATCGAAACAAACAACATCTGTGAAGAAAAGGTTCACAAAAGGTTAACAAGAACAAAATAAAAGGTTCACAAATGGTTAGAGATAGATAGATAGATAGATAGATAGATAGATAGATAGATAGATAGATAGATAGATAGATAGATAGATAGATAGATAGATAGATAGATAGATAGATAGATAGATACATAGATAGATAGATAGATAGATAGATAGATAGATACATAGATACATAGATAGATAGATACATAGATAGATAGATAGATAGATAGATAGATAGATAGAGAGAGAGAGAGAGAGAGAGAGAGAGAGAGAGAGGAGAGAGAGAGAGAGAGAGAGAGAGAGCCGTGCTGCGCATGCCCGAGGAAAATTGGATTGGATTTGAATTGAATTGGATTTGATTGAAGAGGATTGGATGAAATTGAATTGTATTGTATTGTAGTGGAAATCGTTTTAGCAGCAGTAAGCACTTTCACGGGTGATTTACGGTGAGAACGACCCCCAGTGCTTCGCCCACTCGTCATGATTCACTTCGTGGAGATGCGTGAGTTTTTCATATAAGCCTCAGCTGGGAGTAAGTTTGGAGTAATCGCTTCTCCGTGTCACTTCTCTTCTTTCGTCGTTTTTTACAGCGTAGCTGTATATATGGCTACCCAACCAAATTTTCTGCATCCGTACGTGTGCACCGTCGCGCCGTCAAAGAAAGTGAAAGATCGCTCGTTAGTACTGGGGGTGGAGGGCGTGCGGAGAGGGGGATAAGTGGAAAGAGCAAGAATGCGTGTCAGCAGAACATGTGCGTGCGCATTGCGCGCTGTCTGCGCGAAAGACGAGCTATCCTTCGAACAATTTTGTCCACACTCCACAGTTGGCAGCGTCTGTGTGTTGCATGTAGTGCAATTGTAGATGCGGTACTTGCTGCTACAAAAATGGCTCCCTGACCGCCGCTTCGCCAGAACCGAGCTATCGCTCGACAACCTTGTTTTAATGGCGCCCAGCCACGGCAAAATGTATGGCTCCAGTTCCATGTGCAGAGGGCAACACTTTGTCTGTAACACAACTTTCGTACTTCTAGCCTTATCCTGCTTTGCTTGAAAAGGATATGAAAAAAAAAAAAAAAAAAACTTCCGGCATTCTCAAGCCTTACCCACCACTTTTGTATTCAGCGTTTTTAGTTAAAAGTTTGTCTCCGCAGTTTTCACAGGTAACCAGTTGAAGTTCAACTGAAGTGCGCACTGTACGTATAGTGTCCGAGACGTCAGACTATTCCTTAGGGAATACCGCCGTTAGCGCTGGAGAGTATACATATTGTAGTAAAGCTTTTATTGAAAACGGGAGACCGCTGGTCTAAACAGGCGAATGGAAAGGGGAGAGGGTAGTAAAAGCACTGGGACTAGTAGTACAGTTCTTGGCTTGCACTGCGTAGCTTCGTGTTCACGCTTATGGGGGTTCAGTTCTTTTCAGGTTCACGCCTGAAATGAGTCCATCCCAACTGGTGGGCCAGGCAAAATAGTCCATTGTGAGTAGGACCGGTGAGGTCTCCGCTCAGACAACTCGTACCAGACCGCTCTTTAGAGAATAAAGGGCTATTTGGTAAATTAATTTTTGTCAAGTTGTTGGGGGTCAGGGTGCAGTTGTGGTGCCGTGAATGTTCGGTGTTTGGCAAAAGTAGGACATGACCACACGAGATGAGTGAGGTCTGCTGAGGTACTTGTGTGACAGTATGGACATCTTGGGGTTAAATGGGGAGTGTACCATTTACGGTGCATTTCACGTGTGTAGGCTGCGCCGGTGAGAAATTTGTTGAGAAAGATTACACTGGAGCGGGGTAGCGGTGGTAAAGCGCTGAAATATCCTGCTGGAGGTCTGTTTTTCAGCCGCTCTCTTCAGTCTTATTATTATTATTATTATTATTATTATTATTATTATTATTATTATTATTATTATTATTATTATTATTATTATTATTATTATTATTATTATTATTAGTGGCCTGCTCTTTGAATGGGGGTGACGGCATGCACAATGGCGCCATCGCTAGGCGTTTAATTAAAGATCGCTTGTCATTTCTGCAAGAAACGACAAGCGATCCTACACACATGTCACGTGACACATCCACGAGTACTGACATCTCCTTGTTCAAGACAGAATATAGTCCAAACGATGGCCCAGGCGTTGGTCAAGACGAGCCGTTTACCCTGCTCCCATTCCACAAACTGGATGGGACACAGACGGTGGAAATGTGGATGGAACCAGAAGAATGAACTACGATAGTGCGGCTAAAAAGGACATGAAATGGAATTTTATCTCAGCGGACGTCTTGTGGACATGAACAAATACATCGAATGCAGTTGCTACATTGCTACATCTTACACAGTGGCGCTGGATGACCGCTGCAAAGTGAAATCTTCTGCACGTTCAGCAACTCTCCCTCCATTTCTCGCGTGGCCGGGAGGATGTTGGAAATATTACAGATGAAGAAAAAGGTGGCTGTTAGCAGCTGCCCATACTATCACCGTAATTGTAATAGCAGTTCCATTCAACCATTCGAGAGAACACGTTCCGCGACCCCCGTTCCTGTTTCTTCAACACCGCTGATCATCCAACTTTAACGGGTGGTAATGATTTTTTTTAAAAACTTTGTGCTGAGAGGGCAGCGAAACAAGTTCCCCAGAACGTTACAAGTTTTCCTACGAAAGCGGCGCTCCGACTTCTCATGGCGGCGAAGGTAACGGTAGCGCGAGCGCGCGAAACGCGGAGGTGGCCCCAAATAAAATGCTCGCACGCCGAGTGATGGTGTTTACTAGTGTCACTAGATTGTTACAGACTATTGGCCCTCTTTTCTCCTATTGTCCCGTGCCGCCGCCGCCGTCAGCATTGGTCAGTTCGCATCACGTGACATTTGTTTACACAGCGACCGTTCATGGTCACGGCCATCTTGTTTGCATTTTCTGTCGGTGAACTGTGGTAGTAGTCTCAGCTTGTCTTCCCTACTCTACTGCTGCGCACTACTGGCGTCGTTGCGAACACGAATCAAAGATAACCCGAGTCGCAGCATTTTGAGCTGCAGAAGCGCGTCCGAAGATGCCGTGTTGCTACGTCCTTCGGCAGTGTTGTTTACAGATGACCTCTTCAATGTTAGCGGTGAGGCCGTAGAAGTGGCAACGTGCTAACACTGATAAACACCAAAATGGCCGCCGTCGCTCACTTGCGTGCCTCAGAGACGGTACTCTGTATCTTATCTAGTGACACTAGCGTCACTAAGTAAAGGCTTTTAGAGTATCGGCACTCTTTTTTCTCATTGTTATGTGCCGCCAGGAGTTTCATTGGTCGGTCGGCACCACGTGAAATTTGTTTGCATATGGGGGCAGCCATTTTGTTTCTGGGCGCCTCGCCTCTCTCTCTCTCTCTCTCTCTCTCTCTCTCTCTCTCTCTCTCTCTCTCTCTCTCTCTCTCTCTCTCTCTCTGTGTGCTGCGCGGACGCTAGAGCGGCCGGTCACACTCTGCCCGTCACAAACAGCGGCGGTTTCGTTGGAAGAGATGGCAACACTGCAAGCCAGAAACAAAATGGCCCCCATACGTTCCGGGTGCACGAAGCGGCGGTACTCTTAAGCGTAGCTTATTCGGTGACGCTAAGTGGCACTAGTGTTTACATACCAGGGTTGGACAATCTGCAACTTACTACTACTCCGGATATAGACACTCGGCCTGCCGTCAGGATACGCACCTTGTGCCGCTAGCCACTCACTTCTTTTGTTACCCGCCGCGGTGGCTCAGTGGCTAAGGCGTTGCGCTGCTGAGCACGAGGTCGCGGGTTCGATTCCCGGCCGCGGCGGCCGCTTTTCTGATGGAGGCGAAAAGCAAAAACGCCCGTGTGTACGAGATTTCGGCGCACGTTAAAGATCCCCAGGTGGTCAAAATTAATCCGGAGCCCTCCACTACGGCGCGCCTCATCGCCTGAGTTGCGTCGGCGCGTTAAACCCTACAATCAATCAATCACTTCATTTGTTGCATTTCAATGTGTCTTGACAGTGCATGGCACTATGCGGTAACACAAGTTTAGAGGGGTCATGAAGACAAAGTACAGCTTTGTTTAACAATAACAAAAAAAGGCTACCCCGTCGTAGCTCACTCAGCTCCATTGCAGCCACGAAAGATGCTATTTTAACTGAAAAAATGCAGGAAACAAAAACTTTCAAATTTCGCGCTACAGTGGCGTAATACGGGCACGAGAGACGTAATGTGGGCCAGTACTGAAATCATGGTTCCCAGCGTGTCAACTGCATGGTGGTATTGAAGTGATGCGACCAAACGGAACTAGCGGTCCCAGCACACAATCGCCCGGTCATGTCTTTTTGGCGGTGGCTAATGTTGACGGCCGGCAATCGCACTAAGATTCTGTGACGTCATGGAGAATTGGCTGGAAAGTACGTGCGGCTGCCTCACACGTCTTTATTAATACCTCGATTATTTGGTGCGGAACACCTTAGGACCGCACAATGTCCGTCCGCGTCCGTGCGCATAGCATTTACAATCGCGAAAAATCACACAGGCACCGGCAGGATTCGAGCTTGTGTCTGGTAGACAAGACCGAGTTAGTGTCAGTCGTCTTACCCACTGGGCTATGACCGTGAGTTAGTATACGAGAGTCAGACGGCTTACTCCCTCGCCTGTAACGGTGCGCAGTACCTTATGACCTCCCAATGTCCGTCCGCGTCCATCAGTGCGCACACCACCATCAAGCGAAAATGAAGCGAAATTCGATTTGAGTCGTGAGTTGCAGTTTCATTTAGCGAATAATCAAGGTGCAACTCACCGCTCAAATCAGATGTCACTCGGGGTGCAACTTGATTGTCATTTTGAGTCCCCGTACTCCGCATCCTCGCCATCATCCACGGAGTGGAGATGCTGCCGTTTTTTGTTTGAAGTTTGCTATAAAAGTGGAACCATTGATATCGGAACAAGGCCATGTTTTTAATGAAGAAAAGTTGTATTTTGTCTTCATGGCCGCTTTGCGACGCAGCCTTCGTTTAATGTTTTGCCCCATTCTAACTATACGATGCTCTTTGATGGCGACAGGTGTGCAACACGATGATCAAGTTCGTCGGCGAACAGGTCGGAGTGGCTGCGGTGGACCTGGACTTCGACAACAGGTCCAGCACGTGTCCCGGTTGGGAGAGTGGACCGTTCGAACGGGTCAGTCTGATCAAGAACCTCAACACGTTTTTACAAAAGCAGTTCTGGGACTCCACCGACCTGTATTTCTGCCTCCAGGTCAACTCCACCCTGGACACCACCTAGCGTGCCGATGGTGAAGACCACTGGCACTTGACGTTCAAACACGCGTTTGGTGCCAAATGACTCCGACAGGCGATGGGGGCTGATGTTCTCGATCAATGATGTCCGTAGTCCCCACTGGCTGTCTTTCTATTACTTCGTGCATTATTTTTTCTAGATTTCTTTCCAATAAAAGAAAAAAAAAGAACGCTAAGCACCCGTTGGAACTTTTTGGCTCAATTCTTCCTTCTGAATTTTCCCATGTTTCGCAGTGTTTACAGCGGAGGATGGGGTTGTTGCTGTGTTCGTGATGTGCGGCGTAGTGGGTTGCAAGCGGCTGGAACAACCGCAGATATACCCACAAAGCAAGCAATTGCTGATGCTCAATAAAGTGGTCATTGCAGTGGGTAGTTTCAATAAATAAATAAATAAATAAATAAATAAATAAATAAATAAATATTCACAGGCATTAGCCAGCCTGGCGTTAAGCCTAACAGCTTTATGCTGCCATTTCTAACGCTGTCAACCGAAGGACGCAGGTTGGCGTACAACGAGATTTACATCTTCAGTTCCAATTATAAGTTTTATGGCTTGAGTTAGTTTTCGGTATTTTAAATTATATCTTTCTGGACAAGTTATGTGCCGTTACGTCACGTTAGGGAGAGCGGAGGAATGCCAGAGCGGACATTTTTATTGTGGACGTCCCTATAGTTTAGTGCTTATATAATTGTCGAACGCACTCTATAGACACATCCTAAGTAATAACCTCTGACTGTCGATGCTGGAGGCAGTCCCGAACCAACCACAGTGTGTCCCAGATGCATTGCAGCATTCGCTGCTTGAACTCCTTCGTGCGACAAGTCCACACACTATTCCCTCCGTAGTAGGTCTTATAATGATAATGGAAGCGTTATACCGGTTATAACATTAGTCGCACGCCGACCACCAAAATTAGTGGTTCGCCTTTTTAATTTCGATTGCAATTCACTAAATAGTATAAAAAATATCATTAAAGTGAAAAAAAGCTCGTTAATAGAGAGTTTTAGCAGTCCGTCTGTTCCGTCGTTTACGTAATTGCCGTGTTGAGCGGGACCCGTCTGGGCACTTGTGCATTCGTCGCGGTAGGGTGGATTAGTTCCGCGGGCCGGCCCTCGCCATGCCCGTGAATTCGCCGGGGCGGGGTGCGCCTCCTCGCTCTTCCTCCTCGCCCTTCCGTGCGCGCAGGCGCAGTCGGGTCCCTGCCAACACGGTAACTACGTAAACGACGAAACAGACGGACTGCTAAAACTAATCTCAACGCGCGATATACCTATCCCATGTGCCTTACCACGCAAAAGCTACCAAGATTGCAAAGGTAGGCGAGTGTACGATAGCAAAACCATGCTTTGTTCGTTGTGGCCCATGTTGTTATTCTTGCAATCTTAAATGTAGAGGAAGGCCTGTGGCCAGCGGGCAAAGAGGGTTGGGGAGAGTGGAAGGGGGGTGCAGTCCATATGAAGGGCGTCTTGGAGAGGCATCATTTATAAACTGTGTAGACCAGTGCTAAATTGCCCGTACTGCAACCATGTGACTGCGCCATATCTCGTTACGTCGGGCTGCGCGAGATGGCGGTACTTGTCCGCGCTAAGCACACGTCTTGTTGAAGTTGAAGTTTATGTTTATTCGCATCAAGTAAATACATGATGCTGGAGGTCCGCAGAAAAAGCCGACTAGATGCCAGCTTGACGGAGCCGCAGACCTCCCCCCCCCCCTTTCCCCCACGGGCCCGCTTGAACAGCATTTGGAAACGTTGTCCGAAAATCAAACAATACTGTTCGTTACAGCAATCGGGTTTGTAGGAAATCATTAAAATATAGTGACACAGGAACATCATTAAAATACAGCATAAATGTCATTAAAATACAGTAAAAAATCACTAAAATACAATGACACGGGGAAAACAACCACAGATAGTGTGGGCTCGACGATTGTAATAAAAAGAGCATTAAACACAACGGAAAGACATATATTTGCCGCTTTCGTCAGTGGCAACCTAAGAACATAAAATGCAAGGAACCTCTACACGGAGAAAAAAAAAAACAATCAAGCACACATCAAAATACACCACCAAACAACATTCTCAGGAGGAGATGAAGAAATTGCGCAGATTCCTAAAGGTGATACCTTCTAATGCTATGTTTCTAGAAAGAAATGTGTTGAGCATTCTTGGTAGTCGGTTTTCGAGCATTTGTTGTCCGTAAGATGTCCTTTATGTCAAAACGCTTCAATGTTCTGTGTGTCGCGTGTTGTACACAATATCGTTTGGTTTTAGTTTTGCCAGGTGTTTAAGGAAAGATCTGCCCATTTTTACTTCTTGTTCATAAACCTTGCACAGACGGTAGTCGAATATTGTGGTTACCGGCAATACATTGTATTTTTCAAATAAAGGTTGTGTGTGCTGATGGAAAGAAATGTTTTCGAGCATTCTAATGACCTTTTTCTGTTGCCGGTGAATTTTTTGCAAGTTTTTCTGAGTAGTTGTTCCCCAGACCAAATGGGAATAGTTTAACCTTGAAGAAAACAATGTGTTATATATGAGCAATATAATTTTAGGCGGTAGAATATGTTTATGGCGGTATGGAAGGCCAACTATTTGAGACAATTTTTTTGCGAGTAAAATTACGTGCTCATCCCAGGATAAATGTTCATGAAATGTGACTCCGAGTGTTTTTACTAACGGTACTATCTGCACTTTGGCAGAGTTTAGAGAAATAACATTGTCAATTATTACTGGCTTATTTCTGGCGCGGAACAATATTGCTTTCGTCTTTGGACCGCTAATGTTTAAACTATTTTGCTCTGTGTATGATTCTAGTTTCCGCAAAGTTGAGTTTGCATTTACAATTAATTCGTGCGCCGATTTACCATGGAAGAATATACCCGTGTCATCGGCATAGATGATAAACTTAGCGCATGATGATACGCCAATATTATCGTTTATGTAGGTATTAAAAAGAAAGGGACCCAGAATTCTGCCCTGCGGCACCCCACTTTTTACTCGACAAGGTTCTGACGAAAAGCCATCCAAGGCTACGATTTGATTACGATCTTTGATGTAAGATTTAATGAAGGAGGCTGCCACACCACGTATACCGTAGCGCTCTAGCTTCCGTACTAGCAAATTGTGGTTGATATGGTCGAATGCTTTTGTTAAATCAATAAATAGACCGAGTACCATGTTTCCTCGGTCTAATTGAGACAAGCTATATTCTTTTTGATCTATAAGCGCAAGCTCCATTCCAAGGCCCTGACGAAAGCCATATTGACAATCGTTTATTATGGTATGTTTTCGGTCGAATCTAGTCAAGCGTTTCAGAAAAAGGTTTTCAAGTGATTTTGAGAGTACTGGAAGTATAGAAACTGGTCGGTAATTTCCCATATCATTTTTGTCTCCCTTTTTATCAAGCACTGTCATTCGAGCGGTCTGCATTTTTTAAGGAAAAACACCTTAGGCTAATAGACAAATTAAATATGTGAGCAATGTATGGTGTCAAAAAAGAGATAACGTATTTTAAGGGTTTTACTTGTATGTCATCGATATCAAGCGCGCTGCTATTGTTGAGCCCTAACACTGCATCACTTACTTCACGGTAGCTTACAGGATCAAGAAATATGGAGTTATCTATGTACCGAAAGTTTTCAAGGTCGTTTTGTACATTCCCACTTCGCACAACGTCAATAAAATACCGGTTGAAGGCATCGGCAAGCGGCTTGCCTGAAAGTTCGATGCCGTTTTGCTTAATGGTGTGAGTAGTGTCTTGGGGAATATGCCGTTTTAATAGAGAATTTAATTTTTTCCACATTGTTGCCGCATTTCCAAGCGCTGGTGTGAACATGTTACTGTAATAGTCACGTCGAACTTTTTTTAAGTCCTTATCTAAATGGTTCCGGAAAACTGTGAATTGCTTTAACAAAACTGGATTTCTTGTTCTAATAATATTCGTTGTACAACACATTTTTCTTTCCTATTCTCGCGCCAAGCTCCAAATTAATCCAGGGCTTTCGAATCTTTCGTTTCTGTTTCGGGAGCACAAAAGGAAAACATGCGGAGTAAATAGGCTTGAGGATTTTCATGAATTCGTCGTACGCCCTCTTTGCATCACTTTTTCTAAGTACACTCTCCCAAACTGCACTCGACATTTTTTCGCTGAATAGAGAAAGATTTTATTCATTTATGCATTGGAATGAGCGTGTTCGTTGATGTTTTTTGAATGGCATATTTTTTAACGAGCATGCAAATATCGGCAAGTGATCACTTATTTCCGCTGCAATTACCCCACTTCCTAATTTGTCGGAACTTATGTTCGTTATGAAAAGATCGATCAATGACGATGAAGTTGGCGTTATTCTAGTAGGAAGGTTGATCACATTTGAAAGACCACTAGAGGTGAACAGCACATCTAATTTGGTTTGTGTGGAATTGTGCCCGATCATATTTATATTCAAATCGCCACCTAAGATGACGTCAAACCTATTTCTACCAACAAAATCCAGGAATAACTCAAGAAAATCAATAAAAGGTGGTATCATCCCGCTCGGGGGCCGATAGCAGACAGCAAGTATTATACCATCTACTTTAACACAGAGGAATTCACAGTCGTATTTGACTACACAAAATTCTATCAATTCGCAATTGAAACCTTGTTTTACTAAAATACAAACACCGCAACCACGACTGCATGTGCAATTCATATAGAATGTCTTGAAGACGGAAGACGGAAAACAGTTGATTCATCGGTAGACCACGTTCCGCTTAACATTATGACATCAAAGTCATGCCCTACTTGCTGGAACAAAGAAGTTAGGTTAGTCTCCTTACTTGTAATAGATTGCACATTCAGATGAAAACATTTGAAGGATTTCAAATATGTCCTCCCTAAAGCAGTTTCAAAGTCACGGGGCAAAATATACGATTCAAGAGGTTTATTTGGCATGTTCATTCATTTTGCTTAGCTAATTTATGACATCAGCTTGCTTAAGTCACCAACACACGTGACAACTGCAACTTTGTCTCGGTCAGCCTTCCTTACAAGCACTCGTCCGTTGTTGTGCCACACATACTTAAAATGTGCCTCTTTCGCACAGTTTTTGTCCTCGAAAAGCAGAGCACGGGTTCTTCGTGTCAAGTTTTCTAGTATTAATGGGCTGTCATCGGAGCGTACAAGCTTCTTTCGGTTTTGCCACCAGTTCTCTGTATCTGCAAGCTTGGAAAAACAGCAGATTATGCCCGGGATGTTATCTCGCCTCGCTGGTAGGCGGTGAATTGTGACTGCATCATCCTTCGAAAGGGGTGGAACCTCGAGTTTCTCCGATAGCGAATTAATTTTAGCCAGCAAGTCCTCATTTTTTGTTACTTCCAATCCATGAAATTGTAGGTTCGGTTGTCGGCTCCTTCACTCTAGATTGTCAACTACAGATTCAAGTTTAGCGATTTCTTTATCTCGAGTTTCAAGTTTGTTTAGCCTGCGATGCATGTCTTTGACGGCCCGTTCATTTTGCTCTGTACGGGCCAGGAGTTCGTCATACTGCTCACTCATGAACTGCAGCGAATCCTCAATGTTTTCGACCGTTGCTTTCACTTCGAGTACCTGATCTAGCTTCTCATTAATGGTTTTGAGCCATATTCTTATATCTTGCATGTCAGAATCGCTGCTCAACTGTTCAACTGGTTGTGAGCGCATTTCTGCACCTCTGCACGTCGCACAGCGCCAAAGCTTTGCAGTAGACTTCGCCCTTTGCTTTGACAGTCTTTGCTGAAATACCAGCACACTTGCCAATGTGGTATCTGCAGTCGCATTCACTACATGCAATATACACATCAGACTCAGTGAATGCTTATTGGCATTTCTGACACACCGCGTTAGAAGACATAGTCACACTTTGGCAGCAAGAGCAGCAGTGAAACAATTTGAATAAAGTTGTAAGGTCAAGATAAACACCAACCTGCAAAGATTACGCAGCGAGGCTCAGAAACATTGTCGGTGCTCCTGCTGCCGCTGCTGCCAATGTGACGGCCGGAGTGCGCAGCTTGCGTCTTATAGCACGCAGACTCGACAACAGCGCCCGCTGATGTAGCGGCGATCTCCCAGTCCGGATTGGGCCCGCTGATATGGATCCTGATGACCGGCGATACCCTGGCCGTAGTGGTTTCCTGCGGCGACGGCGCGTCACGGCACAGTGGCGTTTCTTTAATCTGCAAAGATTACGCAGCGAGGCTCAGAAACATTGTCGGTGCTCCTGCTGCCGCTGCTGCCAATGTGTTTGGTGTTCCCCCACCGAACGTAAAGTAATGCCTTGACTTCAATGTGAGTGCGATTAATAGCATACCTACCTGTTGACCCTGCCGCCGAGAATCGGGTTGAAACGGGGCAGACGACGCATGCAGTGTTTTTGCTTTCTCCCAGGTGCTGGCGCACACTGTAAACGCAAACTAGCCGGAAATGGAGTTTTAATCAAGTAATGTGCCCTGAAAAGTACCTATAGCAAAAAATGTACTCCCTAGGCATGATCTAAAGAAGTGGACGAACCTCCATGGTAGTACCGTTGCCCATCCGGGTAGCAAAAGGGAGGATTTAGAACTACTTAACACCATTTGTGAGATGGCGTTCCGTTCCTTGTATACTACCACGTCCACAATAAACGCCCTATCTGAGGTAATCATCTCAAGCGGGCGGTCGCCATGTTAGTCGTCTGTTGTCTCCGTGCACCAGCACTTCAACCGTGGCCTAATGCTAATCAGAACGAGTGAGCAGGACGCGACGGTTGCACGCAGCTACAAAACCAATACCGTACGTATACCCGTATAGATGCTTCAACCAGCGCGATCACAGGCAGAGAGCGCGGCCGTGTTGTCTCAATCTGTTTATTTCGGCGATAGGTGTTGTCAAACTCTGCTGCTAACGAAGAGGCAGTTCTCCCCGTTGCAAACAATTGCAATGTTCATCTGCTTCGCTTGCTTGCGCATACATAGCGATTTAAATTCTCGTGCCAGCGCGCCAACGCACCCGACTGCAGCGACTCAACTTGCCCTGGCGGCACGACTGGCTGCCCGGATGTATACAATCTCTGTGCTATCAACGCAGCGCGGCCGGCGCGGCCGGTGACTCGGCGCGGCCGGAGCTTCAAGCCTCGCCTTGGGCCGTCGTTTTTTCGTATTTGTGAAGGTCTAGTAGTGCCATTTGGTGGAAAGATTTTCATGTGCTCCTGTCACACGAGGAACAGCCGCGAACAGCATTTGGATACGGCGACAGGTGTGGACAGCTCGCTGGTAAGTGGTCTTTCATCAGTCGATGCGTTTGTCAAACGTTTGGATAGGGTTAACAGCGAAGTACCCGGGTACCCATGCCGCTCACAGCTCGTACACGCACGGGCTAAGAAAAAAACGCACACTCGTATTATTTTACTTGTTTGTGGGTTTTCGGGTATGCGTTCGCATTCTTTTGTAGGCCGGTTTGTAACAGGGCATTCGAGATAAAAATCGTTTGTCGCGCGCGGCGTCGTTTCAAAGCAACGTGACGGTTACTTCGTGCTGGCGAAAATGAGCGCAATCAGACGGAAGCGGGAAGGAAGGTAGAGAGATCGGGAAAGAGGGCGCTAATATATAAAATAAAGCGTAATGCAAGACGAGAAATATAACACAACCCGCCTGCATTTCTCCGAACTTCAGGACAGAGCCGCACACGGGTACGTTGTCACAAACTCGAGCGTACGACGTCTAAAAGTACCGTATATTTTTTTTTCATTTTTCAACCTGACCTGAGCCACTTATCTTCTCATTACCGCGCATGCAGACCTTATTGTGTCCCTGTGTTTGAGCGCACAGCCATCCTTTTGCGACATAAGAACCAGCAAACGCGAGAAATTGTAGAAGCCAGCCACATCAGAAAAGCTGGTTCCGAATGTATCAGTCATCCCCTATCGCCCTGCTTAATCGAGAAGTCGCATATTTAGACGCACATTGAGTGCTATTTCGGTGCTTCTGGGAATGCGTGTTGGGGGTGGGAGGGGGGTCTTCATCTATGTATGATGCGGTTATCTTTGCTGATTTTTCGCCTTTCGTACCCCTCAAAGTTCGTTTTGTGGTTTTGTTGTTACGGTTTTTTAGTATTTTCGGCTGAGTGCGCCGAGAACTGTGACGCATTGGGGGCGCGGCAATTGGGCGCTTGGGCATATAAAGCTTTGAATTGTGCAATAATAAAGTAGTTGCGAGTGTGCGCTTGTGCCGTCTTCATGTGTTCTTGTCCTCGTTAATGTGCGCGCAGTTTATTTTTCGCAATGCATAATTACCAACTCGCCCAACTCGCAACCCTTTTACAGATCCTATACTCCGTAAAAATGAGTTGCCTGTCCTTTTAGGTACGGCAAAATCTCGCGCAGCGCATCATTCTGCCAGGGGGCCAATGCACACACTATGAAAGCAGCTTGCACTTAATGCGTCACATTGTCTGCTGATAAGCATTTTAGATTCGCCCCTCTCATCATGATTCACTTCGTGGAGATGGCGGGATTTTCTTTCATAGCTTGTTGTCACTTGCAGTAATTAATAGCAGAATCAGTCGTACAAATCACAGAAACGGTTCGTTTCACGTTTCACGTTGAAAATAATCACAGTAACACACTTTGCACCACACGGAGGAACAATCGGTTGCAGTGATGAGGCATAAGGGTAACTTGTTGTTAAAGGGTCATTGAATACAACCAGCAAGTTGATTTCAAACGGAAGTCGGACCTCCGCATAGCCATTTCAGCATTGATTTAGTGCCAAGATGCCTTAAGTGCTGAGAAATCACTGTTCAACTGCTCATCAAACGTGACGCAAACACGACTGCAGTCGCTGTTTGCATCAGGATAAGCCGGAAGCAAGTGAAGCAGCGGTGATTAATAGCAGTATACAAGCAACTGAATACAACATTACCACGTACCAAGCAGTTTGGTCAGTTCCGGTCAAATCGCTCATGCTTCCCCAAACTCCCCTGTCATTTGCCGTTCGAGACCACTAAGCAAAATGTTTCTCCATTAGACCTGTGATCAGTATTTACGCTTCACTGAAGAAAAACATTGGCCTTTTGAGGCCCCGCAAGTTTTGGCGTCGAACGATTTTCTCATGCGTAGCTCGCATGCTCCCTTGGAAAGCGGTACTGCCACCCCAAGTATGACGAGTAGCACCATCCAGCGGCAGCCAAGAAAGAAGTTGTGCGCGTCAGGCCACTTAAGCCCTTCCGGTGAAAACGTGTTTTTGCTAGTTTCAACCTTATTTAAAAAAAAAATGCCAGGTGTAAGAGGGGTATAATAGTGTTCTCCGTGAGCTAATCTATCAACCTAGAGAGACTTGCATTTTAACTTCACTGTCATTTAAAGTTGTGCTCGAGTATATTGTGCGGAAGTAATATCTTTTTTATTGCTGCAAAAGCCACGATGGTTAATGTACTGGCACTTGGTTTTATGAAGCCTTTGCATTCCTAATTTAAGTACTGAATCTTCGCAGGGAACTTGGCATAACAATTTTATTACTGTACCGAATTATCAAGTTCATTTAACCATAGTGTCTGTTTTGAATTTTACATGTGGGGCATTTTATTTTTCTTTTTTGATTTTTCAGATCGATGTTCCTTTGACTCCCTGCCTGCATTCCGCGAACGGGGAAATTAGCCTCCGCATCGATGGCCAGAGTGTCTTGACTGCATCATCTTTACTGGGAGGACTGTGTAGTCTGTTTGCATCGTTCTGGGTTTTCAACATTCAATATCCCAAGAAGGCACACAGAGCTCTAACGTTTGTGGAATATGTCTGTTTGGACCTTGCGAGCACCAAACCACGTGTGAAGGATTTACAACTAATTAACTTTTATCGCATCAATATCCCTCGCCAATATTTTATTTGTTTTCAATCCTGTAATCATTGGATAGTAGTTTAAAAGAATTCGTATTATGTTTCTGACGTTTTCTTTTTTTTTTACTAACAGGGGATATTTGATGGGCCCTTCTGTATGCTGATAATACAGCTATCTTTTAGTGAAGCAATGATATTAACCAACTAATATAACTTGAAACAATTATCTAAGTAATGTTGGCAACTGGTGCCAAATGAATCAACTCAAAATTATCGGAAAAACACGAATTACATGGCTGCTTCTTCTCACTCTGAAGAAGCTGTCGCGATACCACCCATTCTGTTCTATATCCTTGCAATTAACCCCTCAGACTGGGTCACTTTTCTTGGCGCATTTGTGTCTTTATCAAAACGCACTGGTATTTTCCGCAGCATATTTCTCGTTCTTTATATTACTCATTTATCCATAGCCATCTCATTGCTGTCTGTCTCCTATATCATTTGTCTCTTGTGCCGTTACCATCTACAAAATGATCGTTACCTTTCAATATCAAATCGTTACACAGCTCTCGCTCATTTCACCACCAATTGAAAACATTTTTCGTTGTTTTAAACCACTGCAACCATTTTTTTAACTTTGTGTACTGAGTACTGATGCGTACTGATAAGTACTCACGCTTTCTCAATCCTCTGGTATTATATAATGATGTCACCATGCCGTTGTGTTTGTGCCTATATGTTTTTCGCGTATTTCCAGTTCTTGTAGTAATATTGTTTCTACAGTTTGTTCAACTAGCACACAGATCGCTCATTTCACCACCAACTGAAAGTGTTTTGTTGTTGTAAACCACTGCAACCATTTTTTTCACATTGTGTACTGAGTGCTGATGTGTTCTGATAAGTTCTGATAAGTACTGACGCGTTCTCGATCCGCTATTATTATATAATGATTTCACTTACCATGGGGTTGTGTTTGCGCCTATCTTTGTTTTTCGCGTATTTCCGGTTCTTGTAGTAATATTAATTCTACGGTTTGTTCAACTAGCATTCTATTGCTGTCTTCCATTCCTAACTGGCGTGTTTTTAGCAATTTACCATTTTTGCTTTCTTATAGGAGGTCGCCCTAAGTTTTTATTTCGGAGCCTCCTTGTGTACACCATGTACCATGTAAACTTGTATGCGAAAGTTCGTTTGAAATAAACCTGAAACCGAGAAAACCGTGTGAAATCAGTACTCCCGCAGGGAACTAGAAACTCTCCCTTGTGGCCTTGAAAAAACTCCGTTAGGAAGGCCTACAAAACCGCCCCAACTTTGCAAAACTCCATTCAAAAGAAATATATGCTTCCCTTGAACCTCCTAAAAACTCCCCTCGCGAGGCCTAGAAAACGTAAAACTCCATGCCAAAGAAGTAAATGCTTCCCTTGAACCTCCTCAAAACGCCCCTAAAATAACATAAGTACTTCCCAAGGGAGCCATAATAGGCTCCTATTCAACCGCCTAAAAAGTCCATAAACATCACTTAAAAACGCCTTGAGGAAGCAAAGAATACTCCATTTTGATCTCCTTAAATTCTCCCTAACATTTCTTAACACTCCCTAACTACCTCCTTTCTATCACCTAAAAACACCCTGTTTTGAGGAGGTAAACAAAACCTCCCTGTTCCATGTAGTAAAAAAACTCCTACAAGGAGGATCACTAGAGGACAGGCGAAAAAGAACTTCTAGGGAGTATATGGGTGGAAAACAGGCCGCGCCATGTCTGTGCCGAAGCGGCGTAGACATGGCCGTTCCCAATGTTGTCAAGCGAAGAAATTCACCGCCAAACTTTTCAGTGAATACCATGTATAGGTCACTTTTCGTGCCACAAATTGTAATGTTGCAGACGGTGTCGTGCGAGAATGATGTGGGGTAAATGTGAGTTGTGGTGTCGTGGAAAAGAGAAGTGAATGCACGATAGCGAGAAAATTTGGGGAGTGCCAGATGAGGTGGCTGGGATGGGCTGTAATTTGGAGGAGCCCAGTCTAAAACCATAACAGGAATACCGCAAAAAACATAAGAATTCCTGTCGTGCGACAAAAAACTTTGTTGTGACAACAGAAGTTCTGTTATTAGGACAAAACCATCTGTTGTTAATTTTCTCGACGACAAGTTAAGTTAATTTTCTCGACGACAAACATTTCCTGTAGTCACAACAAAACGGCCATTTACGCTACTCTTCACAAATGGGCAATAACATTCAAACAATGTGCAACTACTAATGGCACATCAAGATCACGACAGGACAGGAATTCCGCACGACGAAACATCAAATTAGGACAGGAATACGACACATGACAGAACATCAAGATCACGACACGGCAAGATTACGACAGGACGACAGTACGACACGCCAAAATGCCACAAACTAGTAAACGTTTCCTTGTCTTTTTCGACTGGGAGGAGGTAGTAGGCCTGCACATATAAGCTGATAAGCGGGAGAGAGAGAGAGAGAGAGAGAGAGAGAGAGAGAGAGAGAGAGAGGAGAGAGAGGGGGGAGAGAGAATAAAATGATAAAAACTAGTCCACAGCAAGCCTGCCGCCTTTACCAGGCCGGTCTCGCCCCACAGCAAGCCTTACCCATGCTAAGCTGCCTGCCTCCGTACCTACACGTGGCCATTGTATGGACTCCTGGCCATGCCGGCCTGGTTGGGACTGAAGCGGCTCATGCCGCAGCCCGCGATCTGCACTACCGGGCACTCCCAACTTCAATGACCGACACCGGGTGCTACCCTCCCACCACTGAATACACGCTTCCTCCCTTTGATTCCACCTTCTGTTCCATACTGTCCCACTAAAGGCACACACGAAGAATATACCCCCCGCCCCAACCCTCCTTCCCAACACACCACGCCACCCCTTACCGCCGCCTGCAAACTGAAACCTTCTATAATCACCCCATCCTACACCACATCTCGCCGTCCTTTTCCCCTACAACTGCCCACACTGTCACATACCTCTCACCACTTACCATCTTGTTTTCTCTTGTCCTCACCACCCTAACCCCATCCCATCCCCCAACCCTGAGCAGTGGGAGACCGAGTTGACCAGCTCAGCACCAGTGCGACAGCAAGCCCTGGTGCAACGAGCTCTGGACGCAGCTCGGACTCGCGGCCTCCTGGACTTTGGAGGCTGAGCACATCGTGGTGTGCACAATAAAAGTTTATTTTGTCCTCCTCCACCACTGTGATTCTCAGGGAGGGTGGCGCGATAGTTCCAAGCAAACTGCGCAAAGCAGTCGTTGCAGCAAACCTGGCAAACACCACGCAACCGTCGGCTCACTCAGCGCCTATACGAAAATTTAACGTGCCCGTGCTGTGGGGTGGTTAACGTAGCGAGGCAGAGGCAAGCAGTTAACGTCAGAGTTCGAGTTAGGATCGCAGCTCCCAGGGACTTTCACCATTGCGCCTAAGATCAAGCTCTCGCGTCGCTTTAGGGCTGTGGTTGGGCAGGTGTACAGCTCTGACAGCCAGCCGCAGCAACTAAATGCTGCGCGAGCTTGGGGTGTATTTCCCATGATGCAGCACGTCAGAAGAGCCCGATGTTTGGAGCATGCGACGTTAGAAGAGGCTGGCCTGAGAAAGTTGGCCGCTTGCCGTCATGCTCTCTCAAGTAGTTTTTTTTAAACACGAAAGTGTTTAATTTCGGCATACACAAACATTTGAGTGACGTCATATCCACCACGGAAGTGACGCCAGTACAACGAAGCAAGCGGCCTGTAAAGGGGGCACCCCTGCACACAGGGTCTTCTTGCGGAGAAGCAATCTTTAAAACCGAAAAGTACGTTAGATTTAGGGTTGTTCGTTTTCGTGTTTTATATTTTAGCACGAAAGTGTTTTATGACGGAATACACCAAAATTTCACTGACGTCATAGCTGTCACGGAAATAACGCCAGTACACCTTTGCCCAAGCGACCCCCCAGCCAGACGCCACTCGTCAAGCACACCCACAAGACAGCACCCGACCTGCAAATTATGCTCAGCTGCAGATTTCGCTGCTCATTTCACTTTCGTGTTTTACCGATTCTATGACAGAAGTATAAACCGCAGTTTTTTCTCCACATTCTCAATTGGACTGATATCTCTGTCGAACGTATAACTTTTAGTGCATTAGCAAGACTGCTTGAGGCCATTGACATATGAGCCTGCGTTGGTCAAGGCTGATATACGGACCTTTTAATTGCCGTGTAGCCTATCTAGTTGCGCCGCTGTCTTTTTTTTTTTTTTTTTGGAACATCGTGGGATCGTTGAATGTGTGCAGAAAAGGCGTAGTTCATCCGATTTTAAAATCTAATTACTAATTTCCAGCGGTAATCGTTGTGATGGAACTATATTCGCGGTCAAAAGTGGTACTGCTAGCTGTCATATGCGTGTGGTAAAACCCAAATGAAAGACCGTTTTCGTGAGCGATAGTCGCCGCTTCTGCGTGGGCTCCCCGAAGCTGTACCCTTCGGGAACCCCACCAAGAGAACCGGCCGCAAGTGCGAACCCCGCTGTCATGCGTTCCTGTGAAGCAGCAGTCCGTCCGTTTTTCTCTATCTAGTGACCATTGCTCGGCTCAGTACAAACGAAAAATCTGTCTACGTGCTACGTACTGGTATTTAGTATACTATATGCACGTCCACCCGTAGACACAGCCGCGACCCTCTTTGACCATCTTTGTTCAACCTTAATGAATACAAATTAATTATTAACTATGGTAATTAATAAGGCTTGCTTACCCAGAGAGAGAGAGAGATAGAGAGAAAACTCTTTAATGTGGGCTGGAGAGGTCAGCTCTGCTAGCGGCAGTGCTTGCTACGCCAGATGGGGGCGATTACAATGCAGTGAAGTGAGTGTGAGAGATTGGGAAGGCAAGAATGAGAGAGGAAGCAAGTAAATAAAAAATGGCACTCAATGAAATGCAAGAAAAAAAGTCCAAATAAAGTTAAGTAAAAAATGGCTGTGGCTTAGCCCAGCTTACCTTGGATATGCAAAACAACACCTTGGCTTAGTCTTGTTGAGTCTTAGTTTCGATTTGTTAACCTTTGAGTTAGCTGTATTGCCGCCCACGTCTCAACACCGTTCGGTTCCGTGCAACGCTTGCAGAAGGCGGCCGGGCAAATGCACCGTTCCTCTTCGCCGGGCGCAAGACGAATCACGTAGCACGAAACGACCCAGCGCCGCATGCATGGGCGGCTTCGGGGGTGGTCGCCTGCCTCGGCCGCAGCGGCGGTGGCGACCGCTGTCGGCACCCGCAGCAGCGCCGACAGCGTTCCCGGCGATGCGCTTCGAGGGGTGTGACGCCGGGGGTGTGTCTCTGGTCAAACGGTCACCTTGCGCATCCGCCGCAAAATCGCTGGACGAAAGGAGTAAAGCTTTGATTTAAAAGTAGAGCAAATGGTGCCAACGAAGCGCAGAGCACCTGACAACAAAAAGGAGAAAAAGCGAACATGATGACGCAAGCGCGTACAGATGCAGCCCCGAATTACAAAGTTTTGTCTAGTCCAGAATCCCGCAAAAAATTAGCAGTGGCTTAGCTATGCCAGGATATACGTAGCGTGAGCTAAGGTTCGGCTGGTTATTCTTAGGTTTCGTGGTTGTATAGGATTAGCTGATTATAATGCTTACTGCTGCTAAAACGATTTCCAATCCTATCCAATCCAATCTAATTCAATCCAATCCAATCCAGTCGTGGCGGCGGCGGCTCTGGTGCACCAGCTGTGCGCCGTGAGACGTCACTGCTCCTCGCGCTTGCGCAGCACGGCTCTCAAGGAGCCACGCGAAGCTGCTCAACGCTACAAAAACGCAGCAGAATTTTGGTCCCTAAAGATGAGTCATTGTGGTTGGCCCAGCGTCCAAGAAAGTCACACAATTGAAGCCTTCCTCCACGTCGAACACGAGACAGGCAGTTAGCCACTGTTGCTCGCGCAGAGCCACCCCTTGCATCATGCTTGGAAGTGTTCTCGGGCTCGTTGATCGCCACAGTACCTCGGAACTTCCAATTTCCCGAAGTCTGCACCTCAACGGCACGGTAGCACGTGTTCAGCAAGTGTACAGAATGCATGAAGCGCTCATGTACACAGCGTTCAGTCGGCACCACGCAACAGGATCCGCAGGGCAAACATAACAAGTAAACTCGACTGTTTTGGTACACGACAAGCGTCGTGCGTGCCTCTTTCGGCACTCGATACTCCTTGCGTATTCATTGTGGGCCACTTTGCGCAGTTTGGTAAGCTTGCATTGCGCAGAGATTATGAAACGCACGCCTCTTGTTACCCCAACTTTTTATTAAATCGAAAGCTTTCTTTAATGTAGCGGTGGCGTCCCGTCAAAAACTTATGCGTTCCCCCTGGACCGGTCGGGCGACCGTAAAGCTCTGGTTAGATCTCTGGACACACGTCGCGTGCGTGAAACCGGGCTTCCATTGCGTCAAAACGGTTACTCGAAAATCGCGAAAAGGAAAGGTTGTATAGGTAAGACAATACACCCATCGACCATGAAGAAGGGGTACAATCTCATAAACCACGTATGGGTATACATTTAGTTTGTTCGTGTAGATGCGCTTACTTGGTGCGCAAAAAATCGTGGCATGGGTTCGTACTTTGCTTGCCATTTGAGTCATTGGAGGTTTGGAGATCGATTGGAGGCCCTTTCAGCGACGGTTGGACGCACTTTCGACGCACTTTTGATGCGAGAAAGCTTTTAGCGCATGTCTTATCTCTCTTTAGGAAGGGGTGGTGAAGTTTTTAATGGCATAATTGATATCGTAAAGTAGTGAAGAACACAGCAAGGTTCTTTTACTAAATGAAGGCTATTGGAGTGAACTTGTGCCTCGCAGTAAGCTAGAAGAAAATCACAAATATAATAATGGCAGCATCTCCACTCCGTGGATGATGGCGAGGGTGCGGAGTACGGGGACTCGAAATGACATGCAAGTTGCGCCCCGACCGTCATTCAATTTGAGCGGTGAGTTGCACCTTGATTATTCCCTGTTGCGACCGGGCGGGGGCACCCGATCCGATCTCCGTGGCCTCCGACATACGAGTGGTAGCGTGTATGATGCGAGCGGCCAGCCGCTGTTGCAGCCGTGAAGAAGTCCAGAAGCCGTAGGCTAACGTAACTGTTTACTTCATAGCGAGAGGTGAGCCGAAGCCAAAGAACAATGCCCCGACGGGCGAGGTTACAATACAGGACTCGAACAGAGCGACAACATCGATTCGCTGCTCTAACAGGAATGAGTTACAACGCTTGGGAGCTCTATTTATACCCGAAAGCGGTAACGGTCAAACGCCAACACGCTGGAACACGCACTACACTCTTTCCAGAGTTCGTAAGCTGTTCATAGCCTCGGGCACGTTGAGTCCGAGAGAGGGGAGAGAGGAGGACTCCGTTGCGATCACCGGGGCCTGCCTCTGTGTCCTTGAAGAGCGTGGAGACGAGCCGTGCAGGCAGCCGCCGAATGCGCAGAGAGCGAAGCGTCTGACGAGGCTTTGTCGCAACTTGTTGCCGACATGATTGCGCCTGTTTCCGAAGGCGCCCGAGTGGCTTCGCCGCACAGCCGAGGAGTGATGCGGGGAAGTACTGCGGCGCTGGCCCATTCGTAACAGCTTCTCCGCCGGGGGTCCGAGATCCCGATGGATAAGGGTCTACAACCGTTGTCCGGAGGGATACTGTCGAAGTGAAGTGTTCGGCAGACGCTCGACTCCAGGCCTGGGCTGTACTACACTGTGCTGGAGCTTCACCGGGCGGGTCACTGGACGAGTAGTGGCTCCCCAAGAACGTCTCTGGCTTGGTCAGGCAAGCAACAGAACAACACAGGAAGACACAAACGCATCGCCGGCAAGTGCGAAGACAAATCCACACTGAAGATCTACCAGGCTTTTAGTTGCGAAAAAGTACGCGAATAACTAACTACTCTAGTTATATTTTTGCCCAGCAGTACTTTAGACACGTGAACAAACCTGAAAGGTGACATTTCGCGTGATTGGAAATGTCCCACACAAAAAGAAATGTAATCGGAAAGGGCGAAACCTGCTCCAGGAAAAACAATGAAATTGAGAAAGTCAGGCGTCTACAGGCCATTTCTCGCGCTAAGAGCTGCGATTCGAGCTCTCATCATTGCTCCGAGCTTTCCCCAATTTGTATCGCACTTTAGGTGCACCCGTTCTCTGAAAGAGACTGCTGCGACCGCGTGAAAGGACATCGGTCGTCTTGTTCGACAAAGGTCGAGCGCGCGGAGGAGCGAGAAGGATTTTCCATCGTTCAAACGAGAGGCGCGCACTCCTTCTTGGAGGCGGCGTCCCCCTGGCGCGATGCGAGCTCACGGCTTTGCCCCTTCGCGTGCCTGCACTGAAACACGCGCCGCAAGCACGCGCGGAAGTTTTCCCTCTATCCTTCTTGCTCGCCTTTTCGCGAACGCGTTCGGCAAGCGAACATCGGAACGTGTTTACGTTCTCTCCTCTAGGCTGATCGGTTCCCGACTTCGGCTCAGCCGCAGTCGACACCGCAACCTCAACTAGCTCCGCCGATGTTGGCCTATCATCGGGAGCATCAGCTTGGAGCGAAAAGGGCACGACGTGCTCATTAGGCACCTGGTAGCTTTGAGCAGTCACTACCTCGTTGTCCCTAGCGCTTTCGGCGACAGCCTCAGCAAGCGAACACCGAAGGGTGTTTTCGTTCTGTTTTGCGGCTGTCAAGGCTACGCTAGATCCAAGCTGCCCTGTCTCAACAGACGGCTCAGCCGCCCGCGACACCTGAATCTCTACGAGCTCGGCTGGCTGTTGCTCGAGGTCAGCTACCTGAGCTGTTGGCAGGACGGAATCGGCTTGCTCAGTGGCGAGATCGTCATGACTCCCAGCTGAGCTGTGCAAACCGCTCGCTGCTTCGACTGCAGGCTTTGCCACCACATCGCTCGTTTCTGTGCTACCGTCCGAAGGAACAACCTCCGTTTCAGCGGACTCGTGTTGTCTTTCGGTAGCCCCATGGTTTACGCACTCCAGCGAAACCTCGCTATCTCGCGAAATGTTCATGTTCAGACCGGTAGCCGTTCCTAAGGCCTCCCGCGAATTTGAACCGTCCGAACACTCCGCCGAGATCTCCAAAACAAACTCCGACGCATTATCGCACTCAGTGGACACGCACTGCCCTCTGCCGCCTCTGCCGACAGTCTGAGCTAATGCGCCGTCGTTATCTCTCTCAGCAACCTTGCCGCGCTGCGGGGCAGCAACGGTCGCTTCCGACTCGCGCTCCCGAGCGTCTGCTACTTTCTTTTCGTTACCGTGGCCAGTTTCTCTATCCACGACAACGAGGTCTTTTTCGAGCAACTCAGGCTTCACTCCTTCCTGCTCGAGTTGAATCTCATGCTCTATTTTCTTATTCTCCCGTTGGAGTCTCCCTCCCTCGAGCTCCTTTCTTTCCCTTCGGATTTGCCTGAGCTCGAGGTCGTACCCTCGCATCTTTTCCTGGTGTTCCTGCTCTCGCTTTCTTTCCTCGAGTTCCTCCTCTGCAGCCAGACGTTTAGCTTCTGCCTCGGCGGCCTGACGTTTCGCGGTCTCCCTGCCATTGATCAGCTCAATGCATTCCGACAGCTCCTCATCGTCAGCCCCGACAGCGAGTATAGCCTGTATCAGCTCTGGCTTTCTCAGCGCGTCCGTAACATCCAAGCGCAACTCTTTTGCAAGCTCCAACAACTGCGGTTTTTTCAACGCCTTCAAATTCATGGCCGGCCTAGAGTACTGCTTTCCCACTGCTCCAAAAATGTTTTGCGCGAATAACCCACGCCGCAAAAACACACGCCCTACCAGCTATCCTCAGAAGCCTGGTAAAACTCAGTGAAGAAAAGTCCCGCACTCACCCTTGACCGCCGTGAATTCTGCGAAGTCCGAAGCCGCCTTGACGTCCGTGGTGTTGGGTCTCGCACCGCTGGCTTCAGGTGTTACGAAGTTGCCATCCCACCGCTGCCAACCAGTTGTTGCGACCGGGAAGGCCAACTGCAGCCGGGAAGAGGTCCGGAGCTGATAGGCCAACGTAAACTGTTTACTTCATAGCGAGAGGTGAGCCGAAGCCAAAGAACAATGCCCCGACGGGCGAGGTTACAATACAGGACTCGAACAGAGCGACAACATCGATTCGCTGCTCTAACAGGAATGAGTTACAACGCTTGGGAGCTCTATTTATACCCGAAAGCGGTAACGGTCAAACGCCAACACGCTGGAACACGCACTACACTCTTTCCAGAGTTCGTAAGCTGTTCATAGCCTCGGGCACGTTGAGTCCGAGAGAGGGGAGAGAGGAGGACTCCGTTGCGATCACCGGGGCCTGCCTCTGTGTCCTTGAAGAGCGTGGAGACGAGCCGTGCAGGCAGCCGCCGAATGCGCAGAGAGCGAAGCGTCTGACGAGGCTTTGTCGCAACTTGTTGCCGACATGATTGCGCCTGTTTCCGAAGGCGCCCGAGTGGCTTCGCCGCACAGCCGAGGAGTGATGCGGGGAAGTACTGCGGCGCTGGCCCATTCGTAACATCCCTAAATGAAACTGCAACTCGCGGCTCAAATCGAATTTCGCTTGATTTTCGCTTGATGGTGGTGTGCGCACGGATTGACGTGGATTGGGAAGTCCTAAGGTACTCCACACCGTTACAGGCGAGGGAGTAAGCCGTTTGACTCTCGGGTACGGTCGTAGCCCAATGGGTAAGACGACTGACGCTAATTCTGTCTGGTCTACCAGGCACAGGCTCGTATCCTGCCGGTGCCTGCGTCATTTTTTTGCAATTGTAAATGCTATGCGCATGGACGTGGACAGACATTGTGTGGTCCTGAGGTACTGCGCACCTAAAGGAGCAGCCAACAAAGTGATGCGCAATGTTAAACATGAGCCAACAGACGGCCGTCGCACCCACTCTGCACGCATTTATATCTGAAAATTTATCTTACGCGAACCGTCGAACTAGATAGAGAATATTATCGATCAAACGAGAACAGTCTAGGCTAGTGACAAGGTGGCGCCCTTTCCTTATCAAACAAGATTGCCTGGCGGTGCAAACGAGAGGAGGGAACGGGAGCTCCGCTTGGAACACAGGATATAATGTAACCTTGCCGGACACGCGCTCGCACCAAAAGACTTAAACAAATTGCAAGGAATAATTTGTAGCAATGCATGTTACTTGGTATCGGCCACTGTGAACTGAGGAAAAGGTGTTTGGGGGAATGGGCGTGTCCCCGGTGCTGATTGAATGACGGTGCAAAAAAGGGGGAGAGGATAAAAAGGAAAGCCACTATTGACACCCTTGTTGTCTATAACTATCACCCTTCCACCCAACAAAAAACAAAAGCATCCTTTGAAAGAGTGCACTCCACAATAAAGCACCCTTTAAACGGATGCATTCTTGCGTCCTTGCTAGGGTGTGAGGTTTTCATAACCACAAAGCATCCTAAAGGGTGTTTCCGTTTGTTTTTTATGCTAGGGTGTATAGGTGGTCGGTATAGACAGTGATTTACACCCTTAAGGGTGACACTTTAGGTTGTAAATGTTTCTATAGTGTACCGGGTCTCACCATGCTCCTCCCATAGTGCATAGTGTCGAGGCCATGTGGCGGGGCCATGTCGGTCACCGAAGTGGCCACAGCCACAGCGGAGGTTGGGTGGGAGGTTGATCAGTTTCGTTTGATCAGCTGGTTGTTAGCCTGGCAAGATGTGCCTGCGATTTCTCCGCCCGAGCGCCACCTAATGACTCAATAATATGGCCGCTTCACCTTGCGCCGCCAGTTCCGTCTCCTGAAGAAAGCTAAGAAGAAAACGCGACACCTCCCTACGCGGCATCCAGTGTCCATTTGGGAAGACGATGTGATCAGGGCGGTGTGTGCTGTCCTAAAATCCGCTCAACGCACTGCTCCCCTGAAGTGTTCGTGCAGCAAAACGTCGGTGTCTCGGGAACGCTCTGGGTAAAGGACGTGATGTTGCCTTTATAGCGGCGACGCGGACACTATGAGGGGGAAAGAATTTACACAATACACCTCAAAGCGTGTACGGGGAAATTCGGGGGTTGGGAAATTTTGTATTCCCGTTAGGAGTAACGCTTGAAGTAATGGCGCTTTTGCGTGCCAAGCCTTCACTTGTGATGCGGGGCGCACCGCTGTGGATTAGTTCGAATAATATAGGGCGATTGATACAGACCAGCCGAGAATTTCGTTGTTCGGAATGTTAACAAAGTGACGTCAATACGCGAAACAACCCCGAATGAAGGTGCGTAACGCTGTTTTAAATACCACCTCTTAGTGAGTATAATTCCTCTCAAGACCATGAGTAAAATATTCTCGCCGCCAAATATTCCGCCTCTAGGGCCATTGCAATCACAATGCGGCAGTACCTATCATCATATTGATTGATTGATTGTAGGGTTTAACGCGCCGACGCAACGCAGGCGATGAGGCGCGCCGTAGTGGAGGGCTCCGGATTAATTTTGACCACCTGGGGATCTTTAACGTGCGCCGAAATCTCGAACACACGGGCGTTTTTGCTTTTCGCCTCCATCGAAAAGCGGCCGCCGCGGCCGGGAATCGAACCCGCAACCTTGTGCTCAGCAGCACAACTCCTTAGACACTGAGCCACTGCGGCGGGTCCTATCATCATATTCTCTAACCCCATCTAAACAACTGCTCTTCTTGCCTGGGTGCATTGCCGTAGTAGAGTAGTGAAAGTTTGTGGGGAGATACTCATTAAAACCTTCTCTCTCTCTCTTTTATTGGGAGAAGGAGGGCCTGGGTACGCACACACGACCCACGTGACCATCGTGGCTACAACACTGGTCGGCTGCTCCAAATGGTTGCTCCATGACTAACGGGCCATGTTGCTGGCGCACGATCCCTCAGACAAGCGTGGGATCGGCTCGGCTCGGCTGCACTGTAAAATCGGCGGCCGTTTACATACTCACTTACCATACCACCATCAAAATTATCATGATCATAGTCATGAACTCTGCCTCGATGATGATGATGCCACTAAAGCTACCTTCGTCCTATTAGTCAACGTAACTCCGGTACGGATGCAAAATGTAATGGCCCAGAAGAAATAAGTCTTGGACCCGTGTTTTAAATTTTTATTTCTCGCAAAGAACCGACATGTGGTAAACCGCACAGCAAAATACAGTCACGATTACTTCCGCGGCGACACCGATAACTCGTGCGTGACAAAGCGGTGCTCGCTCGTCCGAGGAGAAATGACGACGACGACGAGAGGAAAAAAAAAGACAGACACGCTAACAAAACAAAGCAAACAAAAAACACTGAAGTGATGACATTTTAGAGAGGTTGCTCAGTCTTTTCGCAAGCCGTACGTTCTTTAGTGCTGAGGCAGAGGAAAACGTCAGATAGAGGTGGATATATCGACGGCATGCAAATGAAAATACTGTAGGATAAAACCATTCGTCCTGTTCAGCATGCCTGTTACGTCCTTTCCCAAATTAAAAGGAATTCAATGCCTGAAAACCAATTGTTAGTTTCAATCGTCTGTTCTTTTTATTCTGAATCAGGATATCTGCGCTTGCCCCAACATTGATCTAAGAGCTAGAAGCTAATGCTAGCTATTCCGCACAATCCCACCTTGCCTAAAACTCCGGCCATACGTTACCGGCAGGCGACAAAATAAATATATACAAAAATTGCACCCAATCTAATAAAAAAAGCTGAAAACAAAAATGCGCTGGCACAAACGCCTTGAAAAACTCATTTAATGAAGAAAATGTTATCTGGGGGAACAGTGGGAATAGTATTGGTCTCTTCCGCAACCATTTTGCATATTAGAGCGATTTCTGAATGATTAAGTTTACGGGAAAAGCGTTGGTGCGGCATTCCTCGGGGTAGAATGTGAAACTCACCTAATGTTTGCTTCTTCAAATAACAGCCGTTCCGATAGTAGACAAACGCATTGTTGTGACAGTCTGCATAATGTCATCCGAAAGGTAGCCAAATTAAAGTTTTGTTGTTATTGGGACAGTGCGCTTTTGCAACCTCCTGGTAATAAAAAAAAGAAAAGAAAAAACGAAATAATAATGCCTGAGGATCGAACGCGGCATACTTGGGTACAAGTTAAAAACTGCAATAGGTCATATAGTGTGTCACGTTGCCGAAGCGACTGACGCAACATCAAGGCCCGCGCGCGCGTCTTGACAGGAGATTGCGCTTGATGTGCGATATACTCTGCTTTTTCTCCTGTAGTTTCTAAAGTTGTACCCTAGTACCCACCCACCCACCAACAATGTCTTTCACAGACGCCATCCAAATGAAACTGGACGTGTTATGTTTCGAAATATCCGCCAAGGTCTCAGTTTAACGATCGGTATACACGCTGCTTCAAACCAATTTGCTAACTGTACCGGATGTTGATCGTCCATACGGAGCGGTACCAAGCACTTTGAGTACTTCCTGCGTAGTACCAGCAGGTACGCAAGCAGGAACCCCACTTACCTTTCATCTGCAGGGTTCCTATAAAAATCATTCGTACAAAAATAAAATACAAGATAAAAGAAAGTGCGCGATGCTACAAAAGTCATCTTCGGATACTAACAATTACTTTTCAAGTTATGAGGCAGCAATATTGCACAAAGCATGTTCGTTCCACGAGTGCATTAAGAAAAAGCTTGCTAATTTATATGACAATACCAGCCCATTCTAGGCTAGCCACTGATTCCCACCGAAATTGGGTAGAACAAATTTCCGCTTTCGCTTGAATTTTATTTACAGGAATAGGAAGCTTTTACACGTTCTTCCGTTTTTGTGCGGACTGTTTACGAGTTAACACATGGCTGATGACGTTCGGCCTTCTCTGGCAGTCATGACATTTCGACAACAAAAACAACAAGAAAACCACATGGTTAAAGAACGAAAACATTTCAAGATATACGAAGAGTTTCAGACGCACAGAAGCCATGCCAGACGGGAAACAGAGGTGTTCACGACCTGTATAAGTTTTTTTCGTTAAAGTTGCCGGGCACTGAAAACTAATTAAGAAGAGCTAATGAAAGAAAGCCGAACGGTGGCTTTCATGTAGGTTACTTTTTTTACCGCACAGTCAGTTGCTTGGGTCTGTGACGGATAAAAGGTGCCTGACTGCAAGATGCATTGTTAAAATAGATGCCTCGGTTTTCTGACAATATTTATTCAGGTGAGAGAGCAAGTTAAGCTTTACTATGTTTGTGTTGGGGGCATTGTCCGCTGTTTATTGGTGAGTACGAGTTTTTTTCGATTTAAACTAGTAAAATCGTGCCTCAAACCAGAAGCCCCTTCACGCTCGAATCAAGCGTAAAAGTAGGGAATACCAATATGTCCGCCATATGATGTTTCCCACTACTGAAATCGCGCAGACATGAGCTTGGATATAGTGAAGTTTAGCGTGAAGCGATCACTATGTTTCAGAATGAAGTTCTTCACAATTCTTCAAAACATGGTACAATCAGCGCTGCCTTTTTCGGAGGTGGTCTCTGGAGGTGGTGGAAAAACAGTGTCAAGATGGGGAAAGGAATATTGATGCTACTCACAGTTCATTTTGCCCGCAATAGTCGAATTTGTAAACAGGGTATCATATCCTGGCTCATCAAAAGGGTGTCACTACGGTTATCACAATGACAATGAGGATGGTGTGGAGGAGCTGCTTAGCTCGCAGCAGGTATATGTTTTCCTCGATCAAGGCGTGCATCATGGCTCAAAAGATACGAAGTTTCCATAAGATTTTGTGGAAATGGTATAGAAGACTAACCGTATCAAATCTTGAAGAAGCACGAAAAGTTTTTTGTTTTATATTCTGGAAAATGTCCTGCATTGCTCGGAAGGGAAGCAGGGTTAAGGTTTGATTTAATGCAGGTTTAAGCGCTTAGATGATGCAAAGCTCTGGCCCACTGTATGAGACAAAGGCAAAAGATCTCTAGACCAAAAACAGCAAAGATGAATGTCGCGTCTGCCTTCACGACCAGATACATGGTTCCGCGTGTCCGCGCGGGAAAAATCGAATGTCTTTTAAATGGTAAATGCACCTGAGGTAAAGTTTGGTATGACCACAAGCCATTGGAGCTTAGCCGCTTTCACTGCTGTTGGTAACTATGCGATCCCGATGCAAATAAAAGCGGTTAAAACTTCGTTTAGAACTGTCAGCAGCGTGAAAAAAGCACTGCTCCAGTAAAGTTTAAAGGACGCTATCTGCAATAAATAAAACAAGCTGGTAAAGACTAAGACCACATTTGTTGGGAAGGCACCTCAGTGCTACAAGAATTTCGCATTGCTTGAACAAAAATATGTTCAGAATGCGAAAATTCTGAGGCCATTGCTCCTGTATGCTAAACTGCATCGACGTCTCACGATTTGGCACAGAGAGCGTGCCGCGTGAATTGGCCCTGCAGCGATTCTTTCACTGAGGTGAAGGCACTAGTTTTTTTTGCAGTATTGATGTTTGGGTATATATAGTTTTTTTCTTCTAAGCATTTTCAGCATGTCTTGGTGGGGTGGTTGCTATATCGATAATATTATTACCACTGTGCCGTATTTGCACAAATTAAACGCATACTTTAATAAATGTGCAAGCACTCCTTCAGGACTGAAGCTACCTTGTGAGCCATTCTTCTGCGTAGGGTTAGCTAAACTGTTGTCGCAAGTTTATGCTTTAGTTAATTTCATATAAAAACGTTCCCTCGGGTTGCAAGGAGTGAAGTATGACGTACTTTGTTGTATGCACGTGGATTACCTGACCATGTACCCCCTCTTGGTGGCTTTTGGTAGAAAAGACAGCTTATCAGTGATGCCTTCTCGTCTCATGTCATGCTAACCCTTCGACGTGTAAAGCCTAAGTATGTGAGCTGTCAAAACATGCGCATATATTCTACACTATTATGTATATTTACTTTGATGTTCATCCAGCTTTTAGCGTTTCGGCATGATGTGCTGCCTGTAACTTGTTAGGAACAGGTAGTTACAAAAAAGTAATGCTCAGGCCCACAGGCATGAATATGTCGACATGCTCATATTCGAAAACGTCATCTGGACTTCGTTAAGATGTCGTTTCTCATGAAACTAGGGGCTGAGCAGCTACAGTTTCTGGAAGGATTTGTGAGCTCAATGGTAAAAGCTGGTTTTATTTGCATGGTGCATCCTTGAACTACATTAACTAAAGAGGCATAGATGCCTATCGGTACCACGTGAGTGTAACCCGCGTTCCGTGCGAGCAAGCAGGAATCCGCTAGCCGAACAGCAGTGAAAGCCGGCCATAGATCGATTGGGCAGAACTTTTCCTCATTGCGGCCAACAGAGCATGTGTCATCTGTAAAATGTGTAAATGGAAAAAGGAAAAAGGAAACACTAAGCATTGAACTTCACATATGTCTCACCAATAAGGCGAATTAGCCACTGTAGAACAAATTGTGACATGTTTGAGTATAGTTCATTTACAGCACGGGTTTTACCTGTACGGTAACCGAGGCGCTACAACGCTTACACACTCTTACAGACAGTTGAATGACCACTGAATTTTCCCTTGGTTACCAGGTATGGATGATCGAAAGAAACGTCACATAAACTTCGCGAGTGTGAAGTTTTACCGAAAGAACGTGCAAAGACATTCCCGTCATGTGCATGGTTACAACATTGCAAAGTGTGTTCTTTCATTGTGAGGTTGCTTTCCAAAGTGAAAATATCCCCTGCAAAGCAACGCTGCCGCCTACAAACACTCAACGCCACTCACCTTAGCTTGTATACTGCTGACTTGACCACAGTGCAACATGATAGAAGAAAACGTGAATTAGCTTGAAATGGCTGACTCTAAGCTCCGGCTGTTATAACTAGAGAGTTCGATGATGAACGAATATTTAACTGGTACATGTGCTTTCTGAGTCAGACATTACAACGCTGAAACAGGTTAGCTATCAACTCCGTACATATCTGCATTGTAGTATCCTTTCCATCTTCAGGAAGCAGGGATATTTTCAACCTGAAAAGAAACTTTGCAGAACAAAACGCGACACACATTAGCACGCTGTTTGCGGCGCAGTGGGAGAGAACAGCAACAAGGTATAAACACGGCACTTCACACTCACCTCCGTACACAACATTGTTTGCCATACCAGGTTTTACTGTTTAGTTTCCGAGCTACCATAACAACTTCACATCACGGGCAATCACATCAAAACTGCAGGTGCATACAACAAAAGTGACTCCGCTCAAGGTTAAACACACCTCTCAGACGTCAAAACTTCAGGAACACAAAAATGAAAAGCAATTTCATCATTTTCAGCACACCACCATAACAATTTCACCTACAGCAGAGTAAACACACAAAATACTCATAGGGGTTTTTGCAGAGCGTCGCAGCGGTACTGAGTAAAGCGTTTAAATGTGTTGCTTGTGCTTGCAACCTCCTTTAGGCAGTTGGCGAGACACCGCTAGGAGAAGACTAAAACAGCTTTAAACTATTCACGTTTCTGATGTTCTAGGATTTTAAAGCAATATGCAATTAAATCTTAGATGCATTATTTTGGCGGGGTCGTGGAGAAGAAGATGCGGTCGTGTCAACGTTTCAGTGGCATTTCTTATATTAAGATACTTTTAGAGCGTGCTACCGTAACATAACGAAATGTGGCCTGGTCAGAAGGTTAGTTTGATGGAAGAACGCCATTGTGGTTTTTAGTAGCCTCTATTGAAGATCGGTTATTAGGACCACAACGTTTTTGTAGGAAAGCATCAACTTAATGCCCAAAAGGCTATGTTAAGGCTTCCTCTTGTCCACAGGTGTGAACCCAATTTTGAGTATTTTGACCATGTGATTTGTTTGAACGGTTACGTAATTTCTGATAATGTCTATTTTTCCTGGTTTCTTTTCGAGTTTGTTACTTTTGTTACACAATGCTGATGAAACTTATGATTTTTTAGCACACTTTGGGAAGTACCCACAGGGTAGATGTTGTAGTTCTGGTACCAGTCCCGTTTTTAGAACATTCCTGGTTGTGCTCCAGAATAGTGAAATTTGTTGACTTTTTCGGAATCTCTGCAGGCTCTTCTTTTGCCTGACGAGGAAAAAACTCAAAGCGCTTCAGCTATGAACTGTGCGGCCAGTGTATGGCTTAGCTAATTTTGAACTAATCTTCGCTGTTACCCATAAAAAATACGCATGGTAATGTGAAGCTTTGACTGCTGCTCTGATAAAACAACGGTGTGCTCCAGGACAGACGTCAGCGTGTGTGCTCACATCCAGCGATCAAACGAACATCAGTGCAAAGCCGAAGAACACCCAACGCTGTGTTCATTTGCGTTACAGAGTAATGTTCGCTATCAAGTACGAGGAACAAGCGTGCCTACTCTAGAAGTTAATTTTTCTCTTTCTTCGAAGAAGGGGACTTTTTGTAGTACGAAATAGGGGTTATCAATGCGGCAGGCGTCTTTCTTCACTTAATGAACATGGCATCACCTGCAGAAGCAATATATAGACAAACTCAAAAATGTTAAGCAGTCTACGAGGGTACAGTGATCCTCTGACGACATCATCTACGTCATAAACCAATTGAACAGAATTGCGAAGTCAAACGCCAGTCCGTTTTGGTGCACTCACATCACCGTACTTCACACGCTGAAGCCCTTGTGTTGTTTCGCCCCCTGTTGTGCACAAAGGAGTTCAAGGGAAAAGTATTACAGAAGAAACGGCCTTGCTGCCTAGGCTGTCTTCTTCGTTTGTCGGTTGATGTGCTGTCCCCGCTCTCTTTCGTGCGCGGTCTTGTACTTTATTGTGTTGTCGCCGTCGCAGTAAGGCGGGTACTCAAGTTGCATCATTGTCTCATCCTCTTAAACAAGAAGCAGTCAGCAAATGTTTGCGAAAAGTTGAGCGTTGCGTAGGAGTCATTCTCTTGCACAAACAAACGCGGCGCCTGGCGGTTTCATTGTCCGTGACGCCGTCATAGATGAAAAAACTCACTTCACGTGATCAATAAGCTTCAATGGTCGCTCATGATGAAATGAACACGTCCTCTTTGGAGTTGCGCGGCTACCGTCTAAGTACTCCTAGTACTGACTTTTGCTGACCTCACAACATCTAATTCTCGTATTCACCTTATACGATCCCCTTCACAGACGGATAAGTATAAACGTTTACCTCACCTACTTAGTTTCAATGCGCAGACAGCACGAACAAATCACCAGCAGAATGACTTAGCATCCGGTATGAAATTAACCTCGGAAACGGCGTTTACAAGAGCATTGCCAAAGCTGCATATAAATACCCTGTAACGTTACCACTCGGTTATGGTAAAACCATTCGCTACTTTTACAATGGAACAATACACCTTTAGACACCGCTGTCACAGGTGAATACGCATATCGTCGAGAGTACACGTGGGTCCGCGACAGCTTGCACGCACAGGCTACCACAAAGCCCACATCTGCCCAAGGAAATCTTTGTCTCTAATAAAACCTGAATGGTTTTATTCGGGTGTACGCATGAAAGGAGATATGTGGCAGCACAAACTTCCGGTTAATTTAAGCGCGAACACGTTTACAAAGGACTTGCATACTGTTCGTGGCGTACCCTTTTCCCTCAAATTTCTGATAGACGGTACAGATGATGGCAGATCTCTTAGCGATCCACCAAAAGGGCAACTTAGAGTGACCTTATCGCCAAAAGCAACGCCGACAATGATGAGGATGTCACTTCCCGAAGGACTAGTAAGACGGTACAAAAAAAGTTCGTAATCACATTTTCACAAAATATGTCTTTTTGTTAAGCCAAAGCTGAATTTTCTTTCTTTATTTGCTGTAGGGGAGGTCCACGATGTTACAAAGTAAACAAGGGATAGAAATTTTAAACGCGTCGGAAACCAAAATCACAAAGTCAATAGAGGGCAACAAAAAACTGCGCTGTTTAACTACGTTAATGGAAAATTTGCTACATACCGAAAGCAATAGAGATAAGAAACGAAAACAAGCAAGATATGTGCTCCCATTCGCATTATCGCTAGAGTCATCCAATGGCGCCGGTGTATGGATTGCAAAACACCGAAAACATAGTCGATCGCATGCCTTATATAAACATGACCGTGACTCCTTCACATTGGTTTTGGCTTGTTGTGGTGGCACCCCATAGTTCCGGTGCCTAGTTAGGATGGCATTAGTGGTGCTCTAGTGGAACCTGATTCGCAGAAGCCGCTCTGTGCCTCACTCTAGCACTCTTGCTTTAGCGCTACAATCTCCTTTCACGCGGACACTCGCTTCGTCGGAACTGTCCTTAACAGTCGAAGCCGCATTTTCACGCAGGGAAAACGGGATGCAGGAGATAGAAGGCTTGGAGGACGATCGTCTGGCACGCGTCGGGGACCTAAGAGAACAACCGTCGCCGCCGCCATCTTGCCGGGAGCACACGAGCGTTACGCTCTCGAATGATGCCACTGCTGGTCATCGCTACTGCTGGCTGCTTGCTGCTGCTGATGGTGGTGGTGACCTTGACTGGAAGAGCCGGATGAACCAGAAGTGGCACCGGATGCACTACCTGTTGTGGCGCTGCTTCCGCGGGTTGGATTCCGGATGGACACGTAGACGGGCCGGTACAGCACAACCGACTCGCCTTCTTCCACGCCCAGCGTGCCGTCGTAAACCTGGCCGAGCTGGAACTCGGGTCCGATGTACAAGCCTCCTTCCACGTGGTCGCAGCACACGGCTGGTGAGGGAAAAAAAGTGCAGAGAGGCGCCGTGAGAAATGTGTGATGAGAAACTTAAAAGTTCTTCAGCATTTTATTTCAGTTCAATCTGGGTGATCATAGAAAAAGTTGTGCTCCCCGCGCCCCAAACAACGGTTAAATCATAGGAGTAGGTGTGCTTAAGGAAGGTTGACTTTGGGGAAGAGAATCTTCCAACGACTATGAGAATATTTGGGCAGAAGAACTGAAGGAAGTGCTAATAATGAAGAAACCTAAAGAAACATCTATCAGAACCTCGGCTTCCATTTATGCGCGTCTCCGCCAGAAGTGTCTGCTGTGCACTGAAAATTTTGCAGGAATGCTATGATAAAAGTTTTGAGGAAACATTGCCGTGAGTATTAAATATGGAATAGATAAACGATACTCTAGAAATGCGCAAAGGCAAATCAAATAAATGGAACAAATCGCGCATAGCAGCGACAGCTGCAACGAAGACTGTAATGGGCGAGAAAGGTAGCCAAATTACAAAGTGCACAGAGCATCATGGGGTCAGTTCACAATCAAATGGTGTATACACGTTGCATAGAGGGCGAATGGTGTAGCTGACCTCAAGCTATCAAAACACGCAGCCCCTAAAGAAGACTCCTGCAACCCGCACCCCCACTAGCCCGAAGAAGCCAGAGTAAGAATGCGAGACCACAGTAGCAAGGGTACAAATTTTGACGTTGAAATCAATTTACGTGCACAAGTAAATGCGCGGTAGCATGGTAACGTTATACGAACAGCTGTTGCTGCTGAGCACCTAGCAGTTTGAAATTACACTTGTTTTGTATTTTCTCCTAGCCATGCGCATTTTTGTGATCAGCAGTGTTTTAAATGCACTGCAACATATATAAAATTAGGAAGTTTTCTCTGGCCAAGAATATTGACAGCGAAAAGCAGCGCAATAGTGCAATTGGGCGTTTCACAAGATTAATTTTGCATCGCATTTAGTTATTTATTTTTGAGTACCCCAAGGTCACTGAGGGCGTTACAGAGGGGAGGGGGAAAATGTTGCAATTGCACAAGTCACACACGCAGACATGAGATAATGACTAAAAAACAGTAAAAAAAATATACAGTGGGTTACATATGATGTAGGCTTCTAACTAACAGACCTATGAAAAATCAGAAAAATGCACGAGTAGGGCAGCTTTGAATAACGTGTTATCATGTATAGACACTAATGGTTCAAGAAGGCGATTCCATTCCCTCCCCGTGCGGGGTAAATGAATCATAAAGTCTTTGTACAACCAGGCTAAAAAAGCTTTCTTACCTGGAGTATCTGATGGAAGTTTACATTCTCTCTAGCTGTACCTTAAAGTGGTTTGACATTGTTTGTTGCCCCACTTTAGATGGGCGTAAGTGACACGACCATTAAAGTGAACCGTTTTTGTTCTGCACACCTTCAAGCTACTATGGACCTAAATATCGGCACACACTTCGTGCACAAGTACTAAGTGCTGCAGAAGAATTTTTAACAATCAACTCTTTTTCAAGCATGCTCGAAACGTCATTGGCTGCCTATGTGGTTCTCTTCAGCGTAAAGGTATTTCAGAGAGAGAGAGAGATTTTATTTGATGTCCGAGATGAGTTCTTAAGGGTAGACGACTTGGATGGTCTCCATCCCTCAGGCGTCAGCCAGAATTCCTTGGATCCTCGCGGCGGCTTCGGCCATCCGGACTGCTGTGAGTCGTGGCTCCGGTGTGAAGCTGAACAGAACAGTCTCCTACTGATTTACAGTCTTAATTTTGTATCTGGTAAGTGTGTTCATATCAGGACTTGCTATTATAGGCAGCAGTATTTTTTGAGCTCATGGCAGGACCATATCATGTGCTGTAGGTCTGCCTTGCTGTTTCTACAAAGTGCAGAGGTTGAGTAAAGGTCCCGGATAGCCAGCGGTTGAAGGAAACAGGGCTTGAAAATTGTTTGTCTGCAACCGTCGCCACGTGACTGCCTCTTTCCTGATAAGGGTTGATTGTTGGTTGCCGAATGGGTATTTGCATCTGGAAAACCTAGAGCGATTTATTATATCCTGTATGTGACTAGCCTGTCTTTGTGTGCTCTATAACGTGTGCTTGGTCTTTGGCTTTCCTGTGCTTTCTGTTGTGAGGAAGATGGTCGGTCGTGGTTTGGGTCGCACGGTAACACAGCTCGGGTGGGCTTAGAGTTTGACGCGTTGCGTGGGCCAGTTCCTTCCCCGAGTAGACCGCAGTGGGCCGATATCCATAATTCAAAGAATTTTTACTTTGGTTAGTAGTCTTCTCTAACAGCGAGAGCTGCTATAAGGGGAGATCCTACCTATTCGAACGAAGTTCACAGATGCCGGGCGGATTTCGAGTCCCATATGATTTTGGTTGCTCGGATACAATATATAGCAAGGGCTATGGGCATTTCCTCGCCCTGAGTGGGATCTTTGGCCGGCGTGGATGCTTCCGTAATTGCTTTAAGACAAGGATTGATTTTGGTTGCCTAGTGACTGCAGACTGCGTCTTTCCGTTTTGCTTTTAGACAGGCGTTCCAGTTGGGTGGTTTGTTGCGCTTCAAATACGTAGTTCTGCTGCAATCGACTTGTTGATGCCGAGTGCCTCGAAGCGTTCGTTGGGCGTGGTAACTGGCCATCGTATTGCTTGTTTATCAACTAGATCCATTAATTTTTACTCTCTCACGATTTTTGAGTTGTGGAAAAGGAATTTAGTAGATGATTTTAATAATTACGAAGGTTTGTACGAGCCGTATGAGCCTGTCTTCCTTGATACCTCTATTCTTGTTTGCCACTCTGGAAATGAGTCTCATGGGGAGCTGAGTACTCTTCAAATGAAGGATTGTCTCTTTGTTGTGACCATTATATTGCAGTCGTAGGCCGAAGATTTTACGACTGGGATCTTGTTACGACTGGGATCTTGTTATTGACATAGACGCAGATTTGTGGATTCGACGGTTCTCTTTTCCGTCCCCTACTGGTTTGCCTATAGATGACCAACTCGGATTTCTGAGGGGAACAGTTTAGTCCCCGTTCTCGAAAAATACTCTCGCACCGTGTCTACTGCCTCTTGGGTATATATTAAGAAGGTATATCTTATAAAAATGTTGTTCGCTGTATAGATTCTCAGGCGTTGCTGACAAATTTACAATATCGTTACAGTCTCAAGAAATGTGGCTAGTGCGGTGTCCGGGCCAGTTTTGCATTACAGCGGGGTGTTGCCGCACTGATGAAAGCGCGGGAAAAGCAGCACACCGTTCGACCACGGCGCCCTCAGAGTGCACCATTGAGCGCACTCACCGCGTTTGCCATTAAGGCATTTTAAATATCAAATTGTTGTTCTAATAACTTTTTATTTTAAATTTATTTTATTCCTTACCTTTTTCTGGCCTGAATTACTTTTTAGGAGCCCGAATTGAAGAAGAAAATTAGCGTCTTCTGCTTGCACGCCGCTATTAGCTTCGGTCGTCTGCACTGGTCTGCACTCTGCGATCAGAGGCATGTCAACAGTCTGCTACAGTTTAAAATTCCTAACCATTTTATGATACGCTAAACAACGATGCAAAGAAATCATCAGGTTAGGAAAAGCTATAAGAAGAACATATTTAGATTTTAGAGGGCCCAGTTTAATAAGAGGGCGCTGCAGTCGACCGATGTTCGTCTGCTCGAGGCTCTCACACCCAAAAGGATCCCCTCTGAAGGCACTCGAGATAGCAGACTAGCCAAATTTCCAGGGACTATAAACAAGGTTATCGGGAAATAACGCACAGAAGTGTGCTGCAACGTTAAAAGCATTCACATTTTGGTATGAAAAGGGATCGCACATTTCACTGAGGAAAAGGTTTTTTTATATACGTACCGTAATCAATGTTCGGCTCCTGCTTCGAATTGGGAATACGGAACGGGCACGTGGCAATGGTGATCGGGAAATTCATCACCAGGTCGTCCCCGGATTTCTCCATTTCAACCCAGACCTGCATTCAAAGAAAATGCATTTTAAGAGCGTGCGAGCAGCCTTATGTTTTTGATAAATATTCGGTTATACTGCTCAGAAGAAGCGTTAGGCTCGGGCGCAATTTTACAGGAGCAGAGAAGAAAGGGCTTGAAAAGGACTACAGAAGCCATCTGCATAGAATGTTAGAAAAAAAGTAACTGGAAACGACGTTACGGGCTCGCTTCCCTGACATTGCGGCTGTTCTTCTTATAGAGACGAAAAACACTGATCTGTCGAAATAATGGCCCACAATAAAAATTCCTGGATGGTATCAATTATCCCATTCTTCTTCACTAAGGCGCTCCCCATAGCCAAGTTGTCTTGGCTGGGGACGTAAAATGTCAATTTGAGAATTTCGAACCCTGATAGACATGTGTACCTTCACACCGTCAATTCTTACAGGAATGCTCACGGCGCAAAAAAAAAAAACAACCGACGATGAAAAGGGTAAAGGCCCATAAAAAACCGCTTGTTTGTTGCCGTGTACTCTGTCCGTTTCCAGTTTTTTGTGCTGTGAGCATTATAAATGGCCAACTAGGCGGGTCTCTCACTATTTTAGTTCTTTTGGATTTCAAAGGCAACTCCGCATCAAATGTAGCGTAACAGAATCGTTGGAACACGGGCGCAGCTGACTGGTCTATTCCATAGAAAAACATCGATTGCCGCATGTGTTTACCAAAATGACACACCATAAACAATACAAATAATCACAAAAATCAGAAAAAAAAACCCCAGTAGCGTTATAACGGCACCAAGTAACAGTGCCGACCTAGCCTGCTTAGGGTTCTGAGAAGTTTTGACGCAGAAAAAAAGGACAGATTTGGAGCCCAAAACTTTTTGCAGAGCAGTTTGGAAGCGTACAACTGTAATTTCGAATTACCTATCGGGTTGTGTAAAAGTATACATTTAGGCAACTGGGTGCAGTTATTTACTACCAATGGGCGCACTACTCAGAACCCTCCAAAGCCAGAACGGAAGTTCGAGACTTTCTCCTCAAGCATGCTGGCTTCCATATTTATTCACGTTGAACCTGCTAGGCAGGACTTTCAACTACATGAGACATGAACATCGTACCCGCTCCTGACGAGAGCTCCAACGCTACCATTTTAATCTTTTGTCGTTTAGTAGCCCACAGACAGGATTGAATGGAGATGGTTCCCAGGCAACACCTTGAAAAGCAAAATATTTTAACAGAGGGACGTGCAATACGAGAAACCGAAACTATAGAAGGAAAATTGGACCGAACCGCACACAACAAACACAAGACCTACCGTAACAAGGACGAACAAAGCTTTCACTCTTCCAGTAGTTTCATATAGACTGTCTGTGCTATCGTTTACTATGCATCACCAAACTGGGCAAAATTTCATATTGATAACGAGGGGAAATCACTGTCGGTAAAGCCTATAGAATAGGCGTGGGTGCACGGTTGGTGTGTGAGAAAGCTGCTACGACTTTTCAATACCACGCACCTAATGGCGTACGGTCACATTACAGGCTGAGTTGAACTGTCGAGCGACAAGACCAAGTGATAGAAGGTATGAGGCACAGACGCGAGAACAGGGGTAGTGGTATGTGGAGAACAGGGATATATGCAGCATTGAGATAGAGTACTGAAAATGCCAAGCACAAAAAGAGCAGTGGAAAAGGGCTACCGAGCTGCACAGCACAAACCCAATGAGATGGCACGAAGAAGGATAAAACACGCAGAAGTGTTCGGTCTTTATTTTTTTCTCCTGATTAATAATAATGGCGCAAAATTCGGAGCACAAATTAGAGTGCTGAAAAAAAATACGCTGGTGATGCTTATAACGTTTTAGGAATGTGAAGGCGGAAAGCGTCTCTTAATCTGTTGAACTTTCTGTTGCACTTTTGTGTTGCTCTCGTTGGGTAGCTGCTGCAGCTTCACACATAGTCGCTTCCTCCGGGCGGCGGCTACGGGAGCGCATTTAAAACTGTTCTAGCGTCTTTAGCCGTGGCGCGCTTTCTCGGTGTTTCCCGGCCACGACTAGAGCCTGGTGCGTCGTCACCCATAGTAATGAGGAGTGAAACTCAAAGCCGACGCGGCGACATATACTGGGCGCGTCTAGAACGTTCTGCTGTCCAATGCCCTTTATTGGAACCCTCCTCCGGTGATGCCCTTTTTCCCTTTCCCGGTGCGCGCTTCCGTGGTTGTGCTGTGATTTTTTTAACAATAGATTTTCTGAACGCTCTTCTGTACCTCACACGTTGCTTGAAACATAGGGATCTAAAGCTTCGGAATTCAAGGGTGTACAATTAATGTAAAAGTCACAGCAAAGTATATATAAAACATGTCTTAAAGACGTCTTTTGACTGCGCCAAGACAACTTCCGGGAGAAGGAGCTGGTACTTCCACCTTGACGTACTGTAGTAGATCAGCAGGACCCGTTGCTTGAACATAGGGCTCTAAAGCTTTGGACTTCAAGGGTGTAAAGTAATGTAAAGATTCACGGGACGAGTATATCTAAAAGATGTCTCAAAGACGTCTTTCCCTTTTGCGTCAAGACAATTTTCTGAGAGGAGCAGCTGGTACCCCCACCTTGAGCGTACGTAGTTACAATCTGCAGGAGTCGGCAGACACCAACGCAGCGTGGGCGGCATGACGGGCACCCACGAGGCTGTTGGAGCTGTCGAACTTGTGGGCCGCGTGTGCCGGCTGGATCTGGTCGGCCCGGTACTCGAGCACCGTGTGCGACGCTTCCTGTTCACGCCCAGCACGCCGCGGGTCGATGAAGAAACTCCACGTGCTGCGTGTAGGTGAGGGAACCCGAAACGTTCCACACTTGTTGGGAAAAGACTGGAATGCAAGTCTAACCAAATATTATAAGGAATAAAATCTGTTAACTTCAGCTATGCATTCCTGCGCGGAGTATGTACAGCGTTGCTGGGTGTCTATGGGGCACTCGGCAAATAGTGCTGGCACAGTGAGAAGCTGTACTCTAAGTGATCTGAGGAATGCTTTGGTACACGTCCGAACCCTCGACATGTGCACTGCATTCCAAGGGGATCGGAAAAGAATTATCCTACAAATAATTCGATAGACGAAAGCACACTGTATCCTAAAAAATATTCTCAAAGAGTGCTTAGACTGCCCGAATAAGGGCAATACCTCGTCCATATTCGATTCACCTTCTACTTAAATGGGAACAGCCTTCTCCCTACAACGATGTTGGGTTTCGACCTGAACTCTCAAAACAAACATCCTGTTTCACATCAAAACAACCGCGTAGATTGCGCGTCTTATCGACACAATATGTAATGCTAACCTTTGATATTAAAAGGGCCTGTGGCAATGTGTCCCACTATTCTATGCTTTCAGCTTCAACCAACTGCGGTATCCGATCATGCGACTAAGTCAAGGCATTCTTCAAAGTATCGCCCAGTAGCCGTAGGCAACGACATCTAGATCCGCACATTAACATTGCACAGCCAAACCCTATAAAGCACCTCTAAAGTTAGTGATTTTCACCACCGCTCTTGAAATTTAACCGTTGAAGGCCCTTCCTCCATTCTGACACCTGTACCACGTATCAAACATGCCATCTACGCAGACGATTAACACACTGGACCTTGACTGGCTCCATTGGGGACGAGCAGACGCCCTCCTAGAGCGAATATTCAGCATCACTCAAGAATATCTGCAAGTTCTTATCCTGAGCTCCGGAAAAAATGATTTCTCCTTACTGTCATGAATCACACTACAAAAGATGCGCACGCGAAAATCCTGGATTCCGCCTCTGTCTCTCCAAACATCCCATACGATTGTCCCCTCTATGCGATATTGTAGGCCCACGAACCCCAATGACGGTTCGGGTGCGCACCACCATCTGCCTCTACAACGAACACAAACTCAACTCACCCATTTCATAGAGCGAGCAGCTTATACACGTTTCGACCTTAGATATAAAGACAGGCCTCGTACAGGAACTGTTCTTAAGGTATGTCATCACATTTTTCAAAAATTTACATACTGCGCGTCATACCTGCTCCTCGAACTCACCTCAAGTAAACAAAGCGGGACATTCGCATTCATTAAACTCAGAAAACGGCTCTTGGCCTCCTACCCAGCACATAGACAAAGAAACTCAAGTTTAGGCATGAGCAACACGTGGGGTAAACTCTAAGAAGCAAATCGAACAACTTAAATGTGTAGCCTCGCAGTCACAATCACCGGGCGGAAACTCTTCACATCAATCGGTTATTAAGCCAAAGCCCCGAAAGACGTCAAACAACTTTCCCTACCACACATTCGTCAACAACTCAAAATAGCACCATTACTACGTAACGTGCACCGCGCTCTGCATGCGGTGACATACAGCTACCTGGTCATTGATAGATGCACCGATGCCACCCCCTACAGTAAACCCAGACCTTACGGCGCCACCTTGACTGACCACCGGGTCCGAGAAGTCACTGCTGCCACCACCTTGACTACAAACTGCGAAACAGTAGAAGTCGCCGTATCCTCACCACACACCACGAGTACACCGAAATGATGACTGATTCTCAGACAGCCCACCGTGGCCGCATCTCAGCTCAAGCACTCCAAATTCTCCGACGGCTACCGGAACTCCCCCTAACCGACATCGTATGGACCCCTGGACACACGGGCCTGCGGGCGACGAGGCGGCACATGCCATGGCCCGAGGTCACGTACATTGGGCGTCTGACCTCCCTATCCGCGACCCCTGATCATTTTTGTCCCCACAACCCATTGCTTCCCTCCTAACCTTTGCAGCTATCCCCGCCCACTACCGACTATCCCGCAGAAAAGTTCAGTTCTAACGAGGGCAGTTGTGTAGCTCACAGGAAACAGGGATGACCCGTTTTTTTCTGGTAGTCTGGATCATTGAGCAGGAAAAGCAATTTAACAACGGAAACAGTCAACGGATCTAAGCATTTCGGAAAGAACACCTCTTTATGACGGCTGCAATAATATTCGTGACTTGCCGATTGATGCAGTCACGTCTTTGAGCACTCAGGAGAACTGACCCTTCCTTCCCACCTCTGATCAAAATATTTATACCTGAGGATGCCTCGCGCACCACGCGGCCCATTTGGCAAGATTTGCGCGACCAAAAAGTCAACCCACGATTTTGTAGAAAGATTCCCCTTGCCTGCGAATGCGGGGACGCACCGGCCTAACATTTTCATCAGTTGCGACGCGTCATGGCGATGAACGAAAAATTAAACCACGTTACAAACAGTGCTAAATCTGCTGGGGCAGCGGAGCTGTGCGTCTATTGAGACGGCACGAACGTAAACAGGTGCTCACCCGAGAACAACGGCGCCGTCGCCGCGCAAGTTCTACGGTTTGAGCAAACAAATCGGCAGCTAAACGGCAGCGGTGTGAGGCTTCCTCCCCTTTCCCTCCCCTAGCGGGAGAGGGAGGATCCCTCCAATGCGAGACCACTGCGACCTCCATCGGTGGGTCTCAAAACGACCGCGAGGCGGTTCCCAGACCCAGCGATAGAGGCCGCCGGCGGGTCTGGGAACTTGCTCCTATTGAAGCGCAACCTACAGTAGATGGATGAAAGCACTCAGCATACAAAATCTCCGCTGTTTTAAAGGGTGGTGGGGAAAGCGTTGAAATATAATCGATCGAACTGGCGGCGAAGCAGACGTAAGGGGGTTGCGGCTATACGACAGCCTAATGTTAGGCCTAACGTCACGCTTTTAGGTCTGACGTCGTCAACCGATGCGCGCAGCTTGATGTAAAATAGGTTCGAAGTTAGTCAACATGCCCTTAGGCTGAAAATTTAAGTTACGTAACGTTAAGCCTGAAAATAGGCGTAACAAGGGCGATTGGCAAAGTTTATCAGGGAGAGAGGAAGGAAAACGCAACGTAAAAAAGGTGAAACGATGATCAAAAGGTAGGTAAAAACGGGGCAAAAAAAACTTAGAGGGAAGGGATGTTCACGCACTCTCACATCGTAAGAGAACACTAGGGTGTCCCCCGGTAGATCTGAGGGATGCGCATACCTGAATGAGCTTGAGCTTGAGGCGCACCTCCTCCTCGCTCTGGTTGTCGATGTCGGCCTTGAGGCGTAGGCTTTCGCCGCAGCAGTAAGCAGACCGTTCGAGGGCGCTACGCAAGCTCACCACGCCCTTCTGGCAGCACAGGCAGCACACTGCCCGCTTGTCGTGGCCCACCAACGGTTTCTGCGTGCCAAACCATCGATGGCAACATTCCCATGGGCGTCAGCGCACATACACAGCAATCACTAGGTGGTACTGTGACGCACTTACTCCTACAGAAGTCTCCTTTAAAAAAATTACCACCATCTTCCGCGAGGGGAACCCTGGGGTGATGCAAGGCATCTCACGGGGTTCAATTCGCATTTCCGTTATGTTGGTTACCCGAATGTGGTTGAAGTGCAGCGAACCTTAAATGATTCTCAATCACACGTACTCCAATTACGTGGTAGCAGGCATGCTAGTGTCCATTTCATCTCATCGGAGCAGCAGTTGGAGCAGTAGCAGCAAGAGCGATTGACGGAGCGACTGAGGAGCGCGCTGCAGATACCGCGGTTATATAGCCGCTCTGCGAGAGAGAGTGATGAGAGAGAGACACGCATGCGCACTAACGCACAGCTGAATGGCGAGGAGAACGTGCTAACGCAGCTGGCGGGCGAGGGGAAAGGAGGAGGGTTGCGGACGGACGCCGGATGGATGGAGGGACAGGCCGAGTGTAAGAGATGCCTTGCATCTAAAACAAGGGAGGGTTGACCGTATGATAGTAGAAGAGTCAGTTTTTGCTGGCTTACAATTTAAGGTTTGAGGGACAGATTACTTCCTTGACAGATGGTCTGTTTTTGGCGCTGACGCTAATATTTTTCGGGCAACAAATTCCCGAAAGCTATTGATTGACTTTATTGAAAGGGAAAATCAAACGGCCAACAGTGTTCGTTATCTAAAAAAACATGGGAGACATGATTAGCTTAAAACTGGTAAGTAGTATAAGGTAGAGGTTACGGAACGAATTTTGCACGGCCAGAACCAGCAGATCAGCCACTTAAAATATCACATACTTTAGGAGCTGGGAGTTGGTCCCAAATTCGAAAGTATTCTCTTTTTATTGCATAACTGTGTGCTAGAAACAGAAGCGGAGAGTGCAGAGAACGAACACTGAGCCTGGTAGCCCCGTATAAACCGCTAATTTACACTTATGAAACGTATTACTTAGTGCATCTCTGTTTAGGCTAAGTGTTTGAGGAAACCATTGTACACACGGTATTTCAAACGGGTGTCACGCAAGCAAAAACGAAAGAATGCGGGTGCCGAAGAGGGAGAGAAACGCACGAGATACTGCTCCTCCATGCAGTCGATGTGCGGTCCAATGATGGTGAAGTACTTCATTCCCTGCGGCGGTGACGCGTACGGTATGTCCATGGTCACCTTGACGTAGTAGCGCACCGTGCAGGGCTTGGACTCGAACTAGCACGGCAGCTGTTGCTCTCCGGCGCTGGAACCGGAAGCTGAACGCGTGCTGACCGCGCGGAAGGATGGGAAGGCTGCCGTCCGTCTTGTCTGCGACGCCGCCGCAAGGCAGGGGCAGGGAACCAGGATGGTAAATACGGCATGCAGCTCGGCTTCGTTGTTCTCGAGTGAAAACACGGAGAAATGCCCCAATGTTAAGAGCAACGACAAACAGAAGTTTAACAATTATATATATTCAGTGAACTCCCGTTAAGACGAACTCGGTTAAGACGAATTCTCGCTTATGCCGAACAACATAGGAATGTTTGTTTCGTTTTCCATAGACCCACTGCAAAAAAAAAATCTGCTTAAGACGAACAGCCCTGCATGTACTTTCGGAGAAAGTGTAGGGGAGCTCAGCCCCGCCGGTAGCGTAGTGGTCATCGCATCATACGCGTATTCTGGAGGTCGTGATTTCGGATCCCACCCTGCGGGCACGGTTTTTTCCACTTTCTTTAAAAACAATCTGTATCATTTCAAAGGATAATCGATGACGTACCACATTTTCCCCTTTGCTTTCCTTAGCTTTCTTGATTGTCCACCCTTATCTATTTATCTATCTATCTATCTATATATATATATATGTACAGAAAGAAATTCCGGCAGTCTACAACACCAAAGAAGGCATACGGGAGTGGTTAGACTGTTTTTTAGCGTTAGTGACGTTACATTATTACTTTTTTTCATTAATTACGTGAGAAAGAAAGAAAGAAAGAAAGAAAAACACTCGCCCAGAGTGGGGACCGAACCCACGCCTTTCGATTAGATCTCGAATGCCTTACCAATTCGGCTATCTGGGCGACTGTGTTCTCCTTCACTTTCTGGGGTATTTATATTTACTACAACTGTATCTGACGCTTGAAGATGGTAGCCAGCGCCACTCAGACTACACGGGGAGAAGGGGACCTTCTTTTCAACCCCCGGGGTATGACACGAGCGTCTACAGCCTGTCATAAGCGGGTAACTGGCGGGAAATCCTCTTATGCTACCTTGGCATCAAGGCTGCCAGAACCGAGGCCCTCACTAAGCTTTCGCACGATAATAGGTTTGCAAATGAGGGGCTCGTTAGGAAATACAGAAAGAAATGCCGGCAGTCTACAACGCCAAAGAAGGCATAGGGGAATGGTTAGACTATTTTTTACAGTTAGTGACTTTACATTATTATGTTTTTCATTAATTACATGAGAAAGAAAAAAAACACGCGCCCAGAGTGGGACCAAACCCACGCCTTTCGGTCCCCACTCTGTGCGCGTGTTTTCTTTCTTTCTTTCTCACGTAATTAATAAAAAATAATGTAACGTCACTAACGGTAAAAAATAGTCTAACCATTCCCCTATGCCTTCTTTGGCGTTGTAGACTGCCGGCATTTCTTTCTGTATTTCCTAACGAGCCCCGAGCCCCTCATTTCCAAACCCTATATATATATATATATATATATATATATATATATATATATATATATATCTATATATATATATATATATATATATATTATTAGAGAGTGCGCTGGCTACCACCCCCAAGCACAGGAAACAATTACATTGACATAAATACCCCAGAAAGCGGGGGGGGGAAATCACCCCGCCGGTAGCGTAGTGGTTATCGCACCAGACCGGTATTCTGAAGGTCGTGGGTTCGCATCCCACCTGGCGGGCATTTTTTCTCTGCTTTCTTTCTTTCTTTCCAAATTCTTTATCTGTTTCAATGACCTACCACAACCTCCCCTTTGCTTTCCGAGGTTTTCTTGGCTGCCAACCCTGATTTCTGTGTTATTTCTACGAGCCCCTCATTTCCTATATATATATATATATATATATATATATATATATATATATATATATATATATATATATATATATATACAGAATAAGGGTTGGCAGTCAAGAAAACCTCGGAAAGCAAAGGGGGAATGCGGTAGTTCATAGAAACAGATGAAGAATTTTTTGAGTAAGAAAGTGGTGAAAAAATGCCCGCCGGGTGGGATCCCAACCCACGACCTCCAGAATACCGGTGTCTGGTGCAATAACCACTACGCTACCGGCGGGGCTGTTTCCCCGCTGGTGGGGAAACAGCCCCGTTTCTATGAACTACCGCATTCCCCCTTTGCTTTCCGAGGTTTTCTGGACTGCCAACCCTTATTCTGTCTATATATATATACTTGAGAAAATGGTAGACGCACGATTAAAAACAAAAACAGTGCCGAGGGTGACGAGCAACGTCCGTGTGTCGTGTGTGGTATAATTGTAGATGCGGTAGCCGCTGCCTCAAAAGCAGAACTCTCTCCAAAACAATGGACTCGTCCTTCTCTCAACCAAGACATGCAATAAAGTTAAATCTCTGCAAACAATGGTGTCGTCCTTTTCCAAAGCAACCGGAGCTGTCGTTTCCGCCGAGACACTTGGTTGAATGGGTTCATCCACGACAGTTTTTGAAAGATTCCAAACGGCTTGCCAAATAAATAAATATGGACGCAACAGGATGTTCATTAGAAGCTGCTTTTCCAAGAAGGTGCTCCATAATATAGCTGGGCTAACCTTTCGACCATGCGGTGCCCTTCAGGCCAAAACTGCCGCAAGGACTTTCTATCGGCGTCATCATCACACTGCAATTGCTCCCCAGCTCCCCTTTGCCCAGGTTAAACCTCATACGGCGCCATCCTCACCCACTACCAGCATTCCGGGGGGCGATATCCTCCCCCTCACCCTTTCCTACCTATGTGCGAGGCGTATACATCTGGCGCAGGCTCTAAACCAGAATTACGACTCCACCATACCCACCCACTCATCCCCTTCCATCCACGACCCCCATGCCAGCCCCATAACCTCCTCCTCCCCACCTACATTTTAGCCTTCCTTCCCACATAACTCCCCTTTTCTACCAAACCTAACCCTCGAGCAATGGGAGTCTGCACTGATCCAATAATCGCCGGAGAAACAGCAAGCCGTCGTTATTACAGCCTAGAAGCAGTGGGGTTCGCTTCCTCCTGTACCGAGGAGACTGAGCTCACCCTCCTACTCTCTATCTCATGTCAATAAACATTAATTACTATTACTACACTAACTACGTAATGATACCGCTGAAAGGAGTAAGCTCATACTGACCTTTGCCCCAGATGATGGCCCGGTCATCGATGAAGACCTGGTCGTCTTTTACGGTCCGCCTGTCACCGCTTACGACAACTTTCCATTCGGCGTGCGCCTTTCCTCTAAGCATCACCCGGATAGCTGCGTAAAGAAAGAGAGAGAGAACAATCTTTAATGAAGTCTGGCGATGTTATCTGGGCTAAAATGGCTAAGTTGCTACGCCAGTTGATGACGTGATGAAGATGATGGCGATGATGTTAAAGAACTCGATGTACACACACACAAAAAAAACGGCGAGTTATTTACAACGACTGGTCTAGACCTGTGTGTTGCAGGTACTCTATCAGAGATTTTGTAGCCCGTAAATCACGTTTGGGACAAGCCCATGGTCCTAAAACGTCCTTTAGCTGAATGTCCACGGAAAGCGGCAGTCCTAAAGACACTGCGAGCGACACACTTTGAGCACTGAATCGAGCACATTCACAGAGCAGGAGCTGGAGGGTTTCTCGCACATCTCAGTGTGGGCAGAGGACGGCGGCAGAACAAGTGTGAGTTGTCCCCTGCCTGAGAACAAACGTAGAACGGCTCGCAATCGTGGAGCGATGCGTTGCATTCACCAGGCAGTATTTAGGGCAGGGTGAGGCGACCGGTGTAGCTCGATAAAGGTTTGGGAAAGCCACGTGACTCAACAACTGTAAACGCTATTAAATCTGTAAACATGCCAAGAACTGCGCACATTTCCAGAACGGTAAGCGTTTTCATGACTGTAAACATTTTCAGAACTGTAAACACTCCCGGAACTGTAAACACCCCCATAACTGTACACATCCCCATAACTGCACACATTCCCAGAATTGTAAGCGTTTCCGGAACTGTAAAAACTTCCAGAACTGTAAACATTCTGAGAGCTGGAAATATTCCCGAAATTTTAACGTTTTTAGAAGTGTAAACACTCCCAAAACTGTAAGCATCCTCAGAAATGCAAACATTCCCAGAATTGTAAACGTTCTAAGAACTGTAGACACTCCCAGAACTGTAAACACTACCAGAACCGTACACATTCCCTTAAGTGTAAGCATTTCCAGAACTGTAAACACTTCAAGAACTGTGAACATTCTCAGAACTGTAAATATTCTCGAAATTTTAACGCTTTCAGAAGTGTAAGCATTCTCAGAACTGTAAACATTCCCAGGATTGTAAACGTTCTCAGAACTGTAAACACCCCCAGAACCATGCACATTCTCATACCTGTACACATTCCCAGAAGTGTAAACGTTTCCAGAACTGTAAACATCCTCAGAACTGTATATATTTCCCGAAATTTTACCGCTATCACATATGTAAACAACCCCAGAACTGTAAGCATTTTAAGAACTGTAAACATTCCCAGAATTGTAAACTGTGAACATTCCCAGAACTGTACACATTCCTAAAAATGTACACATTCCCAGAAATGCAAACACTCCCAGGGAACCTCCCTTCCTTTATAAAAAAATGACTATCCATAGCAGTTTTGGGAAATGCAAAACGAACGTGTTCGCCCTAACTAGAACAGCCTATTTACTCCTGTGTTCTACCCTTCATGAGCATGTCATCCCGCCACAGTGTTAACTGTCACTATATTTTCTACCCCGGTAGGCAGGTGTTGTACCGCATTATATTGGCCCGAGGGGGCAGCAATAACGAGGGGGGTCTAAGAACTGCCAGCAATAACGAGGGGGGTCAAGAGTTTGATGTTTGCGAGGGTTAAGCTAGATGACTGCGGCGGCCAGGGGCTTTAAAAGTGTCTTAAAGGGGACGGGGGCGCAAGACACTCAATGATGACGATGACAGTGATAATTATGATTTTGATGAATACGACCACGATGGCGGCGATAATGATGATAATTTTGTGTTTGCAGAAACCAGAGCGCGCTTTTCTGGCGGCATAACTAGTTTGTTTTCTAGACCGGCAGACCCTGGCTTTTTAAAGTGAACCTTGAATCAAACACTATTTTTTGAAGCTAACAGTTATCTATCCAGTTAAAACATCCCACATTTCTGATGGAGACGAAAAGCAAAACACCCTTGTGTACCAGATTTCGGCGCACGCTAAAGATCCCCAGGTAGTCAAAATTAATCTGGAGCCGTCCACTACGGCACGCCTCATTGCCTCCTTTGTGTCGGCGCGTTAAATCCTACAATCAATCAATCAATCAATCAATCAATCAATCAATCAATCAATCAATCAATCAATCAATCAATCAATCAATCAATCAATCAATCAATCAATCAATCAATCATCCCACATAACGTATAACTCAAGGTTATTACTTTTTCGGTTATAAAACAGCGCTCGTACCGTCTGCGTGGTACTCGAACTCCACTTTCAAGCATCTTCGGACGTCATGCAATTGGCATCGGGAATAAAACATGGGTTGGAAATCATTTACTCTTCCTTACAGGGATAACAAAACTTCATGGTCAGTAATGTGTCAGAAACAAGTTACCAGGAAAGAAAAAATTAAAGCCGTTCCACTCAACGTGAAAGCTGTCGTAAATGCAGAGCAGTGATTCGCCATAACGGCCTGTGGCACCGTTATCCGCTTACTGCTACTACCCATCACGCTCTTCGCCTCCCTGTCTCACTTCTCTCTTGATGAATTGAACGGAGGTTTGTCCAAAGCAGTTCAAATTTCCCGCCTTCGCAGTGCTCGCGCGCCCCCTGCCTGGAACGAACAGCGCGAGCGGTTCTCGCACGTGCCGGCACCTTACTGCGCAGTCCACAACGCGTTGTTTTTGGCGGTACCATCTCCCCGCGAGGGGGACTCGAGTAAATGCGTCGCATAGGGGGTGGGTGTATTGCGTTAACGTTTAGTGTTTGGGGAGTTGGTGGTAGTGAATGCGTTGTATCAGCAGCTTCTTGACGTAGTTTGAATGAGTCAAGGATATAAGGCGCGTTCGTAGCCTACCATTCTGTGTCGGCTTTGTGGCGTAGTGGGTAGAGCACCATGTACATTGCGTTCCGCCCGCAGGGTCGAGGGATCGAAACCAGGCGCCGGATAGTATTTTTTTTTTATATAGTGTAGGGGGAGGGGTGCGGACTATGACTACGGACGTCAACGCGGGTGACATCGGGAGTTACTGAAATGCTCTGCATTTAAAAGAGAATTGCAGGTGGGTAATGATTGCCGATAGGTCATCGGTCCCACATGTGAGAAGTGGGAGGAGGCGTTGCGCAGCCCAAACAAGGAGGCTCAAGCTGCACTGGTCGCTCGGGCGGCCGCGGTCGCCGCAAAAATGCCGGCCACCATCGTCATCCAACTGCTATTCTAGCATATAAATTGTTGTTGTTGTTATTGTCTTCTGTTATTAATGCATACCCAATCAGGGGATCGGCCAAACATCAGTGGTTAAATAAATGTGCTTCTCTTCTTCTTCTTCTTCTTCTTCTTCTTCTTCCTTTTCTTCTTCTTTTCTTCTTCTTTTTTTCTTTGTATTCTTCTTCTTTTTCTTTTTCTTTTCCTTTCCCTTTCCCTTTTCCTTTTTATTCTCTTTTTCGTTTTCTTTTTCTTTTTCTTTCCCTTTTACTTTTTCTTGTTTTCTCTTTCTCTTTTTCTTTTTCTTTCTCTTTCTCTTATCCTTTTTCTTTCTTTTTTTGCTCTTTCTCCTTCTTTTTCTCTTTCTCTTTTCTTTTCCTTTTCCTTCTTTTTCGTTTTCTTCTTCTTTTTCTTCTTCTCTTTTTTTTCTTCTTCTTCTTCTTCTTCTTCTTCTTCTATCGTACAGCGGAAAGGTGTGTTCGGTCTTTATGAAACTTTAAAGTACGCATACCCCCGCGTTCGCACCCAATAGGAAGATAACTGTGGGCGAGTATATTGACTTCTCAGCCAATGGGAATTTCGGTACGGCTGACTATGAAACGCCGACAATGTCTACGCCGGTACCTGATTTTCGAAAAAAAAAGGAGCTATGTTAGACTGTCGACTTAAAAGATGATTTGCTTCTGAATTCCCCCTAAAAAAAAAAAGGACTGAGAAGAATACCCTTAGTACTCGGGCTAAGGAGTTCTCATAAATGTATATAAATACATATCCGAACCAGTAAGGCACTTTTGCTCTGCCATCGGCTCGAAAATTGTTTTAGGAGAATGAGAAAAATATACGCCAAACCAAGAAGGCAACGGCTACGACGCGAAAAGTTAACTCCCAGAAGAAAAGCTGGTGGATGAATGAGAAAGAAAGAATACCGTCAGCTCTGCCCATGCAGGCTTAAAATAAGCGCATTTTATCCTCTTACGCTCGAGGACTTGAGCATAACTTGAAGTGGCGGCTAAAAAAAAAAAACCGATAGCGCGATACGAAACCGAGGCGTTTACTCCCTATTTTATGCACATTTTTAGAATTCTTAATTAAATAGTCGATCCCTTCCGAGTAGATTATAAAATGGATATGTCCGTTATATCGGTGTATGCGCTGATAGCTAGATACGTGATACGCTAGTACTTATGAGAAAAAAAAGAGTTCCACCACCGTTACGAAATGAAAAGAAAATGCGGATAAATTGCTGACGCACCAGGAATAAATCCGGCCCTCAAACACTGCGCCAACCCCGATGAAAATAAATTCCAAAAAGATATTACAAGAACAGCTGGGAGGGATTCTGATGGAATCTAATTATCTAGCGCTCCCGTTCTTGCTGAGTTCAGCCGAGGGAATTATCATCGGATCATCTGTGGAGATTTATATCCGTCAAGTAAATGTTGGGTATGCCCTCACTATCTCCGGCTCGTGTAACGCGGCGAATAAAGCGAGAAATATAGAGACAGCCCTAAAAATACTGAAAGAAAAAAAAAAAACACCGCAACCCGCCAGACGAATACGTTGGAGAGCGGGCCAAAGCCGATTGATATGGGCACTTCAGTTAATTATCAATCATTCATTTCTTTACTGGTTTGTTCCTCCAGGGCCCCTGTGGAAGAGTTGGGGAGGGGGGGGGAGGTAAATGAAATAAAATTAAAAAAAAAAACTCCGGAGAAAAGCGCAGACAAAAATGCCTCAACCCCCAAAATAAACCTAACAAATTCCAGCCGCTACTGATCATCTGCATAATGGTGTATTTTCCCGTGTTCTGTGCATCATGGCGGTGCATATTTTGTCTGCAGGCTTGCCGAGCAGAATCTACATGTACGCTCACGGTTCGTTTTTCTTGTCGGTGGTTGGTTATTGTTATTATTTTCATTTCTTTCCTTGTACACCCAGGCTTTCTCGTTTCTTTATTGCATGTAAACACAGAAATTTTTTTATGCCCGAACATTCCTTGACTCACTTCAAAACTTCTCAGTGCATCAGTTCGGTAGGGAAAGTTACCCATGGTAGTCTGCAGTTACTTTTACACTGACCAGGTGGCGCCAGTGAACAGAGGCGCGTTGAGTTCCTCGATACGTTATCGAAGATTTATATGCACGAACTTGAGCGATGCCTGCAGAACCAGTGACAACAAATGCAGTAATTGTCAGCACCGGCGGCTTGTCTTGGCTTATCTTGGCTCGCCGTGTGTGCCGTGTGCGGTTTGTGTAACTGCTCAGTTCATCGGTTTGTAAAAAGCAGGCGGCTTCCTCAGTAATTGGGCCCGACCAGAATATCACTCATGTGGCCGCAAATAAATATATACTAGGGCATTACATTGATCAAATACGTATCGAAGCTTGATTTATTTTCGAAAATTTCAGCGGCGTAAATCACAGCAGTTCAGATCGCACTGGCTTCGAACCCCTTTCAAATGAATGGTATGACAGTCAAGCTCTAATATCATGCTCCAGGAGCTATAACCAGCCAATCTGTCCATACGAGGATAAATGAGTCTAGGTTCAGTTCGAACGCCTCCTCGAAAGGAGCATCTGCAAATTTACTCTTCGTGAAGTAGTAGTAGTAGTAAGTATTGTTGAATAAGGCGGACTTAGCCTTGCATAGCTGCCGGCAATTGCTCCGCCTAATCGTCCCCAATACCATATCAAATCTCTCAAAGTCATAACACATCACTTAGTCCTAAAATAACAGACACATCTCTTCGCACAATCCAGTGGTCCCTAGAAAAAATAATGTCCTCCGATGTAGCATGGGGCACAACGCATCAATCGTTCCCGCATGAGTGTTTAGATTACAAAAAATTTGGCGCGTATCTGCTCCTTTCGTTGCAAATGTCGTCAAAAGACGATAGTCTTTGTAGACATTTGCCAAGGAAATGCCCCCTTCGCTTTCCCGCTCACCTCTCATGCTGTTCCTGTTCTGTCGCGCTCATCCGAAGGTTAACACACTAAAGGTTTTCTCAAGGCGATTTGAATTTACCGCTTTCCACTGCGACAGGCGGGGATCCTCGATGGCAGCGCAGCAGTACGGCGGAGACGCGCATGCATCGAGGAGGCCGACTTCATGGTTTATAGAACCGCGTTGCCATGCTCCACGTGCGTTCCAAGCAGAACGTGAAACCTAACCTAGCTAGTGGAACCCTTCTTTGCTGTTGCCGCGTGATTTCTAATATACCACCAGGAGGTGGCGCGGGCAACAGAACAGCAGGCGGCGGTTTTTTGCAGTAGTTGTAGAATATCCTTTGCTATCGAAGAACCAAGCATCCATGAATTTTTTAATAAAGGAACACTGTAAATATCCCTTCTGTACTAATTTCCTGTCTTATATTTGCGTAAGGTCTGGTTCTTGTTGAATAAAGTTGACAAGTATTTACAGATAAACTGGGCTTAGACGTTTACATTTGGCTGTGATTATATAAGACTATTGCGCAGTAAGCATTTTACTTTCGCCGGGTGGCTGAATCGAGTTACAGACAGACAGACGGACAGAAACAGACAGACAGACATACAGGCAGACCAAACTTTCTGGGTTTAAGTAGCCCAAGAAAGACTATCGTCTTTAAAAATTGGCTGGCGATTACGATACTCCCTAATGCGATATTTGGGCGCAGCCGCAGTGTGCTGAGGCAGCACTCACTCGTGGGTTTTCTCGACGGCAACGATCATGAGCCTCTGCATCGGCGGCGCGAAGTGGGTCTCAGGAAGGGACCGTGACCCGCGTCTTAGACAGGGAACGTACCCCATCGGCACGCGCACGCCCCCCTCACGTTTTCGCCAGCGTCGCGCAGACGAGCGTCTCGCGCGGGCACAGCATACGGCCTTCCCCCCACCCCCACGGCACACTTTCAGAAAGCGATCGCGCCGCCACAGCGAACCGCCTCCCCTCACAATTTCGCGACACTCTCTTTCTTTGCTTTCTTTCACAATTCGGTCTTGCCATCGTTCACTCGGTTACGACGGTGACGCGGTTCAGCTCAGAGACGGGCGCCAAAGGGCTGCGCTCTAAAAATTGCTGCGTGCCTGCTATTATGCTTTAGGCTTTGACGTCGCATGAGGGACTAGTAGGATGACTTAGCACTTGCTTTAAAGACAATCTTCCTTTGGCTCTTCAGGCGCGTCGGTAGTGGGCTGCTGTTGCTGTTTATGACCCCTTGCGCCGTGTTACACAAAATAATGCTCGTTTCTTCGGGTTGCGACAGAAGAATCGGCTGGGCAGCGACTCGCTAGGGGGTGGGGGTTGGGGCGGAGGGGACGCGACTGGAGAAGCCCTGGATTGCTAAGTGTATCACGTTCCCTGCGCTTGAAGCTGGAGGCGTCTTCGCCAGGTGAGATTGAATCTTTGGACGTTTCCCTATATCTCTCGCATTTCTCGACACACCCACCACAGCTCGTCGTTCTGTATAATCAGCAAGCACGCCATGCATAAACAATACCTGTCTCAAAAAATGCTGCACGCGAGTTAATTTCCACTCAGGTATACCACGATGAAAGCTTCGCGTTGCGGCGATTCCCATCTCTGCGTGGGATCCGCCATTTGTTTCCCTAACAGCTGTGTCCTGCACCCACGTCGCTGTAGCCCACCGGCAGTAACTCGTCTGGTGAGCCGATTCCTTCCTAACCTGAACTACACCTGCACACCCACGAGAATACGTTTCATCCCGAGCACACAGGTATCACCCCAGTAGCGCTTTCGAAAGGTCAAGCCCACGTCGCCCCAAAGGGAGTTGGCGTTCGTCGCACCGATATTTCTCGACCACAAAGAAACAAGCATCTCAAGGCACGTGAAATTGCCCAACTTCCGCCACCCTCACTAGATGTCGCAACTCCCTCTCTTTCCCAAGGCTTTCCTTCCCCTTTCATTTCCGCCGCGCCACTCTCGCGCTCGTTCACTTCGCCCACCATGCCTGTCGCGGAGTCATATTTTGCTTCCGGTTTCTACCGCTAGGCTCCGCCGCCGTATCAAACAAGCAATCAATTCGCGGACGTGCCCGCAGACGAACGGTTCGTTCTCAGCCAGCGCCGAGCCTGCATCTGCCCCTATTTGTTTCCCCCGACTCGCTCGCACGCACGCTCGCGAGACGTGCTTTTCCGCAGAGCAACGGTGCGTCGGGATGAAGGCGCCTTCACGGCCAGTCGTAGTTTGGCTGTAGGCGTTGCTATAAATTACAGTAGTTTCAATGCGTAAGCATTTTTAGGGGCGAATCACCTTAAGGGTTCAGGCTGTAGGTGTCTCCTGTAGTCGCATGTAGTCACGGTACTAAAACACCGTGACACTCGTTTTCCAACGCCTCACGCTATAACGTAACGCGCACTAAAAGAACACACCAGGACACTCGTTTTCAAAAGCCTCTCGCTACTTCTTAGCATACTTCTTAGCATGCTGCGGTGTGTGACACGAAGGCACCTTACGGCCAGTCTGTCTTTGATTTAATTGCTTAACTTCGGTTCAATGCAAGAGAGGCGCCACCGCCACAGCAATCGTGTGATTGCTCCTCCCACCGGCGCTTCTGCGACGCCCAATTAGCGTGCGCCGTGTGGGAAGAGAGAGACTCACAATCTTTGAATACACTTATACGCTGCATGCTTCGCTCCTCCCCAGGTTTCACGTTAGTGGAAATGGCCCGTTTTGTTTTGTGAGTACCCCAACGAAAAAGCGGGACGCATTATACCAGAAAAGTAACTGCCTAGGTGGCCAACTGAACACGAATAATCGCTAAATTAGTGAAGATTTTAATGATTGGTACATGCAGACTCTGTAAGCAAGAATTGAAAGAAAACAAAAACAAAAAATCCTTAAAATATGAGTCCCATTTTACTCTTTGAAGGTCGATAACCAACATAGCTATGCAGCGCCTGACGTCACCAGCCAAAGAGACACATATATGCGGTTTGCCGTTTTTTTTACGTAGTTTATTACTTCATTTCTACGTAGACTCGGCCACACCGTCATATGCAGACGACACGCCGGTGCTAACCGAAAAGACTCTGCCGCAGCTGTGAGACGCGCCCAACAAACGCACAGGCATGTCGCTCAGTGGATAAGGAGTTGCGTTGCTGAGCACGAGGTGGCGGGTTCGATTCCCGGCCACGGCGGCCGCTTTTCTTATGGAGGCGAAAAGCAAAAACGCCCGTGTGTACAAGATTTCGGAGCACGCTAAAGACCCCCAGGCGGTCAAAATTAATACGGAGCCCTCCAGTACGGCGCGCCTCATCGTCTGCGTTGCGTCGGCGGGTTAAGCCCCATCGTCTGCGTTGCGTCGGCGGGTTAAGCCCTACAATCAATCAAACAATCAAACGCACAGTGGGTAAGTGTATAGGTGCGCAGAAGCTTTCTCTAGCTGTAGCAACGCTACGAGGTTTACTCGTCTACCCCCTCGGTATACACACGGATTGGTCTCCTGGAAACTAGGATATAAAAGCACCGCTATAAAACACGCGAGTCATTTGGCTAGCAATGCATTTGGGCATAAATATCTACAGAGTAAAATGGGGTCTTCGCACTTTGATGTATTACTCCTTACATTACCCCTTGCCAGGTGTCTCACCGGTAATGCAGTTGTGTCTAGTAGTAAAGAAGACTTTAAAGGACCAGGAAGTCTAGCAGAGCGGCCTCAAAGAAAGTGTACTCACCAGTTAGCAATAATCAAAATTTGTGTACCATTTTTAAGGGGCGAAGGCCCTCAGGGGCTGGGTCTGTTGGCGTCTGCTGTCGTTGTCGTCGTAATCGCCGTCTCATGTAGTCACGCTACTAGAACACTGAGAAAACTCGTTTACGTCTCGCGTTAGAACATAACGCGCACTTAAAAAACACCGGGTTACTCGTTTACGCCTCGCACTGAAACGCGTCGTAACCCGTACTAAAAACACACCTCGACAGCCGTTTACGCCTCGCGCTAGAGAGCTTCGTGGTTCAAGGACAAGAGACTTTTACAGCAAAGCTGTATACCTCTACCCCCCAACAGCTTTATCTCCGTTGGCAAAAACACCAAAGCGCCAAGGATACACTTATACACAGCATTTTCGAACCTCCACAGGGTTCAACGTTAGTGGAGATGGCCCGAGATATTTTGACCGGGTTGGAACAGCAACACGTTTTCCCACGATTAATAAGAAGACAGAGTTAAGTAAATTAGTATATTGCCTTCAATTTATTGCCAAGAAGGACCATATCCAGATGTGCCTAAGGGAAATGAGGCAATACCGTTGATTAGTCTGGTGAAGGGTTCCAACGATACCACGTAGCGAGCCGGCCACTTAGCGTTAGGAGGGGTAGTCTGGTCTCAATCATAAGCCCGTTCAGTAAAAAATAACAAGATAACGCGATTAGCCACGTTGGATGAGAGAAAATGAAAGAAAAAAGAGGTATTGATTGGCACGGGGGGCTTCGTTTTCGTTCAGTTAGTTTAGCCGTGTCTACCATGAATTCATGGAGTTTTTATTGAAGAACGGTAGGACTGGGCGTGCTTAATGTCTTGCAGTGATTTAGAGATGGAGCGAGGCTGTCGGGTAATTAGTGTAGGGCTACAGCGCAAAAATATTAGCTTGCGCCCGAACGGTTTCATTCCCTCGGAAACCATTTCGAAATTAAATGGCCGAAGGCAATAACATCAAAGAAAGGGCGCTTGATCTTTCTGTGGGAAGAAAAAAAGGTCGCCCACTGCATGAAATGCGAAAATAAATCTTTCGGACGGACGAGCCAGAAAGTGAGGAGTAGAACAAGAAAACAAATACGCTGACATTGCTAGAATGGTAGAGGAATACTTCATGCATTCTTGATCGTTCTCTCGCGGGAGAACGCGTCGAGTATTAGCGTTCTTCATGATGATGATCATTATTATCATCATCACCCTTGTCCTCTTAGCCATCATTATTACTCTTGTTATTATTATATATTTATAATATTCTGTTTTTATAATTTTATTGCTGTTAGCGATATTATTATTATTATCATCATCGTCATAAGGATTTGTGTTCAAATGAGTAGGTCTGTACGCTATTTGCTGATTCTCCGCATTGGTATCTGCATATATTGGTCGTGATATCTACTTTTTCGCACTGTGGCGTTCATCTATTTACTTTGTATTTTTCTTGGGTTGGTGTTGTTACTCTTTTTTTGCGTCGTTTACTTTTCATTTTGTTTCAGTGTTTACATTAACGATTCTCTTTTCAATTGTATTTTTATGTCCGGACTCTGCTGGCAGCATTCTCTTGCTTTTACTTTCTTTTTCAAAGTTTCTTGTTTGTCATGTGCCTGCTGTACCCCTAATTTCTAATATTCACCACTCATCAAGGTCACAAGCCCCAGCGAATCATGGTGAATTCCCGCGCATAGCGGTAAAAAGGTGCTGATCGGGTGAGAAATTGTCGGCATACCACGCAAGGCTAGGTCCACCCGTTAATAAACATCACCACCACCAACGTAGTCACCCCCCCCATCTGGTGTAGCAAGTCTTGTCCCTAGCAGGGCTGACCTTACCAGTTCACATTAAAGGTCATTCTTTATCTATCTCTGGTATCGTCATGGGCAGCTTAATTTTTACATCTGAACGTGACCTTATAAATAGGTTCAGCAATGACTTGCATTTAGCCCTTCTGTGACATTTCAATACTTGTATACGAATTTAAAACGCAGATATTGTGATATATTTTATAGTCTGTTGCCGCTGGATTTGAACCCCAAAACAATGAAGTCGTCGATATTGGGCCTCCTCGATTATCAGTCCCGGATCGTCCGCGGACTGCCCGAGGCGCGATCCGGTGCTCGATTTTTCCATGTATTCCAAGGGGCTTCCGGTCCGAACGCAGTCCTCAGACTGCCCGCGGACCATCCAGGACTGGTAAATCGAGGATGCCCAGTAGTGCTGCTTTTCCTGATCTGCTATCCTCTAGGCACACGCCCCAGTTTGTGAGCACCATACTGCCAGACGGCAAATGAACTGCATGCCTAATGGCGGTGGTCTTTTCCGCGAAAAAAAGCCCTCAGGTCTAGGAAACGGACATGTGAACGTCCCAGGGGGGCAGCCAGTATTGACAGCAAGCAATACAGCAAGTCTGCATTCATAGCCCACTACACATCAATTCCAGTCTCTCTTCGCCATTCTTCGCCGGAATCTGCCTGCATGCATATGGGATAGTGGGGCTGAGTCAGACGATTCCCCAAATTTAATTACCAAGTAATTGTCGAATCCATTTTCCGCCAATACGATATTTGTCCTATTCGACCATCGAAGAAGGAGTGTGGGTTCGAAAGGAGATGTTCTTTCTTGCGGTTGTTACATCCAGTTGCCCTGGAACCTAAAAGCCATGGCAAACTTTAGAGCGTAGGATGTAATGAGGAATATATGGGCTGTTCAATGTAGCCGTGATTACGTCACTATGGGTGACGTGAAACGGGCAGAAGCGCCGGGTGCAGGGAACTGCATGCCTCACTGCGTTCAAAGAGATATGCAACCGCCGTATCCCAAGCATCGAGATCCTTTATTAAAGGGCATTGCGTCCACGTGGCAAGACGGACTTTTAGGGGCGAAGTCCCTTAGGGTTTGAGACTGTTGGCGTCTCCTGTTGTCCACCAGAAAACTCGTTTGAGCCTCACGCTAGCACGTAATGTGTACTAAAAAAACACCTGGACACTCTCGTGTAGGCATCGCGCTAGAACGTCATCATCATCATCATCATCACCAGCCTATCTACGCCCACTGCAGGGCAAAGGCCTCTCCCATTATTCTCCAATTACCCCGGTCCTGTGCCAACTGTGACCAATTTATCCCCGCAAACTTCTTGATCTCATCTGCCCATCTAACTTTCTGCCGCCCCCTGCAACGCTTGCCTTCTCTAGGGATCCACTCTGTTACCCTTAATGACCAGCGGTTATCTCGCCTTCGCATTACATGCCCTGCCCACGTCCATTTCTTCTTCTTAATTTCTACTAATATGTCTTTAACACCAGTTTGCTGTCTGACCCACTCCGCTCTCTTCTTGTCCCTTAATGTTACGCCTATCATTTTCCGCTCCATTGCCCGCTGAGTCGTTCTCAATTTAAGTTGAACCTCTTAGTGAGCCTCCAAGTTTCTGCCCCGTAGGTGAGTACCGGTAAGATGCAGCTGTCATACACTTTCTTTTTCAGCGACAATGGTAGGCTGCTATTCATTATCTGAGAATGTCTGCCATATGCACCCCACCCCATTCTGATCCTTCTAATTATCTCTGCCTCATGGTTGGGATCTGGGGTCACAACTTGGCCTAAGTAGATATATTCGCTCACCACTTCCACTGCCTCGCCACCTATCTCAAACTGCTGTGCTGTCCCGAGGTTATTGATGATTACTTTAGTTTTCTGCATATTAATTTCCAGGCCCACGGTTTTACTCTGTTCGCCCAGTGCGGAAAGCATACTTTGCAATTCGTCCCCCGAGTTACTTAGCAAGGCAACGTCATCAGCAAATCTGAGGTTACTGAGGTATTCTCCATTAACCCTTACTCCCACCTGTTCCCAATCCAACGTTCTGAATACTTCTTGTAAGCATGCTGTGAATAAAATTGGAGAGATTGTGTCTCCTTGTCTGACACCCTTCCTTATAGGTATTTTACTGCTCTCCCTATGGAGGATGATGGTAGCTGTAGACCCCCTGTAGATATCCTCTAGTATTCTTACATAATGCTCATCTACCCCCTGGTTCCGTAATGCCTGAATGACTGCTAGGGTTTCGACCGAGTCAAATGCTTTCTCATAATCTATGAAGGCTATATATAGGGGTTCAGTATACTCAGCGCACTTCTCTATCACCTGATTGATCGTGTGAATATGGTCCATTGTTGAATAACCTTTACGGAACCCTGCTTGTTCTTTAGGTTGACTGAAATCTAAGGTTGTAGAGATTCGGTTAGCGATTACCTTGGTGAATACCTTGTAGACGACTGACAGTAAGCTGATCGGCCTGTATTTGGCGTCCGCGACAGGACGCCAGAGCTAGAACGTAATGCGTACTAAAAAAAAAAAAAAAACCGGGACTCTCGCTTACACCTCGCGCTTGAGAGCTTCGTTCTTCAAAGACGCGGGACCTTTACAGCAAATCTGTATACATCAACCCACCAACGGTTTCATCTCCTTTGGCAAAAAACGCCAAGGCGCCAAAAATACACTTATCCACTGCATGCTTCGACCCTCACCAAGTTTGACGTTAGTGGAGATGGTCCTAAATTTTTGTTATGTCTCGACGAAGCGTCAGGAATACATGGGGGAATGGGGAAAATGCAAGTTAAATGGTAACCATTCCCAATGCAATGCATCCTTTGAACAAAGCGAACATTTCTCTGTACGTCCACCGGAGAGTTTGTATGTGTCTACGTACGCCATGGAACTCCACTGCTATCGTCTTCACGATCATGACCTGCTATTCACGTAGCGAGGAACCTAAACGGGAGTGTAAGCGAGTGATACTCCTACTACACGGGCGTTTCAAGGCCTTTGAATTGAATGTCATTCGACTCATTCGAATGTCATTCCAATGCCTCCATTGTGCTGCTACACAACGTTTTTCAAAGGAATTTGGTTGAAATGCCTTTTGAATCAAAAGGTCACTACTACCGACCTTTGACGTTCTCAAAAGCCTTTAAAACCGGAGGGTCCGTACTCTCGGACGCAGTTTCTGCATGCAATATTTAAAAAAAGAAATATTTACAAGTTCGTTCGTACTCTCGAGCGCAGCTTCCGCGTGCACTATTTACAAAAAGAATTATTTACACAAGTTAACTTCATTTGAAAATAACATGGTCTTAATAATTTTCACCTATTTTTATTTTCTCTTACTCAATCTACGGTTAAAAGGTAACTGAATTTGTACTGTCGACAGCGGCGTTAAGAAGGAAAGAAAAAAAATATTGGCCCACAGAAGATATTCTACTTAGTGCATGTTGAGTGCGTGCTGGTAGACCTGCATCATCTCATTTGGTTTTGCCCAAATTCATCAAGCTATTTAAATTTATCTCCCCCGCCATCAACGATCCCACGGTGCTCATAAATCCCCGTTTCGTTGAAACTCACTTTTCACCTAATGACATTATTCGGACTATCACGCAGTCTTGCTCGAGCAGTATAGAAAGACGGGTCTGCTCTCGTCTCACCGTAAAGACAACAAAAAGACTATCGCCAAATTCACCTTTAGCCCAGATCATCTTCTATAACCCACTTCCTCCTACCACACCCCTAACCCCCTTCCCCCCAGCAGGCCTAATACCCCTCTTACCAATACAGGCGTCCATCTCCCTCCCTCCCTCCCTCCCTCCCTCCCTCCCTCCCTCCCTCCCTCCCTCCCCTCCTCTCTCTCTCTCTCTCTCTCTCTCTCTCTCTCTCTCTCTCTCTCTCTCTCTCTCTCTCTCTCTCTCTCTCTCTCTCTCTCTCTCTCTCTCTCTCTCTCTCTTTCTATTATAATCAATTTTATCCCTCACAGTGGTGTTTGTTAGCCAAGTTTAACTCCAAAAGTAATTTTTTGTCAAGTTACGGGAGCGGAACGTGGCAGCGGTGTCAACTGCCAAACTGGGCGGGTGACTGCGGAAGCTTTCAACTGCCTGTAAGAATTATCCTGTAGATCGACGGAAGTTCTTCTGGTCCGAACTGCATTTGAAATTTCTAAGGCCATTAGACTGAAATACCCTTTCAAATGACCGTGTAGCAGGGGCATAAAAGACAGTAGAATTTTTTTCCTACACTGGCCGCATCGAGTGTACGCTCAGTGGGGTTGGAGCAGTGTATATGACGCTAAACCGACTAAACTAGTGTATCTGCTGGATCAGCATGCCTAACATCAAGTTAAAAAATGAGTGCTATTTACTCCTTCGTTACTGAACAGCGGCTTCATGGGGAGTGCTTGTGTGTTAGCTCGTGCATGTAGAGACTTACTACGCGCCATTCATTGTGCGTCAACGTTAGACCACTATGTTTGAGAGAGGAGTTAAGCGCTTGAATTACAACATTTCGGAGTTAAATGACATTGTGAACCCTGGCACGCATTAATACGAACACCGAATGTGATAAAACGATCACACACGAAAAAATTAACAGCGAACGCTTGACACGCGCGTACGCATTTGATTTCGAACTATGCGAGAGAAAAAGTAATATATATATATATATATATATATATATATATATATATATATATATATATATATATATATATATATATATATACAGAAAGATAGGTCAGCAGTCTACAATGCCGAAGGAGGCATAGGGGTGTGGTTAGGCTCTTTTCTTTTTTACTACGGTTAATGAAGTAAACATTTTTTTTTAAATATACAGAAGAAAGAAAGAAAGAAAAACACGCGCCCAGAGTGGGGACCGAACCTACGGCTTTCGATTACATATATATATATATATATATATATATATATATATAGAGAGAGAGAGAGAGAGAGAGAGAGAGAGAGAGAGAGCAGAAACAACAGTCGTCGTATCCCGGCATAGATACATTATGTGCATTAGGAGCGGCAATAAATATTCAAAAACTCTCCCACAACAGCGAAGCTGTGACAACCTCAAAAACGACACAATTTATGCGCAAAATATAGTGAATGCTGCTGTCACAGATAAAAATACAACTTTGTCGCTTATGCAAATTCTTGATAGACGTACACGTCGCGAGTGGTAGGACGTTCGACTTAAGAATGAGTTCGCTTGGGGCATGCAGTTCGTCGTTTAACAATTTCATCATCCAAGGGCCACTTCCATTGAGTTTACAGTCGTGCTCATTATGAAGTAGAACACTCATCAGCATTTACGCAAGAATATCGTGAAAACAACGACTCGTCATGAAAGTCAGTGCATGACTTCGTGCATGACATCCCATTGCTCCCCTTATAAATATTTGATTTAAACCTCCGCTACCAAACGAAGGTTTCTTAAAGCTTTGAATACTGATCAGTGTTATATCTCATATTGAGCGTGACTGCACGTGCACAAAAAAAGCATAAATTCGTGGATGGCTCAACCCTTAAAATGTACAACATATCCGGTACTCTATTCGCATAGCGTACGTGCAAAATAAACTGCTTTTAGGGAATTGAATCACGGAAAGCAACTACGAAATGAATATTGCACGGAGTTTTCCAATGCACACGCACAAAAAAAAATATCCGAATCAATTCTGATGGCGTGCACCATCGCAAGTTCGAAAAAAACGGTATCGAAGCACGGTTGAGGCGTCGCCGGGGAATCGAGTCGAAAATAATGTTTCTCCGGGCGCCCACCACTCGCGCTATTGCGGGAATGTCGGAAGAAGACCAAGAGGATGGACGCAAAAGTAACAGCAAGACAAAAACTATACCTTCAGATAAAAGAAATTGTTGGACGGCCACAAACCATCTTTTCGCGCACTACATCTGTTCGGAAAAAATTCCAGCATCCATTAAGGATGAAGTTCTCGAGCACGTGTAATCTCCCCGGATTTTCATTCGCTTTTCCGGGAAAGAAACACGCCTTCACAAACTTTCCGATGGACACCTGAATTGTTTTTTTTTTTTTGCCGTTACGAGCTTCACTCATACTATGTTGGCGTGGGAAGACCAAGTTTCCGAGCATGGAGGCAGCAATTCTTCCTTTACATGGCAATCCGCCAAAGGCTGCCACAGTTTTCCTGATTACCCTGCGAGAACAGCTCATCCTCGCAGAGAGACCGGGGTATTTCCCGCAACCAGTCGTCCATTAGAATGACAAATGATCGATCAGGAATCAGGTCAGGCATGCCTCCTAATGGTGGGCTGGAACCATTCAGCTCGCTTTGTGTCTGCCGCGGAGTGAACATCAAAACAGGGACTTTGATAGACGGAGAATTCTTTATACCACCGCAACGTGCAAAGAAAAACCACAAAAAAAAGATCTGACTGCTGTATAAGGGCGTAAGCGTATTAACACACTCGCTACAATAGTGTCAACGCGTCATAATGGATAGGAACATTCAGCTCTGAGACCGTGAGGATATCATCGAGTGCACAAAAAAAGAAGTCCCGGGCCACCACCACTAACGTGAAACCTAGGGAGGGGCGAATGAGGCAGTGTACAAGTGTATTCTTGGCGCCTTGCGTTTCTGACAACGGAGATGAAACCGTTTGGTGGTAGAGGCATACAGCTTTGCTGTAAAAGTCTCGTGTCTTTTAAGCACGAAGCTCTCTAGCGCGAGGCGTAAACGAGCGCCACGGTGTTTCTTTAGTACGCGTTGCGTTCTAGCGCGAGGCGTAAACTAGTTTCCCGGTGTTTTAGTACCGTAGCAGCATGAGACGATGGTTATGACGACGACAACGACAGGAGGCGCCAACTCGCGCGCAGTTTGTACTTTTGAACGGAGCGGCTTTGACTTTGACCCTTTGTCAAGATTATAACAACCTCATTTTGCCCAAAACTGGGTGAAATGAAGAAGGGGAAGAGGATTTAGCATGAAGAAAACTTCGTTTTCTTAAATTTTGCACGTCCATGCGAATCCGAATCCAAATCCAAACTGCTTCGACCGTGTCGGAATGGCACAGTGGGATAGACGTCGGCTTCATAACGCGAGGGACCTAAATTCGATTCCGACCACGGAAGCGTTTTTCTACACTTCATCTACGATCATCATCATCGTCAGAGAAAGTTGGCTTTCCTGCAGTGCGCTTTGTCTTGCGCACTGACGCCATCACTGAGGTATGGAAGGCTTCGCTTAAAAATGGTCTGGGAAGGTAAAAAAGAAAGAGAGAAAGGAAGAATTGGAGGTTGTGAGTCACAGGAAGTTATGAAGACCCTACGACTCAGGAAAGATTTTCCAGGCAGATAATAGATGTCGCTCACAACCTCGGTTTGTTGCTTTCACCATGACCCAGCCCGCAAAACTGGGTATAGGAGGAGTGCTGGCCATGTTGAAATCGCTTCAGCTGTATTGAGCGAATAGGGCAGCCCCAAATGATGCGTACTTTGTCGTTATATTAACACCGCAACGTGCACAATCCCGGTCGTCCAGCATACTAAAGCGTGTCGCTTGGAAATGTGGCGTTCCTGCCGATACATGTGTTGTTGCGGGCTGCCTTTATTTTGTCACAACAAATTATCTTGAAACGGAATGCCCACTGAGTATTTTCATCACTGTTTGTGCCTCTGCTTTACGTTGTTCTATGAATGCACATTACCCGCAGTAACTACTACGCCTTAAACTCCTCCTACATGTATCCGTACCGCACTCCTTTGCTCTAACTTGTTTAGATGCTTGCAGACGAGCCTTCTATACCGTTTCTATATGATTCGTCTACCTTAGGGATCAAAGACCGGTCAGAGTCGGCGGCCGACCATTCAGTCACCCGGTGACGTCGGTCGCTTCATTCATACGATTCAGTCGTTTTGAAATGTACTTTTGCGGATGCTGACATGCCATTCTTCCCTCTCTGAAAGGCTAGCCTGCGTAAACAGTGCGGGTGAATGGTTAGAAGTCGCTCAAACAGAGGTGTATAGCCTGAGTGGAGTCGAGTGCCTAGGGGATCGAATAAACAGCAATCCCATGAAAAGCCTGCGGGGATTGACGTCATAGGGAAACGTAGGAACTCGCTGACCATGCGGCGAATGAACACGACAAGGAAAAATAAATTGATGAATACTTATCCCGTGTTCTCTCGCATATTGTCCCGTAGTGTAATAAGACACAATTCACTCACTCACTCACTCACTCACTCACTCACTCACTCACTCACTCACTCACTCACTCACTCACTCACTCACTCACTCACTCACTCACTCACTCACTCACTCACTCACTCACTCACTCACTCACTCACTCACTCACTCACTCACTCACTCACTCACTCACTCACTCACTCACTCACTCACTCACTCACTCACTCACTCACTCACTCACTCACGCACTCACTCACTCACTCACTCACTCACTCACTCACTCACTCACTCACTCACTCACGCACTCACTCACTCACTCACTCACTCACTCACTCACTCACTCACTCACTCACTCACTCACTCACTCACTCACTCACGCACTCACTCACGCACACTCACTCACTCACTCACTCACTCACTCACGCACTCACTCACTCACTCACTCACTCACTCACTCACTCACTCACTCACTCACGCACTCACTCACTCACTCACTCACTCACTCACTCACACTCACTCACTCACTCACTCACTCACTCACTCACTCACTCACTCACTCACTCACTCACTCACTCACTCACGCACTCACTCACTCACTCACTCACTCACTCACTCACTCACTCACTCACTCACTCACTCACTCACGCACTCACTCACTCACTCACTCACTCACTCACTCACTCACTCACTCACTCACTCACTCACTCACTCACTCACTCACTCACTCACTCACTCACTCACTCACTCACTCACTCACTCACTCACTCACTCACTCACTCACTCACTCACTCACTCACTCACTCACTCACTCACTCACTCACTCACTCACTCACTCACTCACTCACTCACTCACTCACTCACTCACTCACTCACTCACTCACTCACTCACTCACTCACTCACTCACTCACTCACTCACTCACTCACTCACTCACTCACTCACTCACTCACTCACTCACTCACTCAAACTAAAATCATGTTTACGTAAGGCGGACTTTGTCACAATGTTATTTGCCGTATGGAGATGCGCGCTTTACAGAAAAATACACTGCGGCGTAGGGTCTGAAGTGAACAGGACAGTTAACTCGAAAGAATAACAAATAGTTTTGCCAATTGGAACGAATGTCAAGCCATTTTCTACAGGGAAGCTGTGTCAGGGAAGGGTTTCGGGCATTTTCGTTTCGAGTGAACGGGTCCGCCTTTAACAAAAGCACTGCCCTCTGTCCGTGCTGGGATTATGTGGGCGGCTTTCTAGGGGCGCAGCATCTTAGGAGCTCGGGCTGTCGCCTTCTGATATCGTCGTATTCTCAGGTAGTCACAGTACTAAAACACCGGGACACTCGTTTTCCGACGCCTCGTGCTAGAACGTAACGCGTACCAAAACAACACACCGGGACGCTCGTTTTTTAACGTCTTGCGCTAGAACAAACAAGTACTAAAAGAACACACCAGTACGCTCGCATTCCAACACCTCGAGCTAGAATGTTCCATCTCCGTGGGCAAAAACGCTAAATTAAAACAGCACATCGGGACAATCGTTTTCCAACGCCTCGCGCTAGAACGCTTCGCGCATCAAAGAAACGAGACTTATACAGCAAAGCTGTGCACCTCTACCTGAACTTGGAACGACCTTCGACTTGGAAGCGCAGAAGCCTCATCAACACCAGGAACATTAGTTTGAGGGAGAAGAACCAAAGAAATAGATTATACACATTGAGTGAAATTAGCTGCGCGATTCGGGATTGTATATAACAAATGTACATACGGATATAGTTTAAAAAAAAATTGTCTTCTGTCTCTCAGTGTCCATTAGCAGCGATTTTGCTGTCGGGAGCACCGACGCATAATGTACTGCCTCCTCAGGTTTCACGTTAGTGGAGATGGCCCGGGATTTTTTTTTTGTTTGTTTGCGTGCCTGTTTACTTGCTTGCTTGCTTACAGGCGGTTTTCTGCCAATGAAGGCACCCGCGCGGGCGCGAAATGTCGCCCTCCCGGGAAGAAACCTTAACCCTGCTGGCCAAGCAAGCAACAACGGTGCCGCACCCTTACCGCCAGCGCTAATTTTCATTGCAGAACAGCCGCGTGTAAGGTAAGGGCCGGAGTCGTTTCATAACTGCAGCTCCGGTAGCAGGAAAAAAAAACATCATCAGCCCGAGTTCGTACTTTTGTTCAAAATTTTGTTTTACCCCCAATTCCTAGGTCATTAGCATTCACAGTGGGATGGCTCTTTTTTTTTTTCCTTAAAGAAGCTAATAATTCCAAGTGGTGCAAACACTTGATTGGGGGTTATCGTGCCTGGGTAACAAGTGGTACGAAGAAAAGACTGTGCGAAATATTTATCGCGTGGTGACGTGAAGACCCAACTATTTTTCGGAGCTATATCTATTCCGTTATCCAGGACGGACGCCGCTAGGACTCTCCGAAAACTTGCTCGGGAGACCACGCTACCGAAATGGAGCACCCAAGAGTTCACGAGCGCTCGTATCCATGCCCTGGACCCCCATCTTCAGCGCCCCCTCCCATTAGGCCTCCCACGATCTGATGCAACCATTCTTTGTCGCCTCTGGCTTGGAGTCGCATTCACAAATGCTTACTCCTATTTGATTGGAATGGCAGCCAGTGAGGCGTGCGAAGTCTGTGAAACACCAGAGACCATACGACATGTCCTCTGCGATTGTCCACGGTTTTCAACCGAACGCAGCCAGCTCTCTGCGACTCTACGAAAGTTAGACTCTCGGCGCCCGTTCTCTGAGGAGACAATTCTGGGCCACTGGCCTTCTCCGTCGTCTGCGGACAAGGCGACAAAAGCGCTCCTGTGTTTCCTCAAAACGACGGAATTGCACAAAAGACTGTAGCGCAAGACTACTCTCTACGAACTGTCTGAACTTTAGACAATGTCTGTAGTGTCCTACCGCTGGGCACACCACTCCACGCTCTGTCCGTACCTTTTCCCTTCTTTTTCTATTTTCCTCTTTTTCCTCATTGTTCCCCTTTCCCCCGTGCAAAATAGCATACTAGGCCGTAGCCTGGTTAACATTCCTGCCTTTCCTTTAATTGTTCTCTCTCTCTCTCTCTCTCTTCTGGATCGTTGCTTGTGTGCCACATGCATTATCTACTCTACAAACTAATTCTAAACGTTTAATGACGCTCGCAAATTGTGCTTGTAGCAAACCAGCAAGAAAAACTTTACGGCGTATAAAAGGTAGAACAGCCGAGCTACCGCGAGCAAGGATACAATAGCAAATGCAGAGTGTGAGCGCAAGTGCTCTTGCCAGTGCGTAAACCACCCCTTTTTATATTTCTGATTTTTCTGTTCATCTTGCGCGCCAAGCTTGTATCGCGAAGCTCACGGGACGTGTCACCAGTAAAGTATACTAGCTGAATTTGACGTTAGTGCTTCTTTCTTCTCGTCACCTCGTTTTACTGTGTTTGGATGATTGGTTTGCTCTCCGACTTTAAGTCGATTCCTTAGATTCTGAATCTGAGAAAATATTTTTGACGATGGTCAGATCGTGAATCTCGAGAGCACTTGAAACAACAAGATTGCCCGTTTGTTATTTGTAAACAAATCAATGACGAAAAATTGTATATGATAAAGTCTTAACTCCACCTTTTTCTACGCCTATGCTCGTCCGGCACAAGACTGATCGTATGTTTGATGACCCATATATGAACTCAAACGGGTTCAACTCCCCTGTTTCAAGCTGCCGGGTTGGCTGTTACATAAGTACGTTTTGTTGATGTTTACATGACTCGCACTTGATGACGTTTACCAATACATGCACTCACACTGTAACACGAAGGAAGGACATTCCGTGAGTTCCACAGCACCTATTTATTTCTCTAAAAAGGACGTGAAAGAACTAGCTTCAACCATAGCGCGGCTCGTGCTACTTCGGCAATCGTGGAACCTTAACATGCAACAAGCTCTCTATTCTGTCAACAAGCAATGTATATCTTTCATGCCGCAAGTCCCACCCCGATCCACCGAGCGTGCATTACATCACCTGCAGCTCGATGTTGCATTTACCGAAAGCATTCTCTTCGAGTTACTTGGCAGTCACTTAAAAAATTGTGGCCCTTTATGACAGCGTGGTGAAATAATTCTCGAATTTCTGTCACCAGTTGGTGGAAAGGACCGTGGCAGGCAATGTTTTGGCTGCCCGAACAGGCCATGACTGTGAAAGCATCGTCTTGCTTCCGCTCGAAGGACCGATGCCGCTAGGGTGCTTCGTAAGTTCGCCCGTAAGACCTCCATTAGTCAATGGAACACACCTCACTTCATGCATCCGCGCCTTCACATCCAGGAGCCTTAACCCCAGCTCCGTCTTCTGTGTGGGCTGCCTCGCCCACGGTATGCTTTACTTTGTAGACTGTGGTTGGGAGTTACCTTCCTGAAAGCCTACTCCGTCCTATAGGACTGTAGACGTAGTGTAAGACGGGGGAGCACCGCGCCCTGCGTGGCCGGATTTGCTCCCTCCCATGCAGGACGCTTTGAATAAAGTCTTTTCTCTCTCTCTCTCCTCATCGGGATCGCCCGTAGCACCCACTTCGACGCCTGCGGTGTTGTAGAGCCAATCGAGCATGCGCGTTGTCGCTGACCCCAGTATTCATCGGAAAGACGCGTGTTGGCCGCCGAGCTCGCCGATTGGACAATCAACCGTTCACAGTAGAGACTATTCGAGGACATCGACCCCTACCATCGACTTCGCAGAAGGCAACAAAAGCCCTTCTGCGTTTCATATAGGGCACAGGCTTAGATGACAGGCTATAGTGTCCACACACACACACACAAAAACGAAAGTGTGTGCGCGTCCCTGCTCCTATCTTCTCCTTTTCACTTGCCCTATCTTTCACCCCCTGAACACCCCTCCCCCAGTGCCTTGTAGGAAACCGGGCTCCACGCCTGTATAACCTCTCGGCCTTGCCGTTCGCCTTTATCCTCATCCACCGTCTGTTTAAGTTTGGACTAGTGAAACCATCTTCATGTCTCCTTTTTGGTACTGCAGAAGACATTGAACACTTCTTGTGCGCTCGCCCGCTCTTCTCGTCAGAGCGGGTGACGACAGCGCGAAGATTACGCTGGTGATAAATTTATATAAGAAGACTTTATGCTCGTGAAGCAGCAGTGAAAAAGCTGTGCGGGCTTAAAAGCTCTTGCGGTGTTTCAGGCCCTTAGATTGTAGAGAACAGTGTGTGACTGCGTCTTTCTTTACTTCTTTTTGTGTGTGTACGTGCGCGTGTGTCCTCGCTATCCTTTACGTTTGCATTATATCTTCACTGCATATTCACAAACCCTATATAGTAAGAAGACTAGCGTTGTGCGGGCGTCTTCTTAGTCACAAAGCCCCCCCTCCCCCCCTCCTCACTTTGTCCCCCTCAATCTTACCACAGCTGTCTCAGGGAGCGAGACCGAGTAAAACATAACATAGAAAACTTTATTAGAGGGGGTGGACACGTCGGTCGGCTCGGTTAATGAAGTGGGGTGTTGGGGGAGGTCTAAAGGATACATTCGGTGGTCCATGAGTAAAAAAAAAATTCCGGGCCATCTCCACTAACGTGAAACCTGAGGAGGGGTGAAGCATGCAGTGTATAAGTGCATTCTTGGCGCCTTGGCGTTTTCGCCCACGGAGATGAAACCGTTGGGGGGGTAGAGGTATACAGCTTTGCTGTAAAAGTCTCGTGTCTTTGAAGCACGAAGTTCTCCAGCGCATGGCGTTAACGATTGTCCCGGTGTTTTTTTAGCACGCAATACGTTCTAGCGTGAGGCGCAAACGAGTAGCCAGATTTTTATTACCGTGACTACATGAGACGATGGTTACGACGACAACGACATGAGACGCCGACAACCGAGCCCCGAAGGGGCTTCGCCCCCAAAATCTGCAGACATTCAGACAATTCGCTACTAATGCGTAGCATTCTCATTCCACTTATCTTGAGTTTGAGTTATTTACAGCCAAATGTTTTGGTTTTTCTAAATCCTGTCCGACCAATTATCTCCATTTACGCTATTATAACGATTACACGTGTTACGTAAGCCAAATCTGCATTTTTGGCAAATGAGGGCCTTTCCACTGTTCCCCACTTTGCGTATTTTTATATTTTTCTTGTTTTCTTAGTTTTCAAAAATTATGCTCGACCAAGTGCCTCCTATTACGCTACTGTAACGATTTCAGGTTGAACTTCGGTGAAATGTGCATTACTGTTAAAATGCAGGGCGTTACACTGTCCGCCATTTTCCGTATTTTTTAATATTTTTCTTTTTTTTTAGTTTTTCAAAATTTTGTTTGACCAATTACCTCCTATTACTGTGCTGTAACGAATACAGGTTCAACTTCCGCGATATCTGCATTTTTTTGGAAATGCATTCAGGGCGTTGCCAGGTCCTAATTGGGGGGGTACTCGCCAAAGAATTGTTGTAAACGGTGCGCTATTTCTGCGACTCTCTGCCCGGGGATCGTGGGATGGCTTCAGACAGTTTCTTTCTCCCAGCTTTGCATAAACTTTCAGCTCTTCCCACGAAAACGTAAGACGTATTTATAGCGTCATATACCCTACACATGTGTCGCGCGTGTAAGCAGTTTTTGAATCTGTCCATCAATCAGTTTGCCTTACTTGTGACAAACCGGCTCGCTTTTTAAGGTTTTTCAGGAGGAACGGACAGACGGCCGGACGGATGAACAGACAGACAGACAGACAGACAGACAGACAGACAGACAGACAGACAGACAGACAGACAGACAGACAGACAGACAGACAGACAGAGACAGACAGACAGACAGACAGACAGACAGACAGACAGACAGACAGACAGACAGACAGACAGACAGACAGACAGACAGACAGACAGACAGACAGACAGACAGACAGACAGACAGACAGACAGACAGACAGACAGACAGACAGACAGACAGACAGACAGACAGACAGACAGACAGACAGACAGACAGACAGACAGACAGACAGACAGACAGACAGACAGACAGACAGACAGACAGACAGACAGACAGACAGACAGACAGACAGACAGACAGACAGACAGACAGACAGACAGACAGACAGACAGACAGACAGACAGACAGACAGACAGACAGACAGACAGACAGACAGACAGACAGACAGACAGACAAGACAGACAGACAGACAGACCATAGCCTGGTTAGCTGTCGTGCCTTGCCTCCTATTACCTATTTCTGCTCCATACGCCCGCTAAACGTCACGCCGACAGCAGTACATACATACCCCACACGGCCACTCACTCCACCGTGCCAACGCGCCTTATTTTACTCTCCCTGTTTCCATTGTACTACGCGCTTCATTTCATCCCGCTAGTTTACCCACTGGCCCAGCTTCGCTTGTTTGTTCAGTCCTAGTTTTTTTACGCATTCGGGTAGCGTCGCGGCTACAGCAAATTTTCTTCACAAGGTATCGCGTCCCTGCTTCCTCATAGGGGCCGTCTACGGCAAGCTCCGGGACCGGAAGGGCTTTATTTGAATTTTATTCGCTGCCACTGAAGGCCTCTCCATCTTCTGGAAGGAGGAGCGCAAGGCGAAGAGAATCCCGTTACAAAGAGATCCCTATCGCGAAGCGATGGAGGAGCAACACGCTTCGAGAGAATGGAGCTCGCGCCCCGAATAGCGACGACGCGGGGAAAAGAAAGGAAACAGCAGGTACTTGACGCAGGGCGTGCACAATGGCCCCAACCGACGTAGCGCCTCTTTTGACCGAGACAAGGACGGACACCCGCATTCATTCCCAACGTTGGGGCTGGAGAGATTTGCGTGCTGGGAATAAACTCGGCCGGCACGCTCCCCGCCTATGTGTAAGTCCTGCGAGTACTGGGGGGCAATTTGTTCGCGCCACCATTGGGAGCGACGCGGGTTACAAAAACAGCATTCAGCAGCTGCGCGCAAGATTTGGGGCCGGATTACCATGCCTAGATCGAGTTTCTCTTATTGGTGAAGGCGAGATGCGAATACACCGGTGTGTACACAGTGTTGGCGCATGTTAGGGAACCTCAAGTGGTATAATAATGTCTTGACTACAGAGTGTTTCTTATACACTGTTACGAATCAGCGCGCCGCTGTGCTTCAAGCTTCGTGCAGCGCTCTTCTGCTTTGCGGCGGAGCCTCCACTACGTGCGCTTTTCGAGTGGGTGCCTGTGTCGGTGACTCAGGCTTGGGGCGACAACCAATGGATCACAACAAGCCGCTAAATGCCTGGGAAAGGCCGGACCACTGCCGCCTCACTATCGGCGTGATTCAAACTTCGGCGGCGGCAAACGCGACGTGTGACTACATGCCCGAAGGACGCGTATGCGGATACCTGCTGTCTCCTCTTTCTCGGACTTGGCGTACGCCGCTACTGACGGCCTGTCACGAACTCTGGAAAAAGCGTTGTGTGTGTATGTATCATGCCGGGCCATGTGCAAAAACCAGAGGGTACGCTTGCTTGACCGTTAGCGCTTTGGGTATAAATAAGATCCCCTATGCGCTGAAGTACATTCTTGTTGGAGCAGTGAATCAATGGTGTCACTATGCTCAAGTCGTGTACTGTAACCTCGCTGTCGGGGCATTGTTCTTGCCTTGCTTCGGCTCGTCTCTCGCCATGCAGTAAGCAGTTAAGTTTGTCATCGGCTTCTGGTCGTCTTCTCCAAGGCAGCAACATTTGCTGGCCGCTCGCTTCACCACGCTACTACGCGCATAACGGAGGTGACGGAGCTCGGCTCGGGTACGCCTGCCAGAATGCAACAACGTCATGTGTCCAGCTTCGGCTCGGGGAGCTACAAGCAAGGTTCCCGTCTATTCGCATTCTCTAAAGCAATGCCCGTACTATCTGTTCTTATTGTAAGCTCTTAGCGCACCCCTGTTTGCCTTCACTTTTATTTAAAAAAAAATGAAAGCCGATTAGGATTGTGGTAGAGAGGGCGGAGGAATCTCTACCCGAATTATGCCAGCGGGACGGTAAAAAAGCTGTTCAAGATAGGTTGATTATGCTCATGTCAAAAATGGTTTGTGTGGAAAAAGGCATTCGGTATGTTGCTCACTTTCTGTCTCTGTCTCACTATATATATATACAAACGCACAAGACAGCAAAGGAGCGATAATGTACCATAGTGCCTCTTCTCTTTTTTTATCACCTCTTCCAAGCGATCATTATTGTCATCGGAAGCACTAAAGCCGCTGCCTTTGCCGCACACATAACTAATTACCAGTATAAGGTGTTTAACGATGTCGTGTTTAATTTAAGTTCATGTGATCATCGCTGCCGCCAACTAGAGAACTCCGTGTGCTTTGGTGTGATTGCATGTCAGCCAAAGGAGAGGGCTCTCCTCATCAAAATCTGTAGATGCAAAAAACGTGCTTGTATCACACGACAGCGAGCACATTAAACAAAAAAAGAAAAAAATCCCGGGCCATCTCCACTAGCGTAAAATCTCAGATGGGGCGAAGCATGCAGTGCATCAGTGTAATCTTGGCGCCTTGGCGTTTTTGCCAACGTAAATTAAACTTTTGTGGGGTACAGGTATACACATTTGCTGTAAAAGTCTCGTGTCTTTGAAGCACGAAGCGATCTAGCCCGAGGCGTTGGAAAATTAGTGTCCCGGTGTTTTTTAGTACGCTTTGCGAAGCGTTCTAGCGCAAGGCACAAACGAGTTTCCCAGTGTTTTTAGTACCGTGACTACAGGAGACGACAATTACGACGATGGCAGGAGACGCCAACAGCCCCAGACCATAAGGCGCTTCGCCCCTAATAAAATGAAAGGACGATCTATTGGTTCATCTTTCAGGCGCGTGAGCATCTCACCCCTCTCCGTCGCGACATCGTTGCTGCCGCTTCATTACTCTTCAGCGTGGCGTTTCTTGCTCGCCCGTCGTACACTGTGGCAACCGTGCTTTTCACTCTGACCGCCTCAGTGGTGACGCGTTTTCTCGCTTTAGCAGAACCATTGGCTGAGTGTCGCTCCTTTTGCAGTCCACTACCGGAATTTCGTCCCTTCCCTACCCGTTCCTTCCTCTTTTTAGCCGCCTGCATCGATTCACGCTCCTTCACACTTCCCTTCGCACTGGTTCACACTCGCACGCCACCAGCGCACGAGCAGAGGCCGCTGCCGAGCCGCACTTCCACTTGACGATGCAACCGGACCCCAGAGTCATCCGCGGCAAAGCTCCACAGGCCCTGCCTGGCCACATCAGCAGGGAGGCCCGCTACATACTCCTCCGCGTGCGGCTTGATTGCCACAATGTGGCAGCCCGCTTGCACCGACAAGGCCGCCGGTCGTCGCCCACGTGTGCTGACTGCCAAGAACCGGAGACCCTGGAGCACCTGCTCTGCTCCTACCGCAACACGATGCCCCGCGAGCAGAGCTTTGGGCTTCACTCCAGCGTCTCGGGCTGCCCAGCAACACCCTGATGGACCTGAGTTTCCTGACGGGCCCCACCGCCATCCAGAGGAAGCATTCCAACTTGTCATGGCCTTCCTCGAGGAGACCAACCTCATACAACGGCTGTACCCCAATGCCTGCCGGCCAGCCTTACGCACGCCTTCTTTTTTTCTCGTCCTCTTTCTCTGTCCCCATTTGTTCTTACCTATCCCCTTCTCCCGGACTGGGTTGTATGCTGGTGAACTTCAAAGTATCCCCAGTCCACTTGTGTTCCACTTTCTATTTCAATAAAGCACTCGCTGACACACTCACTCACTGCCGGAGTCCCGCGCCCTTCCGTTCTCTGTTCTATGGCTCTAGAGACAGATCAACGGTGAAAAATCTTGCCAGCACGAGCCATCTGTTGCTCACGCAAGGAAAAAAAACTGGGAAAATATTTCCCTCACCCGCTGTGATTTCCAGAACCGGCTTTTTTTGTTCTAGAGTTGCCAAAATTCGGCCTCCCCCCTCACTGAACTCCACATAGCCTCGGGTCGATAAATTAACCTCGGGCGGACAAGCATACCGTATGTACGTCAATATGTTTTGCCGCGATGTAAAGTGCCGCATCGCCTGCATTGTCCGAAAATCCCCTCGCGCGGCGCCCTATTGATGAGGCAAGCCTGCTCGGCGAAGCGGACGGCTCGCTCGGCGCCGCCGGCGGCGGGAATGGGCGCAGCCAATCGGCGACGGCTAACGGTATGATTAGCCGCGCTCTCGCTATTAACGGGTCCAAGCGGACGAAATTGGTGGCGCCTGCAAAGCTGGCCGTAATTAACCGAGTCCGCTCGAGCGTGCAGGCATTAACAACCCTTTCAGGATTCCTGCCAGCCGAAGCCAATTGCATACCGGTTCCCTTCAGCCTTCGTTGCAAGCTGGCGGGCTTTGTCGACGTGTAAGTACAGAGGGGAGCAGAGTGGAATCGACATGTAGGCCTAACTCGGCAACGTGTACATGTGTTGGAATACCGTACCTTCCCTTCAATGCGGCGACGTCTTAAATGGCCCTCGGACAAGCTAATGACAACCGCGGCTTTTGTCGATTAACAAGAGAGGTGGAAGGATTGCACGGAACCGCCCAATGGAAGTGCCTGTGGCTCAGCCCATTGGTCCGGCGTGGGTATTTGACCATAATCTCTGCACGGGCCACAACTAGCGTTGAGCTATGTGGCAAAAAGGTTTTTGCACATTTGTCATTGTACACGTATCTATAACTGAATAAAAAACTGATGGAAGCTCGCGCTAACGCGTAAGATTTGAAGGTAGCGAAGCTGTACGCAATCTTTTCGACAATCACCACGGTTTCAGTCCATGATTGCAGCCGATTTGCTTCTTCTTCGCTGCCGCAAGGACCTTTAATCACGCATTGTTGGTATAAGTGTGAGCGTCTTTAATTTTGCAAGTGATAATCATTACACATCCCCTTGGAGGGGCGTACGCTGTGACGTGTCTTTCTCGTTCCGAGCAAGTGTTGCCACGATTACAGCGAATGCTTGAGCACTTTTTTTTTTTTGGTCAGTCTTGGCCAATCTCCATAAGTGGGTATGCTAGATAGCAAACGAGCGCCGGGGACGCTGGGCGGTCGTCACGAGGCACACACACACGAGCGCTCGGCATTTTCTTGGTTTTTTAAACTGCCGAGCGACCGCCGCGAGGCCCGCGATCTCGTGCAAGCGATCGGCAACTTCTTGGTATTTTGAACTAAGTACACGAAAAATTACGATTTGCTAAACAGATTCGCTGTTAAAAAAAAAAAAACTTACCGTATTGGCAGGATTTTAACGGGTACGCACTTTTTTTCTAGAAGTAGGCTTCAAATTTGCATGCGCATTACAATTGGAGTAAAAAAAAACAAATCGGTTTCAAAGCGGCCAGCAGCATTGCCGTGGAAATGAACTCTTCCCAAAATATAACTCAATCCAATCCTAAACGATTCGTCAACATCCAGTGAGTAAATTTTTGGGCCACAGTTCCTTAACGGGCATACCCCGGCATACCTCAGACAGCTGTTGCATACGTTCTGTTGCTGAAATTATCACCGCATTTCGGGCGTTATGGCTCTGAGGAGCTACCACTATGAAGCGTCCATCAAGCGCAAGGTAACTGTTCTTGAGGAAAGCGAAGGGAACCAAGCAAACATCACCCGCACAGGTTGTCCCGGAGACATGAATGCGCGATCGGCGAAAACAAAGCACATCACATTTTCAGGCGAGGCTTCACTGGCCCTAAGCAACCGACGTCGTCGAGAACATGGACTTACAGGCGGAATTATTAAATTAGCAAGAAATGAACCCATCGCCCATCACATCGAAATTATGAAAGGTCAACGGAACTGGAAATCGCAAGTATTTCAATGTTTTCGTTCCAGTTTGATTGCTAGGCACAAGCTGCAGTCGCAAGCTTATGCATCACAAGGAGATTTGCGCCGCTGACGTTGCGTACGTCAAATAAAATGTCTACTACCCGGTAAGTGGTGTCAGTGTATTTCAGGTCTGCGTGGTAATAAAAAGGTGTCCAATCACTTCTTTTTTCTCGAATTTTCTTACGTCAACCTTACCTGCGCGTTACAATCGGGGGCGAGTTATAATCGGCGAATAACTGGTACTGTCTGGTTGGAGGAAATTGTCATAGCGCTTGGAATAAGTTCTACGCGAGCGAACATCATCGTTAGCAGACTCGAAGACAGCCGATGCGCAACTTTAGGGAAGGCAGAATCTCCTCGCAACTTATTCGCTGCTAGACAAGACCCGTAAGCAAATGATATGCCTTCTATATATGGAGCGACATTGCATGGCCGCGAGGGGCGTAATTTGGGCCGACACTAAAAAAGATATAACTTAACAACGTGTGGGTTCGAGCTAGTTGGTAATCCATTACAAGATTTTTAAGCGCGAATATTCAGACGGGAACGAACGGACAGAGACAAGCGCTAACTTCCAACTAAAATTTTATTTACTGAACGACATATATAATGCAACAGTGGTACCAAAGAACAAAAAAATTACACTATCTTCCCGTAGGGGAACTCTGAGTAGTATGCGAAGCAGTCATGGGGTCGACTGAAGTTCCCATTAGTTTTCATTTCGTCGTTTCCGTTGACGGTTCAGCTTCGCGTGCCTTCGTTGTATATGCAGCTTCTTGAACGTAGTTTGAAGATGAAGGGACATAAGGCGCGTTCGTAGCACATGCTCCCGTCTCGGTTTGTAGCGCAGTGGGAAGAGCGCCACGTACCTCCCGTTGCGGCCAGATAGTCGTGGGATCGAAACCGGGCGCCGCCTAACTATGTCTTTTTATAGTGTATTGCGCTGACGTCAGCCCAGACGCTGACGGGGCTAAAGAGACGCGCAATGCGCAGTAGAGTGCGGACAACGACAACGAGGGAGGGAGGGAAACACAGACCCTGGGCATGAGATGCTTCGCCCTAAAAACTAAAACAGAGCATGTACGCAGTGTACAGGCGCGCACACGTTCCTCATCCCCTATGTCACGTGCGCACCCCAGGAAGGCCAACTCTTTCGCTGTCAAAGATACGGAGGTAATCCTAAACAGCAATCTTTGCCCACACAGATGCATCGCAGCCTGCCTCCACAGTCTACCGCTGGACAATCTCCACGTTGGGGCAAACAGGGCGTGCCTAATCACCGCATCCGTGAACATGTCAGTCGAGCGGACAAAGGCACAGATGGGAACTTACTTAGCTAGTCATTGCCAGAATTGCAAGTGTTCGCCTCTGTTTAACGAATGTGACGGTTGTGTTTCGCTGGGCCTGATCAGCGCACACGGGAGATTGTGGAGGCCGGCTGCGATGCATCGTGGGGGCAAAGATTGCGTGAGCATGACCTCCGCATCTTGACAGCGAAAGAGCTGGTCTTCCTGGGTGCACGCGAGTACATGGGGGATGAGAACGGGGTCGCACTCCTGTACACTGCACACACACTCTGTTTTAGTTTTTTTTGTGTTTTTTTAATATATATGACGTTTTGTAAGTGAAATTTTAGCTGGAAGTTAGCGCTTGTTTGTGAGCTCCCGTTCGTCCCTTGTCTGAATATTCGCGCTTGAAAATATAAAAAAAGGTAGTTGTGCGTGTGTGGACTGCACGTTAGCATTCAAGTCTTACGATCAAATGTAAGCAGAAACCCTGTACAATCGTAAGTCATGTTCCTTGACGGTGAATCAGGTAGTCGGCCGCCGATCGCACAAACAAGACAAACAAGTTTCGGTGCCGTCGTGGAAAAATCGCCTGAAAATGACTGGGGAGTCACCATTGCTTTATATCTTTTGCTTGGATGTTTCCACCACGTGCTCAAAGTTTGCGATAAAATTGATATGATTGTTATCGAAACAAAGCAGTCTGTTTAATGAACCAGACTTGTATTTTGCCTTCGTGGCCCCTTTAAGCTGCCAGTGTCATCACGCCATCACTCTTATGCATAAGCTGAAGGGCTCAAATCATAGCATTCTGTTCAACCCGCGTGTGCAAGCCCGAGCGCGCCAGGCGGAGGAGAACGAACGATAGTGCTAAGGAGAAGGAAGAGGGCGCGTGACGTCAGCACGTGCCGCGCCTGCGCAGTGCGTGCGCAGTGGCGGTCTCGCGCATGGTTCGTGCTAGAAGGTGCGTGCGTGCGTGCGTGTGCGCGCGTGCGCGCGTGTGTGCGTGTGCGTGTGCGTGTGCGTGTGCGTGTGCGTGTGGGTGGGTGGGTGGCGTGCGCGTGCGCGTGCGCGTGCGCGGCTTCTGGGATCAGCAACGGTGCGGTAGAGGCCGTGCTGTGTGTGTCAAGCCCGCGTGCGTGTGTGCTAGCTTGATTGATTGATTGTATTTTTCTGATGGAGGGTCCGTGTGCACGAGATTTCGCGCCGCTAAAGACGGTGGTCAAATTAATCGGAGCCCTCCACTACGGCGCTCCTCATGAGTTAAACCATACAATCAATCAATTGATTGATTGGTAGGGTTTAACGCGCCAACGCAACGCAGGCTGACGAGGCGCGCCGTAGTGGAGGGCTCCGGATTAATGTTGCCCAACTGGGGATCTTTAACGTGCGCCGAATCTTGTGCACACGGGCGTTTTTGCTTTTCGGCCTCCATCAGAAAGCGGCCGCCGCGGCCGGAAATCAGAACCCGCGACCTCGTGCTCAGCAGTGCAAGCGTGTGTGCTAGCGCTTGCCTGCGTGCGTGCCTGTGTGCGTGCGTGTGTGTTTGTGTGCACGTGCAATTACCGCTGTTGTTGTGGCGGCACGCGTTCTCGCGTTTGTAACAGTTGGCGACACATCCTCACTTAATGTTTTTTCTTGGAGGGGGGGGGGGGGGGGGGGGGGGGGGCGCCATATCCGTGCTTCCGTGCCGGGTAACGGATTTGCTACAAATACTCCCTTAATTTCTTTGTTCTTCATTGCGGGGCCGCGAAGCCCAGTCATCCCACTGGTTAAAATATTTATTAAACAATGGCTGGTTTGAGGTTGACCTTGTTTCAAACCCGAGTTCACACCCGTTTACAACTGCCAGTCGTAGCTGAGACACTTGCATACATTCACAAAATACGAAGACAACGAACGCGCACGAGTGAGAATACTTGTTGCAATACCCGCGTCAAAGAAAAAAAAGAGGGACACAAGTGTTTTTTAGTGAGCGTGGTACACACACGAGCATAAAGATATTTTGACAAAAATAGTGTTGTGAACTCACGTTAAACTTATTCAGCGCAAAAAAACAAGACACATGCTTGGTGGGAAGTGGTTTGTATATGGGCACTTAGTGCGCAGGTAGCGTGGGTTGCACTGTCGGGCTTTCTGCGTTCAGGCCTTAAAACGTGAAACGCTATAGCGTTGCTTCATAGTCTAGGGAGCGAGCGTTTGGAGGAGCGAAGCTGCTGCATTCACCTTCCATGGTCTCCAGCGTTGAAAATCAGCTGGGAAAGCAAGACTAGGAGCACATACACAAAAACAATGACTCATCGGCGTCAGCGCCGGTATAAAATATTGCATAGTTCGGAGCGAAAACTTTGGGTACGTACCGTCACAGAGACTCTCTTGACGGGATGAACGTGGCACGTCGTCTGTCATTCATCCGCGTCTGTTTTAATTGTTCTGCTGATCGAGCGGGCAATAAGGTCTTCTCGAACAAAGGGAAAAAGCACGGGTCGATCGACAAAGTTATTTCCACCACAAACTTTCAAAACCTTTCTTTTATTTGCAAGTGCGAACTAAGCGCCATCGCTCTTACAATCAATTAAAAAGGGACATTAACACCTTTTTTTTGTCATCACGTGGTACAGGTTCCGCTACAAATGTTGAGACACTGTTATTACCTTTTTTTGCTGAAAAGGCGGCGCGTTATGGCATGCTTAATTCTTTAGTTCGGGCTTACTCTCCACCCACCTCAAAAAAAAAATATTGTAGTATTTGTTGCACGGGAAACCTGTGACTGTAGTGCTTTTATCGCCTTTGCATGTTTCTGCTGAGCGAATAAAACGTACGCGCGTTGGTGGAACACAAAAAAAGCCTCGTTATGCCCTGGGAAAACAAAAGAAAAACACTAAACTATCGCGAAACGCACGCAGGCGTGAAAATTTGAAAAAGAAAACTCAAAACACAAGTCTAAATGTGTTTCAGGGTCGGTCTTAAGGCTGAACCAGGGCCATGGTATGTGAGAAGACTCCGTTGGCCGGTGGAGCTTTCCCCCTTTTACTGTTTACAAAAAAAAAAAGAAAGAGAGAGAGAGAGAGAGAGAGAGAGGAGAGAGAGAGAGAGAGAGAGAGAGAGAGAGAGAGAGAGAGAGAGAGAGAGAGAGAGAGAGAGAGAGAGAGAGAGAGAGAGAGAGAGAGAGACCGAGATCAGAGAGAGAGAGAGACCGATTCTGTATATTTCTTGTCATTATTTATTCCTCGCTACTTTGAATATTTCCAGGCCACCTATCTTTGTCTTGTTCCTCCATCGCTGCTGGCTGCACGTACCATCTCCCGGTGGTACAAAATTTGATTTACGCTTCGGTTGTGACGCTTCAAGCGCACGTTTCATTATCTTTTCTCCCAGGCCTCCGCCAGAAATGCACGAAAGAATCAGCGAGGAGGGGAGAGTACCCTTTCAAATCGTTAGCGCCGCTCTGATGCCGTCTGCTCGCTCGCAGACGAAAACAAATAGAATACAGAAGAAGATAAGAGAAAATCACGAAGGAATGCGGGCGCTGGGTGAAGGCGTTATTGCAAACGCACTCACGCGTCCGCCCGCTTCTCAGTTTGGAGCCGCTATAACATTTACGTTTTTACCGCCCTACGTGCCTCTGCGATTCTGGATTCCCCAACGCGCGCGAAATGTCGTTCGGGGAGTCTGGGAAATGCCTTTTGCCGGCTCCTCGAGTGCACGAGAACGCGTAATTTTCTGCCTCTCCGTCTCCCTCGCCCTCTTCCACGTCTTGCCCGCACTGCTTTTATGTTACACACGCTTTATTGTACCTTTGCATAGAAGCCTATTTGTCTTCGACTTAACGTCGTAACGTGAGGAGCGAGATGTTTACCGTAAAACGTTTCTCTGGCCCGCAGCAAAGGTGTAGTCATTTGTTTTTGTTTTGTTGCTTTGCTTCCCCACCCTTCTTTCAGGCGGTCCCTTATCTTCAAAGCGCGCTTTATTCAGAGCGACTTAAAGACTGTGGGAGGCGTCAACAAATTCTTATCTCTGTACGGGCGTCTGGTTTTCGCTTCGTAAAGCCAGTATCAGAGAAAAGGAAAGCTGAGGAGTGAGTCAACCTTCAAATTTAGGGATAGTTTAACTATATTTTTATCTGTTTCTTCCTCTGTAGTGTTGCTTTTGTACAGCACGTTTGCTTCAGGCATTCCCGTATTTTTAAAGGGCATTTACTGAGTGCGATGGCGTAACCAAGTTTTTATTCCCGTATGGGCCTTCGGTTTTTCTTCTACCGGTCGTTATAATAAAACCTGAGACGGAGTTAACGCATATTTAAGTTTAAAGGGACCCTGAAACTCTTTCAATGAACGCTTAGACTCTTTCCTTCGTGTCTGGAAGCACTGCGAAAGCAACAGTTATCGCCAGCACGAAGCGGTGCGTGATTTGCTCGTCGCGCCAGATACGCCTTCCATTTCTACTTTGTTTTTGTGGCTTTATGTTTAACGTTGCTATCGAAAAGCGTTCATTGCTGCAACTGAAGGAAAACCGGCCAACAGCCGCTACATGGCCTCAGTGACGTAATTCGGGCCGTCGAAGAATGTCAAGACCAAGAAAGAGAGAAAAATCTTTTGAGCGAGTTTCCAAGTTGTCTGATGGGCATAGAACAATAATTTTTGGCTGAGATACTTTGCGACCCCCTAATATAAGTACTGGGTGTGTTGGGTGACTACGTTCTGCAAGCATTTAGGATTTCAAAAAAAGTTGAAAAAAAAAAAGTGTTGCATGGTCCCTTTAAAGTTTTTTTACCGTTATTAAGAACGGACGAGGGTTACCATGCTACTGCATACAGGCGAGAGTTATTTCGGGATGACTGCAGAGGAATCATTCTCTGCGGAGAATTTTAGGGCGTACTCTTATCGTATATTGACAGAAGCTTGCATATGTCGTTAATTGCACTGACGCCAGCCGAAAACGAAGGAGAGGGAAAGTCAATTTCTCAAGCTTAGATCAGCTTTATTATTTTTTATCTCTAGTGAAGCTTAGAAAAGTGGATACCGGGGCGAGCTACCAAGCTTGCACTAGCGGTATAATTACATAAGTGGGTGCGCAAGACGAGGCCACCCCCACACAGCAGTTACCATGGGCATGGGAAACCAAGACACCTTGGATATACTGGTATTCGCAATATGGTGATCTGGCGAGCTTACCTAGTTTTGTATTCGATCCAAAGAACAATTTTCATAAAATATATAATGGCAAGCAGCATGTATTTTTTTGTCATGTCTAGGTTAAATAGGGCATGTTAGATTAGGTTAAACGGGTCATGCACACAAAACACAAGTTTGGTTCTTTCGGAAGATTGCGTCCTCAGAATCATACTGACACCACTTTTAACGCACTCTTCACTCAAATAAGCTATATAATTAGGAAAAAAGGGAATCGCCATGCGACCCACTGGCTCATTTCCCGCAGCAGAACCTATGATGTCATATGTACCCAGCTGTGCAATTGGCTGTGCAATTGTGCCCAGCTGTGCAAAGCAAACGCAAACTAGGCAGGACTTATGAGCTTGGCGAACGAGCTATTTGCGCTTAAATGTAGTGCATATTCATTTTACAGCAGCCAAAATGGTGCGGTAAAGAATGGAAGTTGCGAAAATACGCGTAAGCATGGAATTACCCATGCGCAGTGCTGTTGGTGCTGTGCACACTATGCTTGCTTTAGCTGCACAGCACTCCGCTGCTTTGAAGTTGTCTTACTCGACACTGGCCGACTGGCGTAAGCGACGTTGTCTTACGGGACCCTGTTTGTCCAGGATACCCCATGTTTCACGAAACGGTTATACATACCGTAACAAAAACAAGCCAGGTGCAAATACCGTCAAAAACAAAGCAACGGAAGGCAATGGCCCGTGGCTGAGTATGGTAGCGCCATCTGGGAGGACTGACGGCAAACAAGGCTGGAGAGCTGAATGACGCAGTGGAAGTTCGTTTGAGTACACGCACTTATGACTCCATGGCATACATCAACACAACATACGATCTGGCGGATAATCAAATGTTAACCTAAACTGATTAATTTCTAATGAATACGGCATCATTTGCTGCCGGACAAGCGCTAGGGGCACCTAAACACGAAATCTTCCGAACAAAACAAGCTTGTATTTTGTCTGCAAGGCCCCTTTAAGAAAAAGAGAGGGAAGGCGCTAATAAATAAGCCCTGATGATTACTTTACTGCCTAATGCGAAATTTGTGCGCAGCACGAACTGCGGTCATATCGATCACGGCGCTAATCTGCACCATCTCAGGAAGTGATCACGTGATCAGCAAACGCACTGTAGGTGGGGCCGATGTGACGGTGCGGCAGGGCCTACATTTATTCAGAGTTGCGTGGGGATGACAACATGGGCCCGAGAATCGGAGAGCGCCCGTAGAGTGCGGCCGAGCAGCGCGAAGGCCATTGTTGTGTTGTGTCTGCGTCATCATCTGCATTACTGATGATGATGGGGCGCGGGAGCTGATGATGACGATGCCGCAACAGCACGGCCGCGCGCGCTACTCTGCCGTTATCTCGCAGCGCGGATCATGTTGTTGCAAATCGTGTTTGAAGCTCCCGCGCAAATGCCACGTGGTTCGGATGAGCTACGAACGGAGGAGGAGCGTCTGGCAAAAGTGTATGGGGGAGGCAGTGAGAGAGATGACGCCATAGCAGCGCGTGCCGCCCTCCCCCTCGCACTTTCGCTGACCTTGAATGTTAGATTGGCGGAGCGAGGCGTTTTTAAATTTTGTGCCTGGTGTAATTGATCTTTTTCTCTGACTCAATTAAGCTTTTATAATTAGGCTTTTTCTCTTTTGTTCACGGCTGCGGTGAGAACGAAATCAAACGCTTTTTCATAGGCGATTTTTTTTCATGGTCTAAAAATGCCTTGTAAAAGGATTTAGTGTATTCTGATTTTTCTATCACTTGATTGACAACATGCAAGTGATCAATGATTGATACCCTTTCCTCACCCCAGCCTGCTCTCTGCGTTAGTGGAAGTGCAGCCTTTAAACTATCCGGCTAACTATACTTAGGTGAAAAGCGTGTGCACAACTGAGAGTAGGCTGATGGGTCTGCGACTCTTGATGTCCTTGGGGTCTCCCTTCTTATGAATCAGAATAATAATGGCGTTTTTCCGGGCTATGGGTGCTTTTGGAGTCTTCAAGCATTCCGAAAATAGTACAGCAATAATTTTCAGTAGAATATCTCCTCCCTCCTTTAAAATATCCACAGTTATGCCATCGTCACCTGCAGCTTTTCCTCTTTTCATGCCTTTGAGACCCTTGTCTACCTCCTCTTTAGTTACTAGTGGGACATCGCAAGTTGATCTTGCACTCTGACTATTTTTTCCTGGTCTAACGTAGCTCGCATACAGCCTGGTGTAGGGTAGGTCTGCTGCCTTTATTATTTCGCCCAAGTTGTGCGTTATGCTACCCTGCTCTTCTCTTGGTGCGTACATCTTATCTTTTCCGTTGGCTAGCTTTGTCTCATTTCCTTTCAAGCTTCTCCTATTTGCAGCGTTTCCTCGATCACTGCGATGTTGCATGCGCGAATGTCGTTTGTTTTACTTCTGTTAACCAGTTTCGACACCTGGGCTAATTCAATTCTATCCGCCGTACTTGACACTTTCATGCGGTACGTTTGTCAACTAGTTCTTCCGTATTTGTAATTAGTTTGTTTCCTACATGTTGCTCCTCCCGCAGCTGCTGCGTATTCACTGATTGCCGATGTTAGGTTGTCATTTAGCCTGCCTACATTGATCTCGTTCTGCTCGTTTAGAAGCACGAATTTGTCTTGAAGAGTTATTTCAAACTCCTGCGATCTGGCTCTGACAGACTCCATGCGGGGTTTCTTAGTTTTTACGGGTTTCCTTCTTACTTCTTTTATGTTAAGCCTTGGCTTGCATCGAACCATTCTATGATCGCTACTCCGAATCTTCCTTACCTGTGTTTGTACTTAAATTGAAGTCAACTTCGTTCTGTGATGTACAATCGAGCTTTTTCATGTCCATTTCCAATTCTTTCGTTTGTAAAGGACTGTGTTCATCAACCTACGGTTTTTTTCTCTCTGCAAATTCCACCAGTGCACCTCCTCGATCAACTGTTGCGATTGTTTATACGGAAGTTTCCAACTGACCTTTCTCCCATTTGCTTCTTACCGACCTGTGCATTAAAGTTTTCAATCACGATCATGAACTGCGTTGTTGCCTTCTTCATTGCTGATTCGACATCCTCGTAGAAGCTATCTACGGCTTCATCATCATAGCTGGTTGTTGGCGCATATGCATATACTTTCTTCAACCAGTATCGCTTGTTTAGCTTGATCACAGCAGCCGTGACTCTCTCGCTAATGCTGAAAAACCCGTCCACGTTTCCTGTTGTTTCTCTGTGGATAGCAAATCCCGGCCCGTGTTCTTTTGTCTTTTGTCTGTAGCATAGAATATTCCCGCTAGTGATCTCCATGAAACCTTCTCCTGACATTCTAACTTCGCCTAACCCTACAATATCCCATTTAATGACCGATAGGTCCTCTAATAGTACAGCTAAGCTTCCCTCGCTAGACAGAGTGCGTGCGTTGAATGTTGCCAGGGTTAATTTTCGAAGGCGGCCTGTCCGGATCCGGGGATTCTTAGCCCCCTATGCTGTATCCTTGTTCTGACCGCCGCCGTGGACAGGTACTCTACAGCTGCTGGGGAATGGGAGGTGGCGGCCATCTACTACACCAGGGTGGCCAGATCCTCCTCTGATGAGGGAGTGCTGTTTGTGTCCCAAAGAGTCTTCCTAGCATGGTTGAACCTTTCTAGTGTAGCCTCTTAGGTATCCGGGATGATGGTTACTTCCGGAGCAGGCAGCACTCCATACCTGCATGGGTTGGGCATAGAGAGGCAGACGAAAAACAGAAAAAAAAGCGTAAAAGTTTCTACCCGTGGTTCTGAAGGAATGAGCTGATTCGATAGCTTACCGACGAGAGGTCCACTGACGTCTGGCCGTTGGAAAAGCGAGGCAACACTGCGCTCAAGTCTATGCTACGATAAGTGGATAGTTTTAAGCTCAGTTGGGCAAAAGGGCCGCTGAAGGTGTATTAGCGTTCTTCCTCGCCATTTGGACACTTTTCTAGGCCTAAAAAGTGTTCATCAGAACAACAGTGGCCTTTCGGAAGGGCTGCATGACGTCGAAACGACAATGATAACGGAACGCGAAGGTGTCCACAGTCTATACCAACCCCGAAGAACAACAACAACAACAACAAAAAAAAAACCCCAGAAGCGAGCGAGCCCTATTTATTTATGATGATTAGTACAGTGGTGACCCGGTTCCTACCTTATGTGTATGCACTCTGCTGGTGCACTCTGGGTCCGTTGGGGTGGCGCGATCGGATCGACGTCGGCTTTATAAGGTGAGGGACTGAGGCTTGAGTCCGACCTCGGGAAGCGTTTTAATTCTTCTTCAGTTCACCCACGATCATCATCATCGTCAGAGGAAGTTGTCTTTCCTGCAGTGCATTTTCGGTGTACTACAGACGACATCACGGAGAGCTGGGCTTTAAATGTTCAAGGATAATTTAAAAAGTAGTTTATTAGTGATGACTACCACAGGACAGCCCTCACCACGAATTGCGATTTCTGTACAAGATAGAGATATCGAAGCAACACTTCTGCTCACATCGCCCGCATACACAAAATTTACCCGGGCAAAATTTACCCAGATGTATATTTTACAAAACGCAGTGCCTAGTGCGCCCTCAGACGGCACTCCAGCGCAGCGCCCCAGGCATGGCTTGAGCGCCGTCCGACAACATACGAATACTTGAGACTCGGCTGACAGGGGACCACAGCGTCTGTTGTTACATCAAATACGGAACACAGGGCCTTGGTCATCAGGTCACGCAAGTTAAGCGCGCATCGCAGGCATGAATGGGCGAGACCTCTCTGTGTTTGCACGTCAAGAGTGTGTAACGTCTTCCTTGCCACAAAGCTCCTTTATGTGCTTCAAGTGCTTCCTGTCCGAGCAAAAGTTCAGGCCCTAAGAGTTTTTGCAACATTTGGTGGGGCTTCAATGGGAACCTATGCCAGGAGGAGGAGGAATAAACTTTAATTGAGCAGGGACAACTTGTTTCTTCCTTTAAAGCAGGGGGTGTTGGGCCTGATTTGTTTGTGCACCAACTTTGTCTCGTTTTTTCTTCTAAAATTGGTTGATCACCCACTTTTACTACTGTATTCAGCAGCGCATAAGTTTCCATTTTCCTTTTTTGCTTGTAGTACGGGCGAAGTCAATACGAAGCCTCCATGGGGATTTCTCAAAGAGGTCGTGGATCATTTAACTTTCTTACCGCGCGGTTTTCCTTGGATATCTGTTCAGCATGTAAGGAAAACTTAGAACACTTTTGAAAGTCTATTCCCGTGCCTGTTTATCGCCAGCCTACTTAGGCCACCAGAAAAGCAATGTTTTAAAACGCGTAATGAGCATTTTCCCGCCAAATCAAAAACATTTTTCTTCAAGTTCATTCTTCCACACTCCCAGTTAAGACATGGCTGCGCGAAAAAGGAATTCTATTCCTTGGTCGGACAATTGTCGCCTCTGTAATCAACCAGAGACAATTGATCATTGTTTTGTGTTGTGCGGGACGCTTGTTCTTCTGGGACGTTTTGCAGCGGACACTAAAAAAGGACATAATCACCCCGTACACCATTCGCTTCCTGCCATTTGAAGATGTTAATCGGGTGCCATATGACGTTTTCGATCTCCTAGGATTGTTTAGTGTGGAAGTGCCAAACGGGCGGAACCCCCTAGGCCGACCAAGTGCATTTTTCGGGAACAGGCGGCGTTGTCAGCGTTTATGCTGCGCAAGTGCCACCAGAGTGGCTGCCTCTTTTGGACGTCGTTTGCTTTAGTGATCTTTGTTCGAGTGTTAGTGCTTAAATTGTGTGTTAGTGTCTCGTAAGTTTTCCATTTCTTTAAAGAAAAAAAGAAAAAAAAGTTGTGGTGTCTACTAGGCACTCTTCCTGTTCCTGAAGTCGGTGGTTCGACCCTGCACGCCCTGCCTTTAATTTTTTTCTACATTCTTAAGTTTTATTATACTTTATGGCTAGATTATTTTGGTGCTTTAAAATTTTTCCTTTCTTTTGGTTTGGTTAGGTATTAGTTTACTCTGCCTTAATGGAGGCGAAGAAGTGAAACGGGTTGCATTTTTCATAAAAATGCCGATGGACGTCGCTTTAGTGGAGTGCGTAGTACCTTTGAACGGCACTCTAGGCACAGCCTTTATAAAATTATATCTCTGGGTGACTCAGTTGGGGAGGGACTCAGTTTTTTGTAAACTGGGAAAACATTTGCAATCACGGCAATTTGTGCAAGCTGCCCGATTACAGAGTCGCTTACATTACTCTTGTGCTCACGAAGTATACCGTTTTTATAACTGCAAGTCTAACGATCGCAGGCGTTTTTGCAGGAGAGATTAATGTGCAAACCAAATAAATCCCGTAAACGTTATTCCTCAACTGGGATAACGACAAGGCATTACAGGGTACTGCACACTCATTGCCTGCGGCTACAGGCACAGGATGGTGACTTTTCTGCCCAGAGGGCAAGTTATTGCTGTTCATTAACAAAAAAAAGAAACTCACTCCTCCCTCGCGAGAAATTTTTAATGTAAGAGCTAGACCATATTATTCCCAAATAAAAAAATGTGCTTGGCTGGGCTCAACATCGGCACTTATGTGTTTCATTAAATACGTTTTCAAGAGAAAGAGGAAGCCCAAATGAAAGACCATACCACGCGGACGGCCTTCACTTTGTCCGTGAGCTGCACAGCGGACGAGTTCCTCGTTAATTCATGCCTCTTAAGAGCCCACTAAAAGCCGGATGAGGCCGGCAGTTTATATTCACTTCGGGTACGATGAGGCGTTTAAATCTGAGGAGATCGCCGATTTTTTTCTTTCTTTTTGTCATAATCCCGAAGCCCCTTCTGTTACACTTCCTCGTTTTCGAGAGCACAAAGGGGTGCAGTGGAGGCAATTTGTTATCGCTTTATACTCTTTTTCATTGCTCCTAGCCTGGAACTTTGTGGTGGTATATAGCCGCAGGAGGAACGGCTTCACAGGCGATACTTGCAGGTTATTCTAACGCGCACTTATCCTCGGAAGTAAGCCTTTTAAACTTGGGAACGGGAAAATGAGAATGAACATTCAAACGAAAGCTTTAAGTGCCCCATCCTGCTAAAAACCGTCGTCATTGTTGCAGTCATTGTGCGAAAGAGAAAATGGCCGCCGATGTAGAAGCAAAATACCACTCACTTCATGGGTACATAGTAAAACAAAATGGCACCGCAGTTCCGAAAAAAACAGAAGCTCACACTCACGCGTAAGACTTGAATGTAGCGAAGCTGTACACAACCTTCACGACTATCACGAATGTTTAAGTCCACGATTGCAGCCGATTTGCTTCTTCTTCGCTGCCGCAACGACCTTGACTCCATCATTGTTGCTATGAGTGTGACCTGCCTTCGTTTTTAGATGCGACTGCATCTCATTCACTCGCCTTGTCCCTAAATACGGCGTTGTTGTTGTCCGTCCACACCCTCCCCCATTCTCCTCGCCGTGCGAGCTGCGCTCTCCGCCGCTCACCCCCTCTCCTCTCCGATAGCGAACACTCTCTCGCGAGGGGCATTGGATTGGATTCGATTGGCTTGGCTTTGCTTGGCTTGGTTTGGTTTGGGTTTGGATTGGATTGGATTGTATTGGATTTGGATTGGATTGGATTAAAGTGGATTGTGTTGGATTGTGTTGCGTCATAGCCGCGCCACGTTGCGTCATAGCCGCGGTCGTTCCAGCACCGGCGTTCCGATTTCCATCGATGCGTTGAATGGAGCCTAACAATTCTGCTATCGCCCGCGCAACCGTAACAAGCACCGATCACTGTGATAACAGGAATGCTAGCACCACTGAAGACAAGGCTGCGAAGCGGCGTGAACGTGATGCTGAACGCAAACGATTGAAGCGAGCAGCCGATTCCGAACTTCGTAAACGTGATACCGAACGCAAACGGTTGAAGTGAGCAGCCGATGCTGAACTTCGTCAAAGTGAAGCCGCTGCCGTACGCGAGAAGCGAGCGGCCGATGCTGAACTTCGTCAGCGTGAAGCCGCTGCCGTACGCGAGAAGCGAGCGGCCGAACCCCCAAGTGAACCCCCAAGATGTGTCGCATCTCCACAGGGTTCCCCTCGCGGGAAGGTGGGGTAATTTTTTCGGAAGTGATAATAATTGGACATCACCTTGGTGGGGCGTACGCTGTGACGTGTCTTTCTCGCTCCGAGCAAGTGTTGCCACCATTAAAGCGAAGGCTGGAGTCTTTCTAGTTCCGAGCAAGTATCTTAAGGATTATGGGGAACGCGGGAGCATTTTTGTAGCCAATCTTGGTCAATTCTTCTAAGTGGGTATGCTTGGCTTGACAAACGTGCGCCGGGGACGCTGGGTGGTCGTCGCGAGGCGCACACACACGAGCCCTCGGCATTTGGTTTTTTAACCTCCGGGCGGTCGCCGCAATCTCCCAAAGCGGGTATGCTTGCTAGGCAGGGAACGCTGGGCGGTCTCGCGAGGCATGCACACACGGGCGCTGGCATTTTGTTAGTTACAGCCGAGCGGTCACCGCGAGGCCCTGGCTCATGTGCGCTCTCGGCACTTTCTTTGTATTCTTAACTGCGGACACAAAAAATTACGATTTGCTAAACAGCTTTGCTGTTAAAAAACACAATGAGGCTCTTGCGGGATTTCAGCCCGAGTTCCCTGAGGAAGAGCTGATTGCTTTACGAGGGTACTAGCTCAGCACTTCGTTCTTCTTTGTTGCATTGAAAACTACCCTTCAGAAATATAAAATCACAGGCTGTCGACAATAGCGGCACATTCACTGACATACATTAAAAGAACATCAGTAGGTTCACCAGTACACATTTCCGGTAGACGCACACAGGATTGGCGCACACAAGATTGGAGGAGATGCAACCAGCCCAGCGGTTGTAGTTGAGTGGCGTAGACACCTCGCCAGTGGTGTAACAAGCGTCAGCCTTCTTCGTGCCCCGCAACGGGGGAGCGTGACGGCACTTGAGTTTACATGTGCTTTGATTTATAGAAGGTTGTCGCGTGAAAGGTGAGCCAGTTTAGCCCGGCAGAAGTCATTTGCGTCAAAAGACGACAGAAACAAAATCTAAGAATGCGACGCAAACATGGCGCAGCCCAAAAGAAGTATGTTGTAAGTATTGCTAGGCTTTCGCGTTTGGAGCACGTAAAGAAACTTAAGTGTCCGATGAATTTTTCTTCGTCCAGCCTACACACTGTAAGTTACTGGTTATTCAGGGGTAAATGGCTGGATTTTGCCAACTTTTTATTGTCAGCCGGAAAATTCTTCATACTTAGAGATGCGTAAATTCCATGCATCAAAATCATTTTGAAAATAAGAAAGAACGCTTTTCCCCCACATTCCGACACTGTGTTTATGGTAACACAGTTGATGTCACTCAAACCTGGTTGTTGATACACAGTCTTGTGGGTCTTTTCTCCTCCCCTACGCACCTCCTCCTTCTGAGGCTACAATGCCCATTCCTCTCTGAATGAGGTAAAGCCATCTTCATTTCCGTCTTTCCTGTTGTTTATATTGACCCAGTAAGTATTTGGGTAATAACATTGTGCCCGTAATCCGCGGTGCGCAAAGTGCTGGGTGGAATTGTAAAGTCCTGCTGTTATGAAAAGTTCTGAAAAAAAGTGTTCTCTTTGCGCCTTGGCGTTTGTGCCAACGGAGACGAAACCGTTATGGAGTAGAGGTAGCCAGCTTGGCTGTAGAAGCATCGTGTCTTTGAAGCACGAGCGCTCTAGCACGAGGCGTTGGAAAACGAGGGTCTAGGTGTGTTCCTTCAGTGCGCCTTACGTTCCAGCGCGAGGCATTCGAAAGCGAGTGTCGCGGTGTTTTAGTACCGTGACTACATGATACTACGACGACATGAGACGACGATGACATCAGATGCCAACGGACCCAGCCCCTAAGGGATTTCGCCCTTTAAAAGTGGCTCTTCAAAGCTTGAAGATGCTTTACTCCAGCTTGTATTTCTGTAAGCGTGGCATCTCTCCACACATAAGTGTACGTGTGGCAAAGCCTAACCTTATGTACGATCTTTCGCTACGTTCGTTTTTCGCTGTAAAAAAAAAAGCAAAATTTCGACACAAAATATGGAATTTGTGAACCATATACATTGGCGGGTACCGCTCAGCAGTGCAAATATTTTTCCTGTTCACTCCTTCTCCCCTTCGTTCTGGTGCGACGTCTCCGCATCGGCTTCAGTCCGAGCTGTTCCTTTCAGCCTTTCAGCGCCACGCTAAACACCTTCTACTGCGTCCAAAACGTCAGATACAGCGACCGCATTCAGGAGAACCTGTAGGGCCGGTAAACACGAAAGCAACATTTTTGTTTCTTCCAATGTCATTTTTGTAGTTTGCTTTTGGTTGCTTACCTTTTCCCTCAGTTTGAGTGACAGCAGTAAGTAAAAGGCGACGGAATGGTTCTGACGTTTTCCATAGATATTATTAAGTAACTATGTACAGGGGAACCCCGTTCAGCGGTTTCTCAGTGGACCGGAAATACAAAAACGTAACAACAAGGAAAAAAGCAGCAGTGAAAAAATCTTCGAAAATGAAGTAAAACAGCCTAGGTTGGCTTGCAATTATGTATTTCTACAACTTTGGCTTTGAAGCCTTAAAAAACTCGAGAATGTAGGATTGCTGCTTTTCCGATCGCTGGAAAACACCACGCGTGGCAACGCCAGGTCCGTTGAGATGTCGACTCTTTTCCGCAGTGGCTGCTTGTCTACTGCGTTTAGTACGTGAAGCTCTTTTCAGAGGGAAAGCACCTCCCGTTTTCGCGACGCCATCAAGGCACGGCAAAGTTCTTGGTTGCAAGTTCAACGGTGTTCTCAAAGCTTGAAGGGCATCATGACGACTAGAGCGCGTGCTATTCATGCAGTGGTGCTTTTATGGCAACTTCCGTTGTAAGCGCAGGGATGATGGTGATTAACAGTGATGATTTTAATACATGTGACTTATGGAGCTGCGCCGGAACTCGAAAAACCGAACGTAGCAGCCGGGATAGAGAGAGAGAAGAAACTTTATTTAAGAGTCGTTCGTTGCCAACTCCACACTGGACGGAGGTGGTTCCCGGGAAAACGCAGCACTGAGGATCGTTAGAGCGGGGTTGTACTGTGTCGTTTTTAAGTGCGAATGCACTTCTTAAGCGAGCCTGAAGCGTCCGCCGCCGTCCGCCATAGCAACAGCTGCGGGTGCGCGCGCTCCTCGTCTTCCTTGGCAACGGGGGGAGATGGGCGCGCGCTGCCTGGCCGCTGACATGTAACATACCCACTTCCTTGGCAACGGGGGGGAGATGGGTGCGCGCTGCCTGGCCGCTGACATGGCACATACCCACGTGGGGGATTGGCCAAGAATCGGGCGTGAGAAGGGCTAATGCACCCGCTTAAAGGAGTACTGACACGAAATTTCAAAGCTGAGATCCGCTCTAGCAATCAAGTACAACGACAACACAAATAGGTGTCTGTGAATAAATGCATCTTTCTTTCTTTGCAGTTGTGTGTGTGTGTGTGATCTCTCTTTCGCGAACATTACCGAACCGCGCAAATTCAACTCGTGCATTCGCACTTTCACATTCTTCCCCTCGGGGAAATGCGGGGAATTTTTTAAGGCGAAGTGACACGTATTTGTTTCGCACAGAGATCTGCCTCGGTTGAGATCCCCTTTGTTCAAGATAATGGGGATGATATTCCTGAAATTATATGTTTGGAGTCCAAATGTTCTAAACATTGCAACACATATTTTGCAACAGCGACTGATATAACTGCAGTAGAACCCCGATTATACGTACCCCGGGTTCCACGGCAACCCGTGTTTTACGGCGGACTAGTTGAGTCCTGCCGAAGTCCCCACAGGAACAATGCGTTAACAACCTAGGTTTTCAATGTGATTTCATGCCTGACCCGCGTTATCCGACGACCCACGCGAAGCGCGTGACCGACCGGCGGATGAAATCATAGTGCCGCGAGCCTCTTGCGCGGATCTTGAGCCCGCTCAATCGGTTCTCTCCGGCGTAGCTTTCTTCTCCGTCTCATATTTTCTTTCTCTCCCCATCAGCAGCCACCCACTCCTCTGCACGTGTTCTTATCTGCCTATCAGCAGTGAATCACCAACGAGACTACGCTGACAGGCTTAGATTTCCACATGTGTTTGTCGTGTCGTGTGTGCCATGATTCGCACTGGCTGACGGGAATCGCGGCAGAGGATCGAGGTACAACTGTTGTTTTAATACAGCGTGATTGGCGTGTGCACTGCATTATTCTTTTCGCATTTATTTTTTTATTGATTTCGGTTCCGGATCCCTGCGAAACACTAGTTGGTAGTTTACAGTGAAGTCTCTTGCAAATCCATCGCACGGCACTGATGAACTAGGCATAATAGTTGTTCGGGTTTTACTGCACCCGCATTCTACGACGCTTTTTCACAGTCCCGAGAACGTCGTATGATCGAGGTTCTACTGTGCTTGTCTACGCATTGCTCGATTTGCCACAAAAGGCTACATTCCGTAAATGAGTCAGTGAACTCCTCACTGATACCTTGACTGCACCTTCGTTAGTAACCCAGTTCTTGGAGTAACCCCATTTAACCTCAATATTTACAGAAGCTTTTGTTGATTCTGGTCTACGTGATTACTCGTATTATTTATTAGCACACCTGCCTCTCATGCCGTACGAATTCTTTCTTTCAGCACCTCTGCTGACAGATCTATTTTATGTAAGTTAAAGTCGTATGAAACCCTTGACGGCAAGCTTTGCGTTCCAATAATTTCTTTGCTATCTGTGATTACTTACTTAGCATAGATACAGCTAGAAATTCCTCTCCTGAAGCATGAAAGACACTCAAAACCTTCATACCACTGCCTTATTTCTTCTGATGTCACTCTTACATTGAAACCCCCAGCATTAACTCTTATGTGTAGTTACAACTCAAGAGTGAAATCGGACGATAAAAACTCCAAGCATCAGCGAATACCAGCAGTTCCGAGTGTGAAGTCCCGGTTACTAAATCGCATACGCACAAGAGATTCCATGCCGAACCCTCAACTAAATGCACTTAGAAGCTGCCGTTCCAGTATTTCCATTCCTTCTACACAAGTCGCTGCATGATTAGTAGCATAAGCGCTGCTAAACTGTCCCCACCACAGGGTTCAAAGATTCTAACCACTGAAGCCCAAAACTTTATTATTTTTCTTAAGTGTGTGAGAAGTTTTTTATGATCTAAAAGGACTTCCGACATCCCAAATAAGAAGTCAGAAAAAACTTTGGTTCGTTTAGACGGATGCTAGGACACACTGGGCACTGGGAAACACTGGACACTGGCTGCCGATCTATCATCTGAACAAGAAAGCTAGTTTGATCACCATGATTTATGGTTCAAGTGAAGAGAAATAACGCCAGGTTTGTATTTTTATCATTTGTAATAACAACGTAATTACACAATTTCGGTTACCTGTTACTAGCCCATTAAGCCACCCAGACTCGATGCGAGTTGACACGCGTAAACGATATTTTTTTAGCACACGGAAGTACCTGCTGCCTTCTCTTTTATTTTTGAAGGTACGGGGTCCTTTGCCTGTAGATAGATGGTGTTCAACGTGAAAAAAAAGTGCGAGAGAAAAAAATATTGTTTGAGTTCTTGCTCCTGAGCATCACTGGGCATCAAAGGATTAAGTAGATATTTTTTCAAAGAAAACAGAATTTCCGGTGTTTTCGAGAGTAGTATGTCGCGTGCTTCTGAGGTGCTTGTACGATAGGCGTTGCCGCGTGGTCTAGGTGCAATAAACCCTCGTTATAACTGAAGCGTTTTATTTCAAGAAGTTTTTTTTTTTCATCTTCGCAACAGCAGTAGATAAAGAACTATTCAACAGTTTTAACGAAGAACCGCTTATAACAAAGTCCGTATCCCGTCCGGCGTAGTTTCGTGCCAGGGTGAAAAGCATTTCTGCACTCACCTCTGAGCTTGAAGTTTTCCACCGTGTTGACGATGATGTGGCCCGCGAGCGTCTCGCCCGCGTAGTACATCTCCTTCTCCAGCCGGATGTCGAACTCTCGGATGTAGTCCATGGCTCACCCTGCACAATCAATCAATCAATCAATCAATCAATCAATCAATCAATCAATCAATCAATCAATCAATCAATCAATCAATCAATCAATCAATCAATCAATCAATCAATCAATCAATCAATCAATCAATCAATCAATCAATCAATCAATCAATCAATCAATCAATCAATAGAACATATCTAGAATTAGTTCTAATAATTTTTGTTACTTCTCAGGTAGAGCAAAAAATTAACCCAATGTAACTAATTAAAATTTATAATCACCGAACTTGCTATTTATTGTCGCAAGCATTAAAATGTGGCTACTGGCGTTTCGCATGAGGATTCATGCAAATGAAATCGAAAGCAAATTTGTTGAAAGTTTGAAGGTGGCCGGCGAAGCGGCTGTGGTGGAATGGTTGGCAATGGAATTAGTGAGTAAATCGTTTAATAGAGCCGAGTAAGAATAAATGAAAGACAACAAAACAAAAACAGGATTGAGGGGGCCTCTCCTTAGCGCACAGAAAGGCGCGAGCTGTCGCCGCTGCTTGAGCTTGTGGAATAAAATGTTCTGGAACTTTAGGCCGCGAGCAGGTAGGTGTGCACTCCTTTTGCTCCGGGGAAGGAAAAATCCTTGCCATCTCCACTAAAGTGAAACCTGGGTAGGGGCGAAGCATGCAGTGTATAGGTGTACTCTTGGCGTTATTTACCCATGGAAATGAAACCGTTGGGAGATAGAGGTGTACAGCTTTGCTGTAAAAGTCTCTTGTCTTTGAAGCACAAAAGCTCTCTCGCGCGAGGCGTAAACGAGTGTCCCGGTGTTTTTAAGTACGCGCTGCATTGTAGCGCAAGGCGTAAACGAGTGTCCCGGTGTTTTAGTACCGTGACTACAAGAGACGACAGTTACGACGACGACAGGAGACGCCAGCAGCCCCAGCCGCTAAGGGCTTTCGCTCCTAAAAGGCGTTTGGTGATGAGGGCATTCCGACATAAGGTGGCACGTAATGCAAGGAGTCTACCAAGAAGGGCACATGTAGGTGTATTGGGTAGGGGAGATGTGGTGCTTGAGGGGGTGTTAAATTATGTTTGGGTAGAGGGTCTTCGCCACAGGCGAGCGCTGTGGGACGACTGAGGTGGAGGATAGTGGAGGTGGCTGCGACGGTAGTGCTGGAGAGCTTGAGTGTAGCAAGCAGAAGCCAGTTGGAAGACGGGGAGGGCGGCCGAGTCGTCTACCCTCGACGGGAATACCCAGAAAGTGATGTCGCAGGCAGCGGCGTGAGCCACCTGATTGCCTGAAAGGTAGGCGTGTCCTTGCCTTTCCACGATTATGATGTAGAGGAGCACTGAAACTGCTCGAATAGAAGATTCATGGGAGGGGAGGATATGCGGCTGGTGAGGTAATTGCAGTATGCCTGCTTACAAACTGTATACACGCGCGCTAAAGGCGCGTGTATACTTCGACTTTTCCGGGAGGCTGGCGCGCGCTCGCACGGTCGGCGATGGCGCGATGACACGTCGGGTAGGCTACGCCCGCGGCAATTTCTACCCCTGAACACAGCAACACAGCCGGCGCAGCGTATCTATGTGGAAGCAGATGGTAGCCGGCGCACCCTCCGGCTTGCGCATGCGCAAAAGGTTTCGTTACTACTGCGCCGACTGCCGCAAAATTCACGAAACGGGCGAGCCTCCGCTCTAGCCCGGCCGTAGGCGAGCGAGGGACGCGCGCTTCCAGTAAGGGTGGGCTGGTGATGTGCATGCTGGGATACTGGGCCGACGTGGTCGACGCGCTGGGCGCGCAACAGAGGCATTACCAGAAAAAATAACAGTGAAAAGACGCTACACACGATGAGAAATAGGAGGATAACAAGCTTACGTCGTTTTGGGCGAAAATTATTTTAAGGGACTTTTTTCAATGAACTTTTGTTGCAAGTCTACTGACTGTTCTTGCGCCTTGTTCTCCTCTTGTTTAGCGTGTTTTTACTGTTTTTTTCAGAGGAAAAAGCAACAGGCCCAGACTTTCACTTTAGAGACACGTCCTAAATCAATGCACGTGCCGCCGAAGTGCAACGGGCTGCACGAAGGCTCCGGCGGTTATATGACGCCGGAGTGTAGAGGGCCCCGCATTCGCTGACGTAGCGTCATCGTGCTGCGCGTGCGCCTACGCTACGTAGAAGTATAAACGCGCCTTAATAACTGCGACGTAGCTGTCCAGGGCTGTGGCTGCTGTCAGCGCTATGGCTGTTTATTCAGCAATGGTGGTAGTGGCACGAGTAAAGGTGGCAGACGTCTGAAGTGATCCATGCTTGTCAAAGACGGCCAGTGTGTGAGCTCGTAGGTCGGTGTAAGCGGCGGCATCTGTGTACGGGTTATTGGCATTGCTGGAGTATTTCTTCTGCAGGAAGCGTACTCAGGCTTGTCTTCTGCCCGCATTATACGTCGGGTGTATCGGCTGTATCGTTGGATAGCCGAAATAAAGTAAACAACAAAACCAGCAGCCGATGGATGCGTATTTATGTTGCTATCACAGTTCGACATATAGTTCTTTTTTTTTTCCTCATCAGAGCAGCTCTGAGCAGCTCCAAGCAGCCCAATACTGCTCCCACCACAGACGTTCTATGGGCGAATAAAATACGGAGCTGCTTGGAGCTGTTCAGAGCTGTTTTCAGCAGGCAAAAAAAGAGATAATTTGTTTAATATGTCGTCACTAGAATTACATTGCCGATTTTCCACTTAGGCAACTTGACTACAAGCACGTCAACTTTCCTCCTAGGCTTACCTGATTCTGTTGATACGAACGGAAGGTGTTCGCTAAAAACTGCTCTCGACCAGAGAGCCATAAAATATGCATCAAAGAGTGATGCAAAGGCTATGCGCGGGGTCATACCAAGCTACTTTTGAAAACGTGTGAAAAAACACCGCCAAGGATTCGAATCCGCCCAGAGAAATATTTTTGTCGTAGTGAGTTATAAACTGGAGAGTACGGGAGGCAGCACACTGTCATTCCGACTTCACATACGCGCAACTCGTGCTTGCAGGTAAAAATTCCGAATAACACCTGTAAATCCCCTTCCGGTAGGGTTACGCTTTCGGTATCCTTGCATTCCCGGAAGGCTTACAAGCTTTGGCGGAGTTGCGGTCTCCGTGAGCCCGAAACACGGAGCCTGCCCTAAGTAATTCTGGCCGTTGTTAATCAGCTAACCACGCGGGCCTGAAAGGGGCTCACTCCGCGATCATTAATCAAGAACGGCTCAGTTCGGAAGCCGGCAGTGCCAACATCGAACGACTTGGGGCGACACTAGGCGGAGGGCGTAACGGGAGCGTCTTAAGATCGATATCACCGAGCACTGGGGCGTCACCGGCAGTGTCTCAGTTCTGTACAGTGTCGGCCAACAGCTGCGCCACAGTGCCGCTACTAAAGACGATAGTCTTTCTTGGGCTACTTAAACCCAGAAATTTTGGTCTGTCTGTCTGTCTGTCTGTCTTCTTGTCTGTCACTGGATTCAGCCACCCGGCCAAAGTGAAACGAAGTCTGCTCAATAGTCTTATATACTTACAGACAAACCTAAACGGCTAAGTCCGGTTTATATGTTCGTACGTGTCAATATTGTTGAACAAGAACAAGACATTACACAAATATAATACACAAAATTAATACACAAGGGATATTTACAGTGTTCCTTTATAGAAAAATTCATAGATACTTGATTTTCGCGAAATACAATACTACATCCGCTGCAGAAAAAAAAAAATTTACACTGTCGCCCGCGCCACTATAGCTTTCGGCGGCATTTTCAGAAATCAAGCGGGGACAGTTACGAAAGTTTTCACTAGATAGGTTCCACGTTCTGCTTGGAGCGCAGGTAGACTAGGGCAGCGCGGTTTTATAAACTTTGAAGTAGGGCGGCGCTTCGATTCAGGTGCGTCTCCACCGTACGGCAGCGCTGGCATCGAGGCATCCGGCCTGGAGCAGTGGAACGCGGCGAATTTAAATTGACTTGAGCAAACCTTTAGTGTGCTTACCTTGGGAGGAGCGCGAAGCAAGAGGAACAACATGAGAGGTGAGCGGGAAGGTGAAAAGAGGCATTTAATGGCAAATGTCGACAAAGACTGTCGTCTTTTGTCGACATTTTCTTTACTTTTCTTTTGTGCGTGGCGCACGATTTATGTATTCGTGGGGTTTACCCAAAATCGTGAATATAATAAAAATGAGCTGCATTAGGTTTCAGCATAGTCGTGCAGCAATGAACGATGCTTAATTTGTTAACATTGTCTTGGCAACCTGCGCGTAAGAAAGAGGCACAATTTTTTTTTCCGAATGCGACTAGAATTCTTTAGAAACTTTCACCATTTTTTGGTACGTCAATCTATCTTTCTAGCCTCTTGCGGCTAGAAAGATAGACTTGCGGCTCAGATCCATGTCTGAGTCAGCCTCATAAAAAAAGGACGGTAGGGAGGGATGAAAAGGTGGTGCAAGTGGAGGGATGCCGCTACGATATCGGGAGAAGAACGTAGAGAGTGAAGAGAATGAGGAGTTGAGAAGAAGGATGGGTGAACTGAATGAAGTAAAGATAAACGATAAATGTTTATTTCCCAAAATAATAAAGGGGGGGGGGGGGCTGGGAAAATCAAAGGGATCCAAGTAGCAGTTACAGACAGAACGATTATTGCAGTGCATATAATTTAACAGGAAATCACTGTTGTGGCGCCATTATACGTTCTTTCACGAATAATTCTTGAGAAACACAAAAACTTTTTTTCTAGAACATCTTTCCCACTCAATGTAATAGCGTCATTGGCGCGGAGGCGATCTTAGAAGAGCAGCAAAGTGCGTCTAGTCATTTGGTGGCAACAGGCTAAACGCGAATACGGTACAGCTAACTCAAGTACAACATGTAAACATAAATATGCCTTAGAAACGCAACCAAGTGCCTGCGCAGACACGACGCATCAACCCGAAAGACCACCCCAAGGTCACCGCGCGTTGAGATGCCGCCGTGTGTTGAGTGTTCAAGCGCAGTAACTGTTGCGTGGTAGAAGTCCTTCGTTACCCGCACTTGATCATTGCTGCAGGAAGAGTGGTAGCTACCTCCGATGATGAAGTAGGGTTAAGGGACGCCATTACAAATCCAACCCCACCACCAATAAATATTTTATTCACTCATTCCTCAATAATATGCTATTTGCATTTCCCTAGTTATCCGCAAAGCAATGGGTTCAGCCACAGTTTTGTTTTATTCGCCCTCTCGGCTGGTACCCGCGTGAATACCACTTTAAAAGTTACTTTTAAGAATTACCAGAAAAAAGCGCCACGGAAGTTTAGTAAACCTTGTTTTAACGAAATCGCTTTGTTCTAAATCCTGTTTTATTCGAAGTGTTTCGTGGTCCTCACTGGAATGTATAGAGAACACATCACACATTCTTATAACAAAGTATCGCTTATAACGAAGCCTGTTTTTTGCACTGAGGGCTTCATTGTAACGAGGGTTCATTTTCATTGACTCAAAAATGTGTATTTTCAAAGCAAAGTAATTCGCTACAACGTGAAGGTAAGTCCTGATACGAGTTATTAGCGAATTATTCAAGCCCTATAATGCACACATATTCTGGAGCAGTTCACTGATGTATATCAAAGAACTTTGGATTTGTTCATTGCAGCTTTCCAAGCAAGTAGAAGAACTCTGCAACACTTCTGATAAAAGCTTTCACTCTTTACTCCGCGTCTGGAAGCACTGCGAAAAGCTATAGTTATTGCCAGCACGGAGCGGAACTGCGTGACTTGCTCGTCGCAACATAATTATCCGTCTTCCGTTCGTGCTTTGCTCATGCGGCTTGCTTTTTAAAGTGGATACCGTATGCGTCCATTGGTGCAACTAAAGGAAAGCCGGCCAATAGCCGCTAAACCGCCGTAATAACGTATTTCTAGCGGTCGGGGAACGCCAAGATCGCGAGAGAGGGAAAATTCCTTCGCGCAATTTTTAAGTTATCTGATGGGCATAGGGCAGTAATTATTGGGCGGGGTACTTTGTGACCGCTTATTTTAAGTAGTAGATATGTTGGTTCACTACATTACGAATAAATTTAGGAGTTCAAAAAAAGTTTATAAAATTGTTGGAGGGCGCCTTTAACTAATTGGGTGCTTTAAATAGTGAAATAATGCTTCAAAAATCTGTTAAAAAGAGGTCGATAGCTGCGTTGTCGTAGTTGACGACATTTTGTGCCGTAGCTCTGAGCAAAGACATGTTTTGAAGCAATAGCGTTGCAACAACGGCGGTTGCATTTCTCAGAAGAAAAGTTTGAGATGAAGAATGCGCTTGGTACGTGCAATATTAAGGTGCGCGGCGGAAGTATCTTTTCAATAACTTGCGAAATGCGGCGACTATATTGATGTGGTGGTGACAGGAAACATTTACCAAAAAAAAACGAGGAAGAAACTGCATTCTGGAGGAAGTTTTGTAACGTAGCTGAACACGCTTGCTCCGGCGGAGGCGTTCCGTAAGATGTTACGAAACAGTGCTTCAGTAGAGCTCAATATTGTTGCCACATCAGTGAATCTTAGACGAGGTTTGTAAGGGCAGGGTGACGTAACAACTGATTTATTGCATTGATATGACAGTGATTTTGTGAAGTAACAAAGTCATCGACGGACATTTATTTTTCTCGAATTCTCAACACCCTTGTATTGCCTGATCCAACTCAAGTTTACTTCTCCTCCTAAACGCGGTGTAGAACACCAAAAAGTTTTCATTATAAATTTGTGAGCATATTCAGCTTAATTTGCTAAAAAAAAAAATAAAGCGGGGACCCTCAGATTTCCATGGTGAGAATCAGTCAAGGAAATTTCTATTGGCTTACTTGTTGCCGGAACGCTCTAATCAAATTTCTCCATTTTCTGCGAACTGGGTTGCGTGATGGCCCGACGTAAGCCCTCGCGTTGCTCTTTGGGGCCCGACGTCGTTAATTAGGTGGTGCCCGAATCTAGACGTACAATGAATTGGAAGTTGATTGACCCGTCGTTAAGGTTACCTAACGTTAGGATTGCGTGTAGGCCTAGCAACATACGCAAGCAGGTGGGCGTATTGCTCAAATCTGGTCGCCTAAACGCAATCCAAGTTCGCCTCTTTTTCACGCCGTACTAGGAGAACCAAACACGCAATAAATACCTTGGTAGTTTAAAACCAGCCTATAAAAGAAACAAAAATATTCTTCTATTTCAAAAGAATTCGTACAATTGACCTAGGAAAACGTGTTGCAGCCAAAACAAAAAAAAAATGTTACTAGTCTTAACGAAAAAAATTAGCAGTGGCTTAGCTCGGCTATGCCAGGATATACGTAGCGTGAGCTAAGGTTCAGCACCCGTACTCCAATTGGATTGAATTTCAATCCAACACAATCCAATTTAATCCAATCCAATCCAAATCAAATGCAATCCAAGCCAATCCAATCTAAGCCAATCTGATCCGATCCAAACCAATCCAATGCTTCTCGCGCTTGCGCAGAACGGCCCTTCACGGCACACGCGAAACCGCTCAATCTCGGCCAGTGTAGCTTACGCTATAAAATAGTGCCACTGGGCTCGAACTGAGGCCGTTAAGGGGAAAACTGACGACGTTACCACCACGTCACTGGGTCCGAACAGTGAAGCTTCTTTAGCAGTTGCCAAAGAGAGTAGCGCGAGGGTTCCAAGCGAACCAGTAGGTGGCGCTAGGGGGGGGGGGGGGGGGTGCGTTTAAGACATCCGACGCCCCGATTCAAAAGGGGAGCCACTAATCACCGTCATCATCATCAACATTGGGCGGCCAGTTTTGTCGACCACGATGTAGATGGATTTCCCATTGGCGATGACAGCAGTCGTATGAAGCTCAAGGCCGATCCAGCAATGCCCATTTAGATGCTGCGCGAACGTACTTACCTCGAATATCTACTGATAAGCATTGGTCAATGGTGACAAACTGCAGTGAGAGCTTTACGGCCAACTGACCACACTTCACGCTGACAGAAACCGAAGCATACCCACCCATATATCTGCTTTCACAGCTCACCTAGCCGAGATGCGCACAGAGTATTGCATCCCACGAAAAATGTCAGGTGCACCCAGACACATTTCTCTTCATACTGGAAAATTCTATGACAGCCTAGATAACAAAAAAAGCATTTGCAAGAGAAAAATGATGAATTTCCCGTTGGTTACCCTGGTGGTGCTCTGCAGCGGCCGCGCATTGACCGCGACACATGTACGTTGTGTCTTTAGTCCGTGCGTCAACGATAACGGAAGGTTCAGGAACCGTTCCTGGGTGTATTGAGATGACGTTAAAATTTACGGCAATATAATGAATCGCCGGAAAGGCCCCATCTGGTCGAGAAGGAGTTCGTATTTGCTGTGAAGGCCTAGATTTCTGGATTTGGTGTGCATGTCCATCCCACACCCCAAGCTGACGGATGGATCAGTTTGGTACGCGCCAGTGTAAAAAAAGCTTACATACTGCAAAGTAAAGCGCAACACGAGTCGACACGGGGAAATCGGCGGGGCCTCCGAGCTTAGGATAAACAGCTCATCAAAAAAATTGCGCCATCTTCCCACGTGGGAACCCTGAGGGGATGCGAAGCCGTGCAATCTGGATCAGCTACTCGCAGCTGGCGTTTCAAAGCGGCTTCTCGTTCTCGAAGCGAGGAATCCGCTGCTCGACGCTGCCGTTTACGTTCGGCGTCGCGAGCTCTCCTCTGTGCAGCCTTGTCTTCGGAGGTGCTCTCGGTTCTGACAGTGTGCTGGCTGGCGCTAGTTGAAGGTGTGCAAGGCAGTTCGCTGTCGGAATCATTAGCGTCCATTTCCAGTCATTGCATGGCGCAGTACCGAAGAAGCAACTGAGCGGAGCGCGGACCGGGTTTATTTGCAGAGCAGAGGCAGTGGAGAGGAGGAGCAGAGCGCGTGTGCGTGATTGGACATCTGGTGTGGAGAGGGGAGAGGAGGAGCAGCGCGCGTAGCGCACAGGTGGTGTGGAGAGGAGGAGCAGCGCACGCTAGCGCACAAGTGGTGTGTAGAGAAGGGGGGAGAGAGTGGTGTTATCTCACGTGGTGTGGAGGGGAGGAGAGGTGCGGACGCAGGACGACGGAGGGTCGACTAAGAGATGCTTTGCATCTAAAAAAGGACACTGATTTACCGACCAATCAACCAATCGGTCATCGGTAGCAGTGTCAATCAATCAATCAATCAATCAATCAATCAATCAATCAATCAATCAATCAATCAATCAATCAAACTTCAGATACGCCCTAACGTAGCTGCAAATAACTTCCACAAAGTACTGCAGAAAAAGCTAAACCATGGTAATTCGTAGGGCTGACCACAGTGCACTGGCTTCAATGTCCAGGTGAGAATAAGTGCTCCACACTGTGACATCATCGCCGTAAACGATAAATTCGGCATCCGGTAAATCTTGAAGGTGCTATGCTGAGGGAAATAAAGCCATGATGAACTAGCTTGGAGCCAGTACCAATCCCCGAGGCACTCCACGCACAGGAACAAAAGACCCAACAGCTTCTCCGTGAAGGCGTAACAAATCATCAACACAGCGGCGCAATGACATGGCGGCGGGTTCACATGTGTATTCTAGAGACCATTTTCCGTTCAGCCCTGAATATGAGCTGTCAGCATAATGTGCTGAACCTTGCGGCCTCAGCGCTTGCTAGGTGTGGCACGTACATAACAGTTGCTATGATGGATATTGATCATAAAAATGGGAACATGCACGTGTGTGTAACCAACAAAGATATTGTGCTCGTGTTATTAGATTGTCCGCTTTATGCACTAGAGAGATGATGACCGCACCAAGTTTTATAAAATGGTGATGATGATAATGTGATAATGTGATGATGATAATAATATGTTTATCATAGAAGTAGCAGGCTGCCATCAGTTCTTTATGCCTTCACATTTCCAAACGTTTGAATTAAAAAAAAAGCCATCGATAGGAGCTTCCCGTCTAGGGAGCACTGTTAAGTTTGCAAAAGTTTGCAATGTAAGCCGTTTTCTAGTTCCTTCAGCATTGCACGGAAGTCTTAACCTCGTTTTTGCTCCCCAACTCTTTTTTACACCTTTTCTTTGATACAGCTATCTGACTATTGGGTGGACTGTACCTGGCTGTTAACTAATATAACTCTTTATGAGTAAATTTTTTTTCCATTATTGATAAAACAAACGCACCAAACATGCCTGCGCATGGTTTAAAAGACAACATGCAGCGACTGTGATGCCGATTAAGATTGGGGACAATCCCGTCACTCATGACTACCGGTATTATCTTTTGGAAAAGATAGCATGTGCGCCTCTACCAGCTCGCATTTCAGCAATCACCGTTGTATCCCAAACACACTCGCTAAAACCGCGTCCTGGAGCTTACGCCCGTCGGTGCCATATCGGCGCACAGCTCCCCAACCTCTTCCAAACTTGTATGCCTGGCTCCCAGCCCGTTTCTTACGCACACCGAGCAGTCAACCGCGAATGAAACTGGCTACGACCCGCGGAGGGCGCGCCCAACCATTGAACCGAGGAAAACCGGGTTTTCCATCGCTGCCGCCTCGACGGTCCTCTACGGGCTGTGGCAACGGCGTCGACACTAGCAGCAACGGAGCAGCGCAAACGTTTGCCGCTTTTTTCGCGGGTTCTTTCGGCGTCGACGAAGCGTTGATGCTTTCTTCCCTGCGCTTTTTTTTTCTTTCCCGCGCTTGTGTAGCCATGCTAGCTCGGGCCTCTTCTTCCCTGATCAACTTAGTGGCGGCAGCGTAGGGCGACGAAATTACGCGTACGTTCACGCCCTCTAGTGCCCCGGGTGGTAGAAAGAACGGATGCATAAACAAGGTTCCCGCGCCACAGCGCCGCAATAACAGGCGAAGAAAGCCAGAGGTTATTTTCCCTCTACGAGCGGAGAGCTACAATTTCCGGCACGATGCCTTGCTTGGGCGGTGTGAAGCTCGCAGACGAAACGGCTGTTGGAGCGAGCATTTGCCCGCCGCCCTCCCCTTTGTTGCTTGCTACGCCCTAATCGCCATTGCCATAGCTTGGGACGCCGTTGTTTTGGGGGGAACTACAAGTCTCCGTAGTTTGGAGGCTGGGATTGTTTTCGCCGCACTCCAAACATCTGCTCGCGAGTCGGCGAGATCGTGACGACTGTTTGGGAGCCGTAAAGGTCCCGCGTGGAAGCCAGGAGAGAACTCTTTTCGGCTGTGGTTGCTTGTTATGGAGACGGTTTCAGATGCGTTCTTACTGTGGGTGACATTTTTTGGCCATGATTGCGCCTGCCCTTATTTTTGTGTATCGTATGCTTTCACCGCATGGTAGGTGTGCTTGCGACAGAGCACCCTTTACAGGAAGAGCTGGTCCGAACTCGAGATGTGCAAACTAGCTTGCTCCAAAGTCGAGCTACTTTCGTATGCAATAGCTTTCTGAAGATACGGCTGCGCCCTTTAGTTCACCCTCACACAAACGTACCGTTAAGCTAAACATGATTTTACCTTGCTTCGGAGAAAAGTCAGTGATTGACTTTTTACAACGAAGCTGTTACGGACGGTCTGCCCCGTTTTTTGCGTCCGTGGGACGAGAAAAGCCCCCCGTGCTCCCAACTCCCGGGCAGTTGATTTCTGCACGTGGCGTAGCTGACTGCGCATGTTCTGCTCTCGCAATATGTGCCCACCTTTTCCCTTCGGCCACCTGTTCGCCTCCAGCGCTTTATGTTTGATATAGGACGGTGTAAATATCTTGGTTTTCCAGCAATTCAATTCTGTTTTAAATTAGGCCCGCTTTAGGAGGATCGGTGTAAGTTTTGTTTTGTATGCTGGCTTTTCCAGTTTATGCGCTTCACAGTGAAGCCTACTCATAAAGAAAAAAGAATAGCGACGGCAATCGGGCCACGGATGCCAAGCGTAAGTGCGATGTACGTCGGGACCCCGAATACTGCGAGGCGGGAAATGCAAGACGTTGGCTTGGCTAGGATCCTGCTGAAGGCTTCTCCGGCGCGACGGCTCGGTTTAAGCAGGAATTTGGCTAACTAATTCGGTGACGCTTGTGAGGTGTGCGATCGTTTGTGGTTCGCTGGGGACATCAGTCTCGTTACCACAATAACCCACAAACTCCAGCGGTGGTCTTTCAACTTCAGATAGTAGGATGGCAACGATATTTTTTTTTTTTGCAAAGCAGTGGATATGAGCTCTGCCACCTCTGAAGCAGCCGTAAACGTCCAAAATTTGAGAACCAACTTTCTAGCGTCTTCATATTTTATTGCTTCTAATATTACCTATATAATATCTATATAATATCTCTATACTAAATGTATGGTAATATTGCAATCAATCACTACAATGGCCTATTTTTCAGCTCCACAAAAGTTTTGTCATTGCTATTTAAAAAAAAAAAAACTAACGGAATAACAACAAACCTGTTTCCATGTAGATTATACCCCACTGCGTATACCCCACTTCCACCTACCGACTTTCCGTACCGCTTGGTCAGCTGTCTGGTCCTCCGTCTCCATTGCGTGTCCATGCTCCTTATAGTATATAGGTACCTAAACACTCTCACGGCCCATTTTTCGTCCTCCATGTCACGAAGTCGCCCCTCAAACTTTATCTTGCTTTGCGCTTCCCTTGCATCGATGGACGACCAGCCCATATCCCCCTGTACCGCTTCGTTTGTAGTTTTTCTGTGGGCCCCTAGGGCCAGTCTGTCTACCACCATGTGATTACCTCCAGGCCCGCTTGGGTCGCTCGTGTAATGCAGAAAACGGAATTTTCGAACGTCCATCCTTGTGCCATGACCCCTTTCCACACTCCTCTTATCACCTCGTATTTGTTGTAGCCACAGAGTGCTCTATGCTTTATTATAGCCGCGTTCCACCTTCCTACCGTCTTAAGGTGAGCCTCATGCGCATGCGTGTAATCTTCACCGCCGTTAAGCCATACTCCTAAATATTTATACTATTTTTACTATTTTTATTCACGGTAATTCTACGTGTTGCACTGATACTGTTTTGTGCTCCGTGCCGTTGTTAAAGAGTGAGTGAGTGAGTGAAAAATATTTTATTGAGCCGGTGAAGTGGGAGTGGTTCCTTATGCCAGGAGGTCATGTGATGAGCCGGCAGCCTTCGCTCTGGAGGCCAAAAGTGTCTGGACGTCCAGATCGCTCCTGGTCACCAGGTTCTCCCACAGCTCAGGGGTTTATAATCCTCAATTTTTCTCGGCTAAAGGGTAGCCCTAAGTGCGTCGCTTCTTCACCGCATATATAGACCAAGCCCTGCATACCTATCCGGTCATCCGCCATCAAGAGTACGTCGTCTGCATACATTAATCCTGGAATCCGCAGTTCCACCCCATGTCGTTTTTAATGCATGATCAATGCGTCTTTTCAAAACCCTCCATGTAGATCACGAACAGCAGTGGAGAAAGAAGACATCCTTGTTTCAAACCCGTGTAGGTCCCCACTCCCTCGTCCTCCTGGATATTCTATAGCCGCTCCCTTCGCTTCAGGCAGCAGCAAGCGCCACCGGAATATGACGTCAGCGGGTCACGTGTAGCACGCTACCTTCTCAGCCGGTTATGCAGGTGTCAAGCTCAGGTGCTATCGTAGATGCAAGGGTGGAAAAAGATGGTCACTTCTGAATAAACTGCAATAACCGGAATTAGTTGGACACACTACAAGGTTAGCTTCATCTGTAAAAAATTTTTATCCCGCACAACAAATTCACTACTTAAAACCTCAAATATTCTCGCAGCTTTAGCTGCCTAATAAAAAAAAATATTCCGAAAAAAAAATATGGGGTTAGACGGGCCGAAGGTACACCTGGGCTTGGAGGCGTACCGTAGTGGAGGGCTTCGGATTAATTTTGACCACATGGGTTTTAGAGTGGGCTTAAATCTCGACACACTTGCGTTTTCACTTCTCGCCTCCTACTGAAAAGCAGCCCCCCGGCCTGGACCAAACCCCCGACCTCGGGCTGAGCGTAAAAAAATGTGAGATTTGAGATAGACCTTAGCATTGAATGATCTGTTCATAAGTATCGGCGAGTACTTCTTTAGTCGCATTCAAAGTGGCAACTTATAATGATATTTCGCACAAATGGATGAAGGATCAGCTGTGCCCGCATTTTTGGTGGTGTTTTGGGGATCAACCCTTAATGTAACACCGGTTTAGCCTTATGTTCGAAATTAGGCGAAAAGGGTGACTTTTACTTGCTTGCCTGGCGTCATCTTACGTGTTAGTTCGTTAAGAATTAAAAAACAACGAAAATTTGTAGTCGTTGTCCCTTTCCTGTTAATACGTGGTAGATAAATGTTAAATGACGAAGAAACTGCTACACGGAAGGGAATAGCGAATGAGCATTCGATTTCCGCTGTACTCCGTGAAGCTCTGTGTGATTGAACGGAAAACAAACGGCCCGAGTACACAGAAACTGAAGTGAGCAAACCTGAAAAAAGAGTGGGAAGAAAGACTTGCTCAAAGCGGATCTCGATTAAACATTCAGTCCGCTTTCGGTAATTGTATCTAAACGGCGAGGGCAGCACCGTGAACTTAGGCAAACTTCGTGGCAAAAAAGCTCGTCCTGTACCTTGCGGAAAGACAGCTGTTGGTTGAGTTCACTAATTAAGTTAAGCATTTGGTTCACTTTTTATAGTGGCAGCCATAAATATAAAAAGATCGCGTGCATCGCGTGCGTACCCTTTAAAGAAGCCATGAAGAAAGAAATATGAGTTTGCTTCATTAAAAAAAAAAAGAAAATTCCGGGCCACCTCCACTAACGCGAAACCTGGGGCGGGACCAAGCATGCAGTGTATAAGCGTATTTTTGGCGATTAAACGTCTTTGATTGTAGGGTTTAACGCGCCGACGCAACGCAGGCGATGAGGCGCGCCGTAGTGGAGGGCTCCGGATTAATTTTGACCACCTGGGGATCTTTAACGTGCACCGAAATCTCGTACACACGGGCGTTTTTGCTTTTCGCCTCCATCAGAAAAGCGGCCGCTGCGGCCGGGAATCGAACCCGCGACACCGTGCCCAGAAGCGCAACGCCTTAGCCACTGAGCCACCGCGGCGGGTCGCTTAAACGTCTTTGCCAACGGAGATGAAACCGTTGGGGGGCAGAGGTATACAGCTTTGCTGTAAAAGTCTCGTGTTTCGAAGCACGAAGCGTTCTAGCGCGAGGCGTAAATGAGTACCCCGTGTTTTATCACCTCCACTACACGAGACAGCGGTTAGGACGACGACGACATGAGACGCCGACTTCCCGAGACTCTACGCGCTTCTCCCCTAAAACCCGTTTTGTCCTGATAGCATTGAAGCCAATTTTATTGCAAACTTCAAACAAACCATAGAGAGATTAGGAGAAAATAGACGCAGCAGTGGCGACTCTACAAACCACTTTCCGGCAATTTCTCTATGACGTCACAGAATCTTGTTCGTGCGATTGGTGTCCGCCGACCTAAGCCACTACCAAGAAACACGACTGAGCGTTTGTAGGGGGGCCTCTAGTTTCGTTTGATCGTAATACTAGAAATCTAGCGTGCGGTTACCGCGCTGATAGCTAGGATTTAGTGCTGGCCTATATTACGTCACTCGGGCCCATAATACGCCCCTATAGCGCGAAATTTAGTTTATTTTGTTGAGTTTTCCCAGTTCAAAAAAGCAGAACGAAAATTAGCAGTGGCTTAGCTCGGCTATGCCAGGATATACGTAGCGTGAGCTAAGGTTCAGCTGGTTATTCTTAGCTTTCCTGGTTGTCTAGGAATGGCTTGATTATCATGCTTACTGCTGCTTCATTTACACACACACACACCGTATACGTATTATGTGACACATGTATATTTATCAAGCGGCTCCGGCCCAGCGTCACCAATCGCCCCAGAGCTAAGCTGGTTCCACAGGCACACGCCGGTGTTGCTGCGACGCACGAGCCATCGGTTCCACACCCGGCCACCCCTCGAATGATCATCAAGTGGACCGGGCCGCCACGTGCGGAACGGAGGTCGGCGAAGACGCTGGGCGCTGGGGTGTGTGAGAGACGCCGGGCAGCAAGCAACGTTCTGTGCGCCGAGTGACGTTACTGCTCCCCGCGCATGCGCAGCAAGGCTCTCCAGGAGCCACGCGAAGCTGCTCACCTCGGCCAGTGTAGCTCACGCTACAACACCGTTTCATGGCTCGGATACAGCTGGGTGAGTTGCTCAAAAATAGTTCTTTCAAATCTAACAAAGTTGTATTTTGTCTTCACAGCCCTTTTAGGAGCGCACGCAGTGAACAGCGGGATCACTTGCCGTAATGCGGCTTGCAGCCAGCCCTCTTGCTGCCTTCTGGCCATTTTATCAGGGCGCCAGCTTGTGGCATGCCCGTATGCCAGCGTGCCGGTAATTGAAGTGCGGGTGTCCATGATTTCCTGCTATTTCTCGGTGACTAGCAATCTATGCACACCTGCCCGATACTTTGGGGCTTGATTGATTGATTATAGGGTTTAACGCGCCGACGCAACGCAGGCGATGAGGCGCACCGTAGTGGAGGGCTCCGGATTAATTTTGACCACCTGGGGATCTTTAACGTGCGCCGAAATCTCGTACATACGGGCAGCCTTTCGCCTTCATCAGAAAAGCGGTCGCCGCGGCCGGGAATCGAGCCCGCGACCTAGGGCTCAGCAGCGCAAGGCCTTAGCCACTGAGCCACCGCGGCGGGTGATACTTTGGGGCAACACACTGCGTTGACCAATGTGTTGTCGCGTGCGGCTGTATTCACCGTTTAATATGACCTATGAAGAGTGATACTCGCCTTGCTTCTTCAGTATCCCGTGATTGGTTCTTTTGTTGGCTGCTGCTTTGCCTAAAGTTGTCCCGTTTCAATATCTCCCCAGCATACGCTGAACTTTGTGATTCCTTCCGATTACTGTTGCAAGCCCTTCGTCACGCTCACGGACTATGCGGACACATTTGTTAAAAAACACTAACCCTCGTATTTACGGCGACCACCGTTTGAAAACAACATTTCAAATGCTCAAAACCTTCTTGGCAGCTTGGGAAAATATCCGCGTGATTTGCGCAAGTTTACCGAATATGTCGCTGGGAAATGTGGCGTCAATTCTCGCGGAAGGTCGTTTTGAACGTGAGGCGAGCCGTTTGAGATGCCCGCCCAGGCCGACAAATTCTATGCATTGCCGCAGCAGAAGGAACAAACCCATTTATTTCAGCATTGACGCGCCGTTTTGCTTGGTTAATATATTTGCTCTGATAAAGGCGACTTGACATGCTGAAGTCCTCTACTTGCAAGTAGGCGCAATTTATTCGAGCAGCGCCACAGTGGCGACACATGTTCAGCATCTGCCATGGTAGTCACGTAGATATCAGTTCTCGCCAGGTTGCGGTAGTGAGGCAGCTGCTGATTAGCGTACGCTTCGGCTTCGGTAATGGATTTGGCAGCGGCTTGTGCGGATCCAGTGAACCGTATTTGCTGAATACGCGTGGACCCCGTGATGGCGGACTTTGCTGGTACATTTTTGCTGTGCCACGTGATTCTCAGGTTGAAACGCATGATTGGCAGAAGAATGTCAAGTTGCTCTTATTGGCATGGAAATACCAGTGATGTAACCATATGCCAAGGCCTGCGAAGGCACAAGAAATGCAGGCAGACAATTGGTTTTACCCGGTCCTTGTAGAGATGCATGGCCATTCCAAAGGCCGGGGCAGAGCAATTAATCAACATTAGTTCCCTGAAGCGGTTAATTTTGCTGGGTGAGAGAGCTTCATAATGCCACGGAATAAATGGGATGCGGATGCAAAGCAATGCAAACAGACACTATGTACAGTCATGGACTAATAAAACGCGCTCACGAAAACATGAGCCAGAAAAAACAATTTGCGCCATTTCTTTCCATGCCCGTCAAATCGACACGTGGCTTAATTGCAGTAAGGAAGTTGGGAAGTTCGGCTTCCCCCAAAAATAAAGCCGTTCGACTTAACGTGCAAGCTGTCGGGAGTGCAGAGCAGTGATTCGCGTAAATGGTCTGTAGCACCGTTATCGGCTCACTGCTACCACCCTTCACGCTCTTCGCTGCCCTGTCTCACTCCTCTCTTGATGAATAGAACGGACGATTGCCCAATGTAATTCAAATTTCCCGCCTTCTCAGTGCTCGCGCGCCTCCTGCCTGAAACAGCTCCAGCGGGAGTTCTATTCTTTCTGCGCTTGCTTTTCATCCCGCATGTGCCGGCGCCGCCGGTGTCTTACTGCGCAGTTTGGACGGGCTGTTTGTTTTCATGCACTGCCATTTTTTTCTCGCTTACTATCGTAAAAACCAACCCAACGAGCGTCCCTAACTAAATGAACTGGGGCGCTGGTGGTTAATTACGTATGTACATCAAATGTATCTGCAGTTGTTTTCTTTGCGCTAAACGACAGGGGGATGTATGACAAGCGCCAGCAGTTCACGTGTTTCGAACGGTTATGACTAAATAAACTGCTGGGATTTTGAAGCCTACGTGGGACGACGCTACGACAGTGCGCATGGCTCTACTAGAGTCCAATATTTCGCTGCGCCGCCTTATTCAGGCAGTCGCTTGATATCTTAGAGCGTTACGCGTTACTCATTACAGCGAGCTACAACGACAAGGCGAGCCCCTAAAGTGCTCTGCATTTAATATACGAATATCGTGCCACTATTGGACCTCCACCAGCCGTATTTTTTTCTTTATTGCGTGTTCCGATTCATATTTTTGTGTTCGCATTTTATCTTTCTATGGCTGCACATCTAGCCCGATGTGAAGCAACAATCTGCGTGTTGGAAGACACGCGAAGCTTGCCCGCTTCAACTATGAAGGGACTGTACATACCTCGCTCTGCGTCTCTTACGTGGTTGGAAAATGGTCTCTAAATTTTAATTTTTCGGAAAATTCCCGTTATTGCCTTGCGTTTTCCCCACATGGTTGCCTGCTTACGGCAGAGCACCCTTTACAGGCAGACCTCGACTCATGATTTTTTTTTCTTTCTAGCAATAAGACTTCGCGGTGCAGAGCCTAACCCAGACGAGTTTTATCTGTGGTGGAGGCGTAAACGTTTATTCGTGAAATAAAAAAAAAGTACCGCCCTTCCATTCTGTGAAGATGGATGACCTTCGAAGCTGGACGCAGTCGACGCAACGCACAAAACAATCCCCGTTTGTTTCTAACCTGCGATTGGGCATACTTCCTAGCCATTTAGGTGAATCAAACTTGGAAGGACTCGAGCATTAGTCTAACCAACAAGGATGAGGCTGTATGTTTCCCTTCCGCGTCGTAGGCATCTTACCGTCTGTGTAACACACAACTCAATCAGCTCGACCAGTGAAGACACCAGACAGGTCGCATTCGGCTGTTTGACGTCCATGTCTAAGCCCCCCGCCAGCACAACGGCCAGGTCATTAGTGAAAAAAATGAAACCTATAGCTTCGCGTGAACGCCCCACCCCTCCTTTCCACTGTCCCCTCTTTGCACGTTGACGCATAAACCGGCAACCGCTTATCTCCGCGTGCTTAAACGGGCAAGGCACCAGCAAATAACAGTTGTGAAAGAGGGGTCGGCTGTGGCAAAAAAGAACACCGGAGCGGCGCCGAGTAAAACATCATTACCGGTATAAAAACTCGGGGGGGGAGGAGGTTAGACAAATACTGCTTCGCAGTAGAAAGTGCCGAGTACGGGTGATGTCATCACTCCAGGGCTCCACTGAGGACAGCCATCGCCTCAGCACGGTTACAACTAACTAGAATACTGTAGCATTGTAAATAAATCGCCAACAGGAGCCTAAGCAACGTTCGGTAAGTCGTGGTACGCCCGCAAGTGTTGGATATAGGATAGTAGAGACAGGCTTTAGAAAAAAAAAAAAAAAAAAAAACCCGGGCCATCTCCACTAACGTGAAACCTGGCGACGGGCGAAGTATGCAGTGTATAAGTGTATTCTTGGCACCTCGGCGTTTTTGTCCACGGAGATGAAACCGTCGGGGGTAGAGATTTACAGCTTTGCTGTAAAGGTCTCGTGTAGCAGAGACGTGTCGCGCCTTCTACTAAGCTTCCTTGAGGAGACGGAACTGGCAAACTCGTGCTGAAAGGACGCTACAATTGACTAATTAGGAGGAGCTTGGGCGGAGCAATTGCCGGGCCGGCACATCCAGCAAAGCTGACCCCGCCTGATCCCATACAGTAACCACCACCACCACCACCACCCCAACTTTGAATCACGACACGTTCTGGCGCGAGGCGTAAGCGAGTGTCCTGGTGTTTTAGTACCGCGACTACATGAGACGCCGATTACGACGACGACGATGACAGGATACGCAAACAGCCCCAGCCCCTATGAGGCTACGCCACTAAAAAGAGTCGTACCGCGGATAAAGCGGAGTATAGGAGGAGTACCTCTTTTTAAGTTTCGATATCATCTCTTCCAAATGGGGCACACCATTCAAGCAGAAAAGACTTGTGGTCATGAAACCGCATGGTCGGCCATAGAAAAGCCATTGCACGTGAAACGAAAAGAAAGTAAACACGCATGTGCGCAAGGAACCGAATATTTCACATAGTCCAGCGAAAAGAGGCACATAGATTATTAAGTAGTACTCCACGCAGTGAATTTTGTTCGATTTCACATATTTTAGTAACCATTCTAACCTTGATATATCAGGTTTTAAAACAAAATCGTTACGTCAAGCTGCACGATTACTCCGTGCGTTACAACTAACACCATTTTTTTTCTTTGTTTTTAAGCGCGAATGCTATCAAAGGAAGCACACACAAGACGGAGCGATCGGTTCTAAGAAAGCGCCCCACAAAAAGGACCACCAAATTTACAATGCGTGCGCCTTTTCGTCTCTCTTCCTTTATACTTTATGGTGTTCACCACTCTAGTCGACCCCTCCCCCCCCCCCCCCCCCCCCCCTCCGAAACGCAACTTTCTGTCAGAACGTCTACATGTTTTCTTTAACCAAACAACTTGAGCAACAGCGCTATGACCGAACCCATCAGATAGTACGAGCGTAAAGTATGGGCCGTCGTTGTGGTATGGAAAGGAACGACTCGCATGTTCTCTCAGCACGCGTTTTTGTAGATTTCTTATGTTCGGCCATTTTAGGACGCACACTCCGTTCAAGAGTTTTTTCAAGAGCAGCCTGCGTCTTGTGCAGGCTGGATGTTCGGCGACCGCCGCCAGCTGCGGGTCGTAATCAATTTGGGCTGACGCGGTAAGCGCTTCTCCGTCGGAGCTCGATTTGTCAACACTGACGGTTGCGCCGAGCAAACACGTCGTCAGGCGTCCCTCCAAATTGAATTCGTTTTAATCAGCGTCAAAAACTGTCCAGCGTCCCGTCCCTTTTTTTCGTTTCCTCTCGCGGTAACGGTCTCCGGAGCGTCGTTAACGCTTTGTTTCTGCTTGGTGTTTTCACGATGGCAGACGACAAGACTAAATCCAGGCAAAAACGTTTTCCAGGCGGTTATTAAAAGAAACGCGCATTAAAAACACATTAGCGGGACACGCGAGTGAGACCATTAAAAGTCAAGCGAGGCTCCAGAGAAAAACAAACTGGCAACGCGGATTATTTCCTCGGGAAAAACAACTGGGCAACGACACAAATAAGATCAGAAGAGAAAAACGTAGCAGACGATGACGTTAGCAGACGACAGGGTTACCAGACAGCTAGCACATCGCGCGTTTCTAGCCTTTTTGGAAATAAGCAGGCGATGGGACACAGAAGACATTTCAAGAAGGCGCAAAGTGTTGTCGCTGTTATAAAAGCACTAGCTCCAATAGATGATGACAGTAATATTGTCAATCAATCAATCAATCAATCAATCAATCAATCAATCAATCAATCAATCAATCAATCAATCAATCAATCAATCAATCAATCAATCAATCAATCAATCAATCAATCAATCAATCAATCAATCAATCAATCAGTTGCGTGCCAAGGGTCAGCCTTTGTACTGACGCACGGAAACGACACCAAACACACACGACACATGATGTACATGTCTTACAAAAAACTATACAAGGGGATGGTAGTGTTTATCCACAAATAATATTAATAATAATAATCTACATTTAACATGGCCACATGAAAAGAAATATATTGCACCAAGATGGCAAGCTGGGCAAGTTGGTATTGGTTCATGATGATAGAAAATGTCTGTAACCTTCCTCGTCCTCGTCTTTCTTGCGGTGGTTGTTTTCTATCATCATGAAAAGAAATAGTTGAGAAAACGTACCTGGGACGCCGGAAACAGCTGGAAGAGCCGTAGGGTGCTAGTCCCCATAAAACTTGTAAATGCAAAAGGGATGGCAATAATAATAAAATATACATTTAGCACGGCGCACACAAAAAGAAAGTATTACCAATAAATCGCACCTGTGAAGTGTCCTCGTTGAATATCCCCCTGCGGCCCTAGCGCGTTAAAAAGAAATATTGTTGTGAGCAGAAATAAACGACCGCCGCTACGAAACAGCGGGGGAAAAAAGCAGCGCGATGAAAAGGCGCCGCAGACGACGGTAGCAGACGATAAAGATCACGGGGTCCGAGGATGAAATATCGTGATAAATCGTCGAGCGGGCGAGTGAAGCAGGCAAGACGCTGAAACAAGAAACGAAGAAAGAACTAACGAAAAATAAAACCAATAAAAAGAAGGGACACTTCAAACATTTCTGCAGCGTTTTTGTTTCTCTTTTTTCCTTTGGAATCCAAGCTGGTTGGTGGCGCCACTGAACTTTCAAGAGCACGCACTGGAGCTCGTATCGCGACGGCGGGTGTCGGGTGACGTGGTTCAAATGAAATATACCCTACTCGACTGGCATACATTAAATTGTGAAGCGTGCGTGTTACGTAATGTGCCGCATTAAACGAACTTTTCTCGCGCGCGTAATGCTAGCAGGAAATAACATTAGGGGACTCGAAGGGGAAAAACGCTTTCAGAGGGAAAAAAAAAAACGCATTCCCATATGCTCATGCTAGACAGGTAGGTATACGTTCCGTGCGAACCCCCCGATTCGGTTTTGCTTTTATGGGAAATAAATTCACGGTGCAATGAACAAGTAAGTGAATACGCATAGGGTGTCACTTTAAACCTCTCAATCCTCGGCTGGAAGATTGAGCATTGGCTCAGATACGCCCCCAGGCAACGATCCTGCAATACCTATTTCACGCCTTATGCAATCAGCCGGTTCCTTCGTGTGAGCTTTCGGTCGGACAGCTCGTATCGACTATCGGCAGCCAATCGCCGTTAAAGCTTTTTGTGTTTTTTTTTTTCGGGGTGTTTCTCAGAAGGGAAAGAACTTTTATTAGATGAACTGAAACGGCAGATGTTCGAGCTTTTCCGATTCGTATTTCGTAAGCCCGCGAGAAAAGAATGGAACAGCGCAACGAACGTGGAAACCGAGAAATCGCTACAGCTATTTGATGATGGTGAAAACCATTAGAATACGTGCGCTGCCCAGGTACGTGCTATCGACTAATAACGCACCAAAGGTTTCTGCATTTACGCAAACTCCAGCTGCAGGTTCTCCTCCGTACTTCCCTGATACGACATTCTAATCGTTACCATAGTCGCTACAAATTATCTCCGTAATCAGCTGCAGCTGGTAGAACAATAAAGGAAGAGGAACTTTATCAGCTGAAAGAACATCGCGCTTCGGCGTCTAATAGCGCCCGAGAAAGGAGATGCCAAACCAGGAATATATGAGAGTGAGCGTCTTGTTCCTCCAACTTCACAAAAAATCCCAGGTTTGGTGCACTAACGTGAGACCTGGGGAGGGGCGAAGCATGCAGTGTATAAGTGTATTGGCGCCTTGGCGTTCTTGCCAACGGAAATGAAACCGTTGGGGGCTAGAGGTATACAGCTTCGCTGGAAAAGTCTCTTACCTTTGAAGCACGAAGCTCTGTATACGCTAGGCGTGAACGAGTGTCTGTGTGTCTTTATTACGAAGTACTCCAGCGTGAGGCGTAAACGAATTTCCCGGTGTTTTAATACCGTGACTACATAGGACGACAGTTACGACGACGACATGAGACGCCGACAGGCCCAACCCTAAGGGGGTTAGCCCCTAAAATCACAAGCGTGCTGAACGTATACATACATCGGTCCCTTCGTCGTCGTCTTCGGTGGGTTGCGCATCAGAAACACGCGACATTTCCGCGGGAGGTTCAAACCTCATTTACAATATCATCGTCACCATTACCGACTGAAACTAAAGGTGGCCTTTTACGGGTTTATTTCGTGCTCGTCAATGATTGTATCCGACATTTGAAGCCTGCACATAGTAGCCTTCGTAATACAAAAGCCCTAAGTGCGACAAAAATGCTTTTGTATTCACTGCACCTCACGTGCAAAGGTGTCTTCACTTCTTTTTAATTCTAGTCGTTGCAGTTGCACAGTCACGTCCGCTACTCCGAGTACAAATATAGGCGCAGATTAGGGTCAATTGATCGTCCCGCTTTGCACGCCCGACCACCCCTCCGCCCCGATAGAGACCTTTTCAGAAGTGCGGGTAGGTCAGCGAGTGACATCCCTCGACATCCAGTCTCCCCCCAGCTTCCCTACGTACGTGACTCGCGGCAGGGGACTACGTGGTCCACGGGCGTTTACGACTGGGAGTTGCCCTTGCCGCGCACATAATCAGCAAATGGCGACTGCCGATCACTGCCCGTGACACTGCGCCCCGCCCAAAAGCGATCGCCGACCTGCTCTCGGCGAGGGGGACGGGCGGACGTTGACCACCTTTGGAAACCTTGCCGATGCCACAAGCGGACTGCGAATTGAGAGAACACGGTTAGCCCTCCATCAGGATGGTAGATAGGGAGGTTCCCTGTCTGGTTATTGCCGTATGGTTAACGCTGTAAAATGAGTCATACTCTGGTAAATAGTTTGCACCTTTAAGGTTTGTTTTTGTCTGTGGTTAACACCCTTACACCCAAGCAAAAACATAAGAATACCACCTTATATGATGTTATTAACTACAAAAACGCCCTCTAAAAGGTGTTTCCTTGTATTTTGCTATGGTTTAAGGGTGTTGCTACACTATACACCTTTTAAAAGGCAGTTTTTTTTTGTTTCAGCTATAGGGTGTAAGGGTGCTGAGACAGGAAAAATTTTCCTTAAGTGTGTAAATTGCTTTACAGGGTATCCTTAATTTCGTTAAGTGTGTAAATTGCTTCCCAGGGTACCCTTAAGGGGAAAATTTTCACTGTTTATTACTACCACTCTTACACTCAAGCAAAAAACACAAGAACACTCTCTTAAAAGGTGTCCTTCTCTGAAACATTCTGTAAAAAGGTACATTCTTGTGGTTTTGCTGGGTTGTAAGGGTGTTTGTTATACTATACACACTTTAAAAGGCTGTTTTAGTAGATTATAGCAGATAGTTCCACAGAGGGAAAATTTCCCTTGAAGGTGTGAATAATAATTATACAGTGTACCCGCACACGGCCAAGTTTCGTTTTGTTTATCGTGTGTTTACTTTCTCCCATGCGCCAAAAAAATTCTCTCCGTGTGAATTGGCGAATCGACGTTTTTGGTGCTTCTACATAAGTATGTTTTCCTGCGGAATAAAATTTCAGTTAGTCACCTGTTATTACAGTTAGCTGCCTGTTTTTTAATAGTTTATATAATAGAAAGGAGTCTCGCGCGAGTGTCCACTGGAGCAGCACTTCAGCGAGTGTGCTGTCGTGTACCGCAGAAAAGCGCTCCATCGTTACATGGCATGGCTAGCCAAAAGCCCAGAGTTGCCTGTTGCCGCAGAAACTTAAACTCTCGCTTTAAAGAAGTATTTAAAGTTATTAGGGACTATAAAATATAGCTTACACACTCCGTCTTACTTGTTTAAAAGTTTTAGCAACTTGATCAAGAAAAATGTTCTACATCTGTGTCCGAACGTAACGTCTAGAAAGTCTCGCTTAAACCGCGCGTCGGCACCTTGGGGCTGAGCTCGCCTGATGCGTTTTGCAGACGCCTCACGAGCTCTCACTGCATCGGGGTCTGCCTGCCGATACGCGCGCTTTCTCGCCGCTTCCCGTCTCTGAGCGTTTTGGAGATCCTCTTCGCGCCGCAGCCGTGCCGCTTCGCGTACGGCAGGGTCCTCGCGCCTGTTGCCGGACGCTTGGGCCTCTCGTTCTCGAACGCTGGGATCTGGGCGGCGTCGTCGCGCAGCCAGAACGACACGCCTTCGGCCTCCCGCTCTACGTACGGCAGGATCTTGGGCGGCGGCGTCGCGCAGCTTCGACGGAGCGCTTCTGCCTCGCGGCTCGCACCATCTGCAGCCTTATCCAGTCGGGCGACTCCGAGCGCGCGCCAACAGCGAACGGATTTTATTACAACGGCTGCCCCGCCATCTAGTAAACAATCCAAGAACTAAACTAGAGGTAGCTTTTGTCACCAGCGGCCACAAGAAGGAATGTTGCGAGCCATGCCAAGTCGAGAGGAACGCTCCCAGCTGTTATGGTGGCGCCCCATGACGTAACGTGACTGCAGCCAAACATTTCCTTCCATTGCAGATTAGTATTGAACTGCTTAATTTAATATAGTTTCACTATGTTTGCCCTTTACAAAACTGGCTTGCCTTTATTACTGTTTCTGCTATCATGTTTTTGTCCTGCGAAGGTGGCACCCACGCCATTACAGTTTTTGTTGCTTCAGACGTCTAATTAGACTGCTTTCTAAGCTGCTTACAATGCTGTCCTAAAATTGCGACGCAGCCATTGTGAAATAAAAGTCCATTTGAGCTTGACAGCGACCCGGAAAGTAAAAAAATCATGGCGTGGCTCGCTTGGGGTGTTAGAACGTCGCTCCGATGCCAACCTGTAGTTCGGGAACGTATTAGGTAATCCCCACACATATTCCTGAGTGGTTAATGTATTTTCTTATATTACAAGAGGTCGCGTATCAAATACGTGCTTTGGTAGGCCCCCTCTCTGGGGCGAAAAAAAATTAAAGAACAGATGCTTGCTGTCGCCACACAACTATTTTTTCGTTGAAATGTATCCGTAGCCTTGCGGTTCGTTAAGAATAATGACCCAAGTGTTTACTCGGTATATTGAACGCAAAGTTTACAACATGTATTTCGATGAAAAATCGCACATTAGTTTCAGCGCGCCGGAGCTACGGTTGGGCTGCGGGTAGTGTTCTGGTGCATGAGCTGCTCCCGCGCACCGCGAGAAACTTAGGCTCTTTAGTGTTAACTAAACTTCATATACAAAGACACTGTTATTTGTACTCTGCGGTGTGACTGAGGCCAAGACTGAAGAGAGTGAAATCCAGGTAATTGCGTCTAGCACAAATGTTGTTTGTCCTCTACTCCACTGCGGCGGCGAAATCACACAAGAGTTGAAAGAAGCGTGGAAGGTGCAGATGACACTATTGCAAATACTGCGACTGATGACACCACTACAGCGGCTATTTCCTTCCCAGCATTCAAGCTTATCCGAATTCCAACTATAGCGCTGATTACGCGAGATGCAAGAATTGCACCGAGGAACGCGTACAACACGTTCCTGTTCACCTATCCACGATATCCGCTGTCAGTCCTTTACATGCACGCACGTACTCCCGCGTACATCCGTACGCCCACACACACATGCACGCACCTCAGCACGGACTAAAAAAATTGCCCACCTATCTGCTCCTTCCATTACAAATGTCAACAAAAGACGATAGTCTTTGTCGACATTTGCCAAGTAAATCCCTCCCTTCGCTTTCCAGCTCACATCTCATGCTGTTTCTGTTCTGTCGCGCTCATTCCAAGGTAGACAGGCTAAAGGTTTGCTCAAGTAAATTTGAATTTACCGCGTTCCAGATGGTCCAGGCCTGGCGCCTCGATGCCAGCGCTGCCGTACTGCGGAGATGCGCGACAATCGAATAGCCCTACTTCAACGTTTATAGAGTCACGTTGCCCTACTCCACGTGCGTTCCAAGCAGAACGTGGAACCTACATAGTGGAACTTTTCGTAACTGTTGCCGCATGATTTCTCAAAATGCCGCCAGAATCTATAGTGGCGCGGGCGACAGAAGGCGACGTAGTGAATTTTTTTTTCTGCACTGGATGTAGTATTTCATTTCGCAAAAATCAAGCATCTATCAATTTTAACACGAAAGTGTTTTATGCCGCGATACCCCAAGATTTCACTGACGTCATATCCGTCACGAAAATGACGCCAGTACACCTTTGCCAAAGCGACCCACCAGCAGGATGTCGCTCGCTAAGCACACCCACAAGACAGCCGTCGACCCGCAAATTATGCTCAGCTGAACATTTCGCTGCACATTTCACTCTCGTGTTTGACTGATTCCTATGACAGATGAATCAACCACAGTTTTTTTTATAAAGGAACGCTGCAAATATCGCTCATGTATTGTTTTTCTGTCTTATATTTGCGTATAATCTCTTGTTATTCAACAATTTCGACAAGTATGAACATTAAAACCGGACTCTGTCGTTCAGATTTGGCTGTAAGTATATAAGACTATTGTGCGGATTTCGTTTCACTTTGCCCGGCTGGCTGAATCGAGTCACAGACAGACAGACAGACAGACAGACAGACAGACAGACAGACAGACAGACAGACAGACAGACAGACAGACAGACAGACAGACAGACAGACAGACAGACAGACAGACAGACGACAGACAGACAGACAGACAGACAGACAGACAGACAGACAGACAGACAGACAGACAGACAGACAGACAGACAGACAGACAGACAGACAGGACAGACAGACAGAAGACAGACAGACAGACAGACAGACAGACAGACAGACAGACAGACAGACAGACAGACAGACAGACAGACAGACAGACAGACAGACAGACAGACAGATAGATAGATAGATAGATAGATAGATAGATAGATAGATAGATAGATAGATAGATAGATAGATAGATAGATAGATAGATAGATAGATAGATAGACAGACAGACAGCAGACAGACACAGACAGACAGACAGACAGACAGACAGACAGACAGACAGGCAGACAGACAGACGGACAGACAGACGGACAGACAGACCAAAATTTCTGGCTTTAAGTAGCCCAAGAAAGACTATCGTCTTTAAAAGACTACAAGTTTGGACGAGCTGAAGAGAAGCCCACAGGCCACAGCGAGCTTCCTGTCGTCTGTTCTGTTTTCGCAGAGCTCTCCAAACCTTCAAGCCCGTCTTTCAGCCTTAAAACTACCGACAGCCAAGTAGGAACGGATGCGTAATAAAGAGGGCGATCGGTCGTAGTGTAAGCGGTGTTCAGCGAAGAGGGGGCGCTAAAAAAAAGCGGGAAAAGTGTAAACAGCACGCAGAAGACCCGAAAACAAAGGGAAACTGCAAATCTCCGAGGAGCTTCGTCTCGTAATCGGAGAGCGTGACCGACCTAGACTTTGCGCGCGGAGAGACAGAAATGAAAAGAGAAGAAAGAGGTGCGCGAACATCGAATCAGAGCGAACAAATGAGCACAGCAGGAGAACAATCGAAATAGCGCCGTACAGGGAGAGGGGGGAGAGGGAGAATGAGAGATAAGGAATACCGCTCGTTGCCATGGCAACGTGCTTCGACGAGTTCCTCAGGTCTCCCGGCCGAACGGAGAGCTCGGAACGACGCACTCGCTTCCAGCGCAGCGAGCCAGACAGACGCGGACGGCACGTTCTCATTGTCAAGTGGCGATGAATCGTACGGTCTTTTTTATTTGCCAGTTCAGATTAGTTCTGAGGAGTTCGAGGGCAGTCCGGGAGTGCTCTTGCGGAAGAAATTCTTTGGGATGAACAATACGGAGATGCTATAGAGCAGTTCTGCTCAGCCCAGAACGACAAATCGAAGAGCATAAACAGACCTGCGATTGCGTTTGTATTCGGCAGTAGAGAAGAAAATTTTGGCTTTTCTATCGCCAGATGATACCGCAAGCGTCATAAAAAAGAGCACTTTGTTGCTTCTCCATTGTATTGATTAAAATTACCAAACAAAATATTTCACTACGAAGCTACAGCTAATTAGACGCGGCTGCGTATTAGCGTATAATCTCAGAGGAAAATCAACAGTGGAGGTAACACGTAACGTGTACTAGATGTAACCGGAAAGAAGAAAAAAAAATATATATATATATATATATATATATATATATATATATTCTGAGCAGTAGGACGGCTCTAAATGTAACAAGGATACAGCAGACAACGTTGTAGGGAGGATGCCTTCGCAGTGGTTTTGAAGCCTCGAACCAAGACTGAAACAAGGATCGGCCTGCTTTACGGGCGAAGCCTCTTAGGGGCTCGGGCTGTTGCGTCTCGTGTGCGTCGTCGTAACCGTCGTCTCATGTAGTCACGGTACTAAAACACCGGGACACTCGTTTACGCCTCGCGCTAGAACGTAACGCGTGCTAAAAAAGACCGGGACACTCGTTTTCTCAACGCCTCGTGCTAGAACGCTTGGTGCTTCAAAGACATAAGACTTTTACAGCAAAGCTGTATACCTCTACACCCCAACGGTTTCATCCCCGTTGGAAAAAACGCCAAGGCGCCAAGAATACACTTACACACTGCATGCTTCGCCCTTCACCAGATTTCGCGCTAGTGGCGATGGCCCGGGAATTTTCCGATGCACTGAGGTCGTGGCCACCATCGTTTGCTTTAGTAGTTAGTAGGTGTGTATCTGCAGTCCTACCCTTTTGGCACAAGGCATGTAAAAAGGCAATTTTATTAAATACCACAGTCATCAGTTCGCGGCCACTGGGGAGTATAATTAACGGCGCCACGCTTAGTAAAAATTAACCGATATGTGTTTTTTTTTTTTCGTAGGAAGAGGTATATTTAGATTCAACGATGAAACGGAGGTAGAGAATTACTTTCATCTTTTAAGTTCGGCTTCGTAAGCTGGGGGCAAAAGGAGCGTATGACAGGCATTCAGACATTCTAGTAATGTTGGAAATTGGCTGCGGAAATCAATTCGCATTAAGATGCGTACCTATGGCTCATAGTTTTTATTATTTTTAGTTGTCTATTTCATTTATTCAATATTTATTTATTTATTTATTTATTTATTTATTTATTTATTTATTTATTTATTTATTTATTTGTTTATTTATTTATTTATTTATTTATTTATTCAAAGACCCCCGCTAGAGGGTATTAAATAAGGGGTTACATACGCGAAGCACCCTCGTTTTGTATTACCGTAATAAAAACAGAGAAAAAAAAGACAAAGAACAAAACAGGAGGTCTAACAGAAAATGAAATAAATACACACTCTAACTTGGAAAATATAATAGGGTAAAATTCCATTGGTAATAACCGCGAGAATAATAGCGAAAATATAGAACAAATACTTGGCATCCTCACACGAGCACAATGTACAACCTATAAGCACAAAAAATACAGAGTACAAACTTTATTAGTGCAGGTTTCGGAAGAAGTAAAAAAAACACAGAGAAAAAAAAACAGGTCAAAGTAACAAATGGTGCCAGCTGCTTGGATTATTTCCTGAACTTACGTGGTGTCTTTCTCAGTGGCGATGTGTGACGGTAGCTTATTTTATTCGACGCCCGCGACTGTCACGAACTCCCCTTGATAGGGGCGCTCCAAGGCAGTTCCTCAGGACCGGAATAAAGTTCTTTGTCTGTCTGTCTACGGTACGAGGAATTCATTCAGGAATGACCGCGCAAAATGGACATGAGTGGCAACTTATGCGTGCAGCTTTGAAGTGATGGTCGCGGCGTAGAAAAATGGCAACAAGTGGCTCAAAAAAATCCTCGTGGAGTGACAAGTGGTGGCAAGGCTTATGGAACAGCGCTAGAGATAGTGGAGGGATGCTTTCTAATATCTTTATCACGGTATCGATCGGGGAGTAAATCAAGCCTGATTCCTATGCAGTCCCCAATGCCGTAATGTAAGGTTAACGTTAGTCACAATGAAGCACCGGAGCCACTTTTCCTGAACTTTTCGCTAGCGATTAAACCACACTATCGTTTTGCACGTAACATTTTTATCTTCTCGCCCTGTGTGGTTAACAAGCTTTATTGTAACGACATATGATTTCGGATCCGCCATACAGGTCACAAAATTCACATCATTTGCTTACTAGCGCAGATATGCCTGATTGCCAATGACCTTAATTTTGTCCTGCTCTTATATGCGAAGCATCTCATGCTCGGGCCTGTCTCCCTCCCTTCCTCGTTGTCGTTGTCCGCCGTCCGCACTCAACTGCGCATGCGCGTCTCTTCAGCAACGTCAGCGTTTGGGCTGACGTCAGCGCAGTCCAGTATAAAAAGAAATAGTTACGCGGCGCCAGGTTTCGATCTCACGACTCTGGCCGCAACGGGAGGTACGTGGCGCTCTTCCCACTGCGCTACAAACCGAGACGGGAGCATGTGCTACGAACGCGCCTTATGTCCTTTACTCATTCAAACTACGTCAAGAAGCAACTGATACAACGAAGGCACGCGAAGCTGCACGCCAACGGAAACGACGAACTCAAAACTAATGGGAACTTCAGTCGACCCCATAGCTGCTTCGCATACAACTCAGGATTCCCCAACGGGAAGATGGTGTATTTCCGTTAATTTTTCTGCTTGTCTGCTTTGTTTTAATGGAAACATTTGTTGTGCACTAAAAGAACACCTTTTTTATTTTGGTAGCGCTGTTTTTTTTTTTTACGACACGCGCTATAAATTAAATGGGGTTACGCTGCGAAGGAACCTTTCCAGAAGAAGCGCTACGAGAGCGTGGGCAGTCGTAAGGTCCAATTCGTGAAATTGTTGCACAGTTTCTTCTTAGAGAAATAAATTGCCTTGCTTACGTAGTGCGCTTTTCTGTAGCAGATGCACCCAACGAGCGCTTCTCGTCTCCTCTGCTTCAATCCCAAAGACCGAAGCGATAAAGTTACATGAGCGGCGCTCTTGGGGATCACACCATTCTGAACGTTTAAACGACTTTTTCTTTTCAGTCGTAAACGTATACAGATCCATTTATTTCCTACGCTCCAAGCGTCATCACTGGCAGCCAGCTACATAGTTTCAAATAGCCCCCCAGAGGATTACTGCAAAAATTAAAGAAAGCGGGAAAAAAAGAGGGACTAAGGCCATGATAGTGTAGTTTTGTTTTGTTCTAGAACTTCACAAACACACGCAGGCATACAGGGAGCTTGTTGTTCTTTTCGGGCCGGTTACTGGCGCATCATCCCTTTATTCAACCTGGAACATCACAAACACGCTCTTCTTTACTGCTATTTTCATTTGTCAAGTGTTTTTTCTCGTCGTCCGAATAAAAAAGAAAAATATCGGAGCAAGACGAGCGCATACTTCAGCGGCGACGTTCTGGGCCTTATTAGACTCCCAAATCAATTGAATCCCCTTCTCGAATAGGAAGCACGGTCAAATCCTCAAGACGCGCCATTCGCCAATTTTTTTTTCCCTCTTATCTCTTTTCGGCCGAGAACAAATGCACGGTCCGTTCGCTGTTTACGCAAGCGGTGTCGTAAGAACGGCTCGTCGAATATTGTTGAAAGGTAGAGTTCTTTTGTTTCCATCCACGTACGCGCAGATTTTAAAGCGACCGCCTTTTCATCCAGACTTCAACAATTGTGCTTGTCGGTTTGTTCTTTCTCGTGAATGTGGGAGGTTGGGGGACTTTCCACGTGCGTATTTTCCTTGAATGAATGTTCTGACAAGGCAAGAGTCCATTCGGCGTCCGTTTAAGAAGGGTGTGCTTTCTGTTGGCGCCTCTTAATTATATATCGGGACACCCCTTAAAGAATAGTTTTGTACTGATTCTGTACACTTGTTGTAAACGCTGTGCACTACGAACGCTTGTATGCAATAAACAGATAAAGTTCTATGACCTGCTTGCAACAAGATCTACTTGTTCCTTGTGCGTGTTGCACCGGAGCATAAAAGGTACCCTGCAACACTTCCATTAGACTCCTTAACAATTTCCTTCGCGTCTGCAAGCCCTGCGAAAGCTATAGTATTCGCCAGAACAGAGGGGCACTGAGTGCATGATTTGCTCGTCGCAGCAGATAAGCCTAACGTTTTTTTGCTTTGCTTTAGCGGCTTTTTAAAGCGGATATCGATTGCGTCCATTGCACCAACTAAAGAAAAGCCGGCCAATAGCCGCTACGCCGCTGCAAGGATTTACGGCGACGTAATTCCAGCGGTGGAACAACGCCAAGACCGGGAAAGAGAGAAAATTTTTAGCAAGTTTACAAGTTTTACGATGGGCATAGAGCAGCAATTTTTAGCTGCGGTACTTTGCGAACTCTAATCTAAGTACTAGAAGCGTTGGGTGGCTACGTTCTGCGAGTATTTAAGACTTGTAAAAAAAGTTAGAGAAAAAGCGTTGCAGGGCCCTTTAATATATTCGCACGCCATAAAACTGGCGCCAGACAAGCAATATTTTTTTCAAGCGCTAACTACAGTACGCTCTCCCGTGTTTTCAATCTATAAATGGCTATTGATGGCCAAGTAGTGCGAACGCATTGAATAGCTCCGTGAGTCGAAAATCGGGGGGTCGTTGTAACCGAGCAATGGCAGAGAAATTGTGAGATAGCGCAGGGAACATAAAAACGAATAAAAAAGTTGCATGGATTGCGTCAAATTTCCCAGGAAAGCTCCGATAAGCAAATAAAAGTAATTGAGTAGCGAAAAAGTTTCAGTGAAGTGTGGTCTGGATTTGAATTGATCCCATGGCTTTCAGACTGCAACACTATCCCGCATTGCCAACGCCACGATGGACTGAAGGCGAACCTAGTAATGGCGTTGCCGCTTTTGATTGGAGAGCGTTGCTTAGAGACGTGTTCTAATAGCGGCATGAGTAATTTGCGTATGCTGATTGCACAAGTAGCACTTAGGCAAGTAGAAAAGAATGTTTCCACTCAATGCCCTCTTTGCTTGGCAACGCGAGCGCGGGTGTGTTTAGACCTGCCGTTAGGCCTAACCTATAAAGCTTTCAGTTCTAACGTCGACAGCTTGTACCCGCAGCGAACGCGCATTGAGTAGGGCGTTGCTTGGTACGTCGTGAGGTGCAATGTTACGCCTACTTTACGTTGTGCCTACACATAGGCTAAGCAAGGGGGATTGGCAAACGACCTCCATCATAATAAAAAACTCCCCCCACCTCCCCGAAGGGGATCGTGCGGAAATGCGAATGCATTGGGTGCACCGATGAGTGCGCTGCGGCAAGCAGTAAGAGAGAGAGGCGTGCGCTGCACTGCATTTATATACATTTTCCGAGCGCAGCGAGCGGAGAGAGGGTACGCGGAGAGGTGAGAGACCCGCGCAACACGCCCGTCCCGCGCGCGAGCTCTCTCTCCCGCCGAGCTCCGCGATGCGAGCACCCTCACACGCCCGAGCGCGCTCCTCCTCTCCACTCACTCCGCTACTCCGCCCGAGCTCCGCGATGCGAGCGCCCTCACACGCCCGAGCGCGCTCCTCCTCTCCCCTTGCCCTCCGCTACTCCCACCCGAGCTACCACCTGCTCCGGTTGCTAGGCGCGCCACAGCTGTTGCTAGGGGCGAGGAGGAGCGCGGAGAGATAACACTTGCGGGCGCACGCCGATGGAGCACAACCCCCGACTAAGAAATGCATTCGCATTTACGACGACGACGACGACGAAGGCAGAACTACGAGGCGCGCGCTCACGTGCGCTCGCGCTGGAGGAATGCAGGCGCACGCCGACGGAGCACGACAACCCCCGCCTAAGAAATGCATTCGCATTTCAAAAATTAAAAAAGGAAGGAAAGGCAAATGGAAGAGAGAACATAAGAGAACGTATTATAAGAGAACACGTGATTTCGGCACGCGCCCCGCCGAGCTCCGCGCTCACGATGCTGCCTCACCTAGCGGCGCAGGGGTCGCCAGAGAGCCAGGACACTATACGGGCATTTACAATGTGGGGCGTATCCATTCGGCAACTAGACGCTAATACTTGCTCATTCACTATTTTATAAGGCGGGTTAAGAGGGAGAGAGAGTATAAACATCTTTAATTTGGAGCTTAATGGTGCAGGATGGTGAGAGCATCACCGGTGGTGGGCGTCCGCTAGTCCGGGATGCCCTGGTCCTTGCTGGCTGCTCGTGCCCTCTCTATCAGCATGCGCTGGGTCGAGAGGTCCGAGCTGGACAGCCGGTCCACCCACTGCTCGTACGTGGGACGGGGATTGGGTGTGAGGGATGGGGATTGTTGGCACTCCCAGACCAGTTGGTACAGGGTGCCTGGTTGGGGGCAAAAGTTGCAGGTACTATAATGCTGGGTCGGGTAGATATGGTGGAGGAGGCTCACCACAATTTTGTAGGAAAGCAAACTTCATCCGTACTACTTGGATGTAATGCATGATAAAAAGCCGTGGCCCTGTAATTGGGAATAGCAGCATGAAGTTTTACAAAGTACAAAGTATGTACAAAGTAACGCGATAGACGTATTTACAATATGTACAGCCATGAGCAAAAGTTTACGGGCCACTAAAATAGAAATGTACGTTATTTCTCTTCTGGTAGCGGCCCACAAACAAGTATGCGTGTGAGACGCCGCATGATTACCAAAGTATTAGCATGCTATCATTGCCGTCCTCACCGCTTACGGTTCTACAGCTCAAGAATCCCAATCGCCATCTTCGCGACTTCATCGGCATGACCCACGTTGCGACTAGCAAAAAGTGTTTTAATTAATTATTTATTTATTTATTTATTTATTTATTTATTTATTTATTTATTTACAAGTTTCTTACAGGCCATTGGCTAGGGCATCAATAAGGGGGGCTAACAAAGACATGTATTACAAGTAAGCGTGCGTAATGTGCCAAAACGTAAGCGTGAAACTTGTGTAACAAAAAAAAAAAACTAAATACGTATACATTATGAATTATAACATCTATAAAATACATTTATTTAGGCCAGCTAAACAAGATGCTTATAAAATAATACAACCCTGCCCGGATACATTTTTAAATTGTGATGTCAAGCCTCACGGCACAAAACGTGTATCAACCAGTTTGCTGAAATACTGAGACACTGTCGCTTGCATCGCACGTGTAGAACGTCTGTGGAATACAGATTGCTGCTAAAAATAAGCAGTGGTTATGCGCGTGCGCTAAAACGCGCGTAATGCTCGCAGCAGAAACTACGCCCTAATTGAAAGCGCGTCCCAACGCGCAAACGATCCTAAGCCCCATTTGACTGCGCCCCCTATCTCAATCTTCGCTCTGCGCATTTAGCTTTGTAGTCACCATCGCTTCATTTGTCTAACACGCGCACTTCAGCAGGCTGCAATTACGAGAGGGCCTGTTTCCAACGCGACGTGGCCAATTTCGCACCCGGCGCCTTGAGACGTCTCTCCACGCATAACGGCCACCGTCATCTTCTCCCAGCAGCACCTCCATTAATTACTAAAGCGCGCAATTACTCCCAGCCCCCGCAAATGTATGCGGGAACCGATTAGGGGGACCCTGCGGACTCGGGGACTGCGGGATTTAGATTTACCGGGAAATTTCGTCCGTTCCCCCCGTCCCACGACCCAAGATGCCGCAACGGGAAGACGTGGAAGACGGGATTTAAATCATCTGGGCCGCTGGTATTGGCCACCTCTCGTATCCTCGATAAGCCCTGAAAGAGATCTCCGCGGAGGTTGGGTGAAGGGACGGAGAGAAGGTCTTTGTGCGGATGAGGAGGAAGTCCGAGACGATCGTCGTCGGATGCGTGGATGAGATTCCCGAGTTTATTAGTGGGACGTTGCGATGGTGGTGTTATGGAACGGGACGCGGACGCGAGGCCATGGCTGAGCCAGACGGAGGTTTGTTAGCTTCTTTCTCCTCTAGCCCCTGATGGCCATGACAGTAGGCGGTCGCCCTTCTCGTCTTCCATAATTCCGCACCATACTCCCACCCCCGACGGTGACACTAGTGGGTAAGTTCAGAACAGGTTAGTATATAGGTTCTGCCATAGATAGGTGGTCCAGTGTCATTCCTTTGAAGACGACAGGTGGCAGTTTGCGCCTGCTTTACCATCCATCGATGCTTCGAGGCTCGATGCCTTCTTCTGGATACTTTCTTGGGTAGGACGGGCCCACAAGTTTTGCGGGGGTCGGGCTGTATGATAAATGATGTAGTAAAGTTAGTCCTCGAGTTAGCATAGACAAATCGTGTTCGGAATGCAGCCTGAACCTTCTGGTCAGGGGTGCCCTTTTCTTTTCCTGTTCGCCTTCGACGTTCCTTTCTGCGTAATGGCTGAGTTTTAACCACTTGCATCTGTAGCGTCGCAATGGATCTGCGTTTTCTGTTTTCGGGTGGTCGAGCGGACGCTTGTCTTTCACGTGCTTGAATTCGCTTCTTCAGAGACTTACTGCCGAGCCACTCGTTTCGTAACGCTGGCACACGGGTGAATGTCTTCTTGTTGCACGGGGGACACCTGTCATTCGTTGACTTCATCTGAGTTTTGCTCATGTGCAATGGTCTCTTCGGCTTGGCCCCTAGAGCATGCGAGTCTGGGATGGTATTTTCCTCACTTGGGGGAATGGCACGGCACCGGCTGATTCATCGAACTCGGTATTTCGGCTACGTCCCGCCGCCTGGTTCACCGACGACGTTGCAAATGTAGGGACGCTGTGCTGCTCCGTCCTCTCTTCCACTAAAAACGTCGAACTCTCGGTTTCGAAAGCAGCCCTTGTTGCGAAGGCGAGTGCTGTATTGGCCGCGTCCTTTTTCAGGGAGGTGCCACCTCTGAAAGGCCCCTGCGTGTGTTAAGGTAGAGAACAAGTCTTCGTCGGGGTGAACGACGTCTTCGAAGTTGCCAGAGAAATTCGTTCCTTTAACGAAACCTTAGCGCGACTGACCGTGTATGAGTATTCGTCGGCCTCTTCTAAGTCCTTTACGAAGCTGTCAAAGTCCAGAAGGTTCTGTATCTGCCCGTCAAGCTTTCGAAGTTGATCCGGTTTTTGTTCTACCTCACTGCACAAATCCATAAGCATACTGATACTCGGTGTTGACGATTGCAAGGCACGAACAGTTGTACTGGCTAAGTCAGTTATGTCCACCCGGAGGATGGCCCGCGAAATTCGAAGTCTTTCTACGACCTGCCAGTCATCAGAACCAGGGAGCGCAGCGAAGCAATGGTCGGTATTGTCCGATGGGTGGGGATCATCTCCGGGTTCTAGACGGGGGGTCTGCGTCCAGCACGCAGCCATGGCAGGCTACGTTCAAGGGTGAGGCCTCCGAATGAGAAGATCCGACGTACCTGAGGCCACGGACTACCTTGAAGGCGCTGCGCTGTGAAGTCCGCTGGTCCGTCGTTCCCGGCTTTCACGGCACCAGAAATGTTATGGAACGGGACGCGGACGCGAGGCCATGGCTGATCCGGACCGAGGTTTATTAGCTTCTTTCTCCTTTAGCCCCTGATGGCCACGATAGTAGGCGGTCGCCCTCCTCGTCTTCCATAATTCCGCAACAGGTGGAGAGTGGCCGGGCATTATTGAAAAGTAACGCTTATTGAAAAAAAAGTGTTAACTTGTGCCCTGTGCAGGTGTCTGCGGAAAAATTATCCTGTGGAGCTAAACAATTTCATTGAGAGAGAGAGAGAGATAGAAAGAGAGCGAGAAAGAGACAGATATATATATATATATATATATATATATATATATATATATATATATATATATATATATATATATATATATATATATATATATATAAATCTAGAGAAAGATAAACTCACAAAGCACGCAGAAATAGTATAAGTAAAGAGTCGCATACACAGCAAGAACAATAACAAACAATGTTACTTACGTAGCGGCAACGGGACTTGCCTTCATCAGAGTAAAGTTACATGATTTGTAACTTTACTCTGTAATCATGTAACTTTATTTACTCTGATGAAGGCAAGTCCCGTTGCCGCTACGTAAGTAAACATTGTTGGTTATTGTTCTTGCTGTCTATCCGACTCTTTACTTTATATATATATATATATATATATATATATATATATATATATATATATATATATATATATAAGGGTTGGCAGTCAAGAAAACCTCGGAAAGCAAAGGGGAGGTTGTGGTGAGTCATAGAAAGAGATGAAGAATTTTTTGAGTCGAAAAGAAACTGGTGAAAAAATGCCCGCGGGTCGGGCATTTTTTCACCAGTTTCTTTTCGACTCAAAAATTCTTCATCTCTTTCTATGACTCACCACAACCTCCCCTTTGCTTTCCGAGGTTTTCTTGACTGCCAACCCTTATTTTCTGTCTTATTTTCACGGAGCCCCTCATTTCCCATTTTCTGATTCGCTACATGCTTAGCCAGGGCCTCTGTTCTGGCAGTCTTGGTGCCAAAGGGAGCTTAAGAGGGTTCAACGCTGGTCGACCACTCTCGACATGTCGTAGACACTCGAGTCACGGCCCGGGGGTTAAAAAGAAGGTCCCCTTCACCCCGAGTAGTCCGAGTGGCGCTGGCTACCACCCCCAAGTGCAGGAAACAAAATACCTTAACATAAATACCCGAGAAAGTGCTGGGGAAACAGCCCCGCCGGTAGCGTAGTGGTTATCGCACCAGACCGGTATTCTGGAGGTCGTGGGTTCGTATCCCACCCGGCGGGCATTTTTTCACCACTTTCTTATTTTCCAAATTCTTTATCTTGAACTACTACATCGTCCCCTTTGCTTTCCGAGGTCTTCTTGACTGCCAATTCTTATTTCTGTCTTATTTTCAACGAGCCCCTCATTTCATTTTCTGATTCGCTATATATATATATATATATATATATATATATATAATATATATATATATATATATATATATATATATATATATATATAATATATATATATATATATATATATATATATATATAGCGTTATTAGAGCAAAGCGGAGAGGTCTGCCGGCATGTTGTCGCCTGCATGCTACTGTGCGGCGATGAGAAGGATTGAAGTCCCTAAAGGAAGGAGAGCGGAAGAGAAAAGGAACAAAAGAACAGGTAAGAGTTTAACATGTGGCTTTGAGAGGGGTACGTAGAAGTCCTGGTGGTATCACAGCGCAAGGAATACAAAAACAAATAAAAAGATGCATGGATTGACGCCAAATTTCTCAGGCAAGCTACGGATGAGGATGAGAATATTCAGTCCTAAATTGCGGCTAATTCTTTCCACTGAGATCATGCAAACGGCCACGGTCTATGAAGTGCTTTGAAGACATAGAACTGTAGTTGAGGCACTCGATCTTCTGTGCGAGGTGGTTTCCTTCCTAATTGTGGGCCGGACACTCTAGCAAGATCTGCTCATTTGTTCCCGGTGACCACTTCCCAGACCATATATATCATTGTGTGAGCTAGAACCTGCCAGACCGAATTCTGCGTCGTCTGTGCCATCGGTTGCATCGCAACGCAACGCTAACGAATTCCTATAGCGGATCAAGTCAGTCAAACCGCAAGTGGAATTTTAGAATCGCTTTGATGCATAGGATCTAGGCTGTAAAGAATTTTTTCTATCGCTAGACTACATCGAAATATTTGCCGCTGTTAATTAAAAATGTCGCCTTGTAAAGAGATGACGTAACGTAACGGCTGCAGTCATACTGCACTTTTTTCGCACCCAGTGTTGCGCCTGATTCTCCAAAGATCTAGGTCCTGTATAGCAGAGCACGGTCAGTATACCTATACAAATAGCTCCTGTTAGAGCCACTGAATAAGCATTCTCCTGTATAGCCCCCATCCTGTGTAGCTCAAGTATGACTACAATCCCGTATAACCCCCTCCTGTATAATTCCTATCCTGTGCAGATCCTGTAAAACACGTAATTTATAACCTCGCATTTGTGAAGGTGTTTATTCTCAGTTCGGGGGCTCTGGACGATAACAGGGAGTTGTGTTTAGGGAATCACTTGTCAAGCAACCGAAACAACCAGCGGTATTCCGTCACAAGCGTCGTCTTCATTGCCAGGTATGATATGTAAGATGGTGCTGACGGTTTGGTGCCCTTCCACACATACCCGCCGTGTGCGGATGGCCTTGCTTCTACTGCGTCTGCCTCAACGCCGAGTCAATATTGTCGGTTGCCGCATTCTTCCTTGCACATGCTATAAGAGACTGTGCAAAGGAATGGATGGCAATATCAACAGTGAGGAACCGGGAGGTGAATAGAGCTACATATAACAATACGGAGTTGAGAAGTAGCTTTTACAGGTAGGTCTTTATAGATACAAAGCTTACTCAAAAGGAAGAGAAAACTGCTTCGAATAGTTTTTCTGTGATATATTTGTAAACAAAACGACAAGCAACAATTCAGGTTGCTTTCTGTGCCCCTCAAGATGCACAAGTTATTTGACGTGCTTGGTGTGCATCGTTAAGTAAAAAAGAGTAAAGTGTGTAATTTTTTCGGAAAACTACGAGTTAATATGCTTGAAAGAAAATGCTTCATGAAGAGCAAGAACTCCACATCCGGTTTGCTGGCGTACTGGCCATGGCGATGCCAGCTAACCAAGGCGCCGAGATGCTTATGCTCAAACCTAGCTTATTGAAATAGAGTATTTTTTGTGTTAAGTCAATCACAATCCATGTACACTGGTTTTTATGTGCTGTCACAGGAAACACAACACACCACTGCCACTCATAATCCCAGCTTCTCTCCTGACAATGGCTTGCTGCCCAACCACAGCTGGTGCGCAGTATGCGAATGTTTTAACCCAGCTTTTCCGCGTATTTATACATTTGGGCGCACCACTGCGGTCACATTTCCGTGGTTTCAGCGATATCTTGGCAGGAGCATGTCATCAATCACCTAGACATCAATGAAAAGACAGCATTAGTGTGTAAGTCACTGTAGCGCGAGGCAGAAATCTGCTGTCTTGCCTTCCTCGCGCATTTTGTGCTAGACAGGCTTTTTCTTCAACTGGCCAGTGGATTTACTTTCCCTCAGATCGGCCATGGGGAATGCATGGAAACGTAGCACGAGAGAGTTACGCACTATCGCCTAGGCATATATGATGTGGGAACGCGACCTTAGCGCGTCCCCTTTCGTTCGGCTTCGCCGCACTGCTTGCTCCTCGCGGGAACTTGCTTGGCGAGACGTCGGCGAGGGGGATCTACCTCCTCGCCGAAGGAGTGTCTTGTGGCCGGCGAGAGCGCGCGGGATTCAAGCGGTAGAAGGTTGGATCTCGGGAAGCGAGGCGACAGGACGCGCCTGGTGACCTCCTTCCTTCGAGGATGGGGCGAAAAGGAAGGCGACAATGGCTGCCATCGGCGTCCCAGCTAAGCCGTTACCAGCCCATAAACAGCAGCAGTGACTAGCAGAGGCGTGACCAACATAACATGCCGTGACCACAGCCCTGTCATCCCACGTCGCTCCGGGCTACCTCCGACATTTTGTCACTGCCTTGATGTCGTTGTAGCGGGACCAGCCGTCATCAACGACTTCATCATCCCCCGCGCCGGCAAGCAATACTTCACTGTATATTTTCATCGCATTTTTCATCCATATCGCACTCCTCACCTTGCCTCGGAATTGACCGGAACGGTCGCCCTCGAGCTGGGGGTGATGTCACGGGAGATAACTGTACAATTCTCCATGGAGCCATGGCCAACTATCGACGACGACGAGTATGACGACGGGGTGGCGGGTGTAGGATGCGTGAGCTTGGTATTGCTTACAATGCCGCAGTTTCTCATTAATGAGAAGAAGGTACCTCGCTGAGCCAATTCACCGACATGGAAACACCCTTTCAAGGCCGGTCTTACTTTCGTTTGCTGCCATTTCGCTTGGGTTTACTCCCAGGGAGTTGGTTACAGACGTCCACGCATGTATCAAAGACAAGGAGCCTACCCTGTTAGCCGCTCTTCCCGAATTTGAGCTGTACATACACGAAAGAAGCGGCTTTTCTTTCAACTTCTCGCGTAGCACGCACTTTTCTTCTAGAAATTCCTTTATTTGTTTTGCGATTATTCTTATCATTTTTTCTCTCCAACTGTTGGTTTCCTAAATCTGGCACAGTAGCTCCCAAAACAGCACCCGATCCTGGCAAATACCCCAAGTGGGCATGCGCCACAATAAAAGGAACAACAACAACAACGACGACGACGACGACGACAACGACTACAACAGTAACCGCAGCAGCAACAACAACAACAACAACGACGACAACAACAACAACATCGACAACAACAACAACGAAAACAACAACAACGGCTGCTTTGTACATGTTAGAAATTGGGCGCCTATCATTTGAACCATCGTTCGTCTGATTTGCTCCGCCGTTACGCAACAATATGTTTCATATCGCCTGCACGCCGCCGACAGTGTGATATTTCGTCTTCGCGCGACCAGCAGCAATATACGATTTCAATATTGGTGCGCATTTCTTTCCTCGAGTTTCGACTGCGAATACGGAAGGCGTTGGTAGTGTTGTGATCGGTCGAACGTACGATCAGCTTCGTGATGGTACGTGCACCATCAAGAAGCTGTGGACCATCAAGAAGCTGATGGTATGAAAAGAAGAAAACTCCCCGAATGAGTTTTCTTCTTTCCAGGCCGGCCGCGACCAAAGTTCTACAGCGATTTCCAGGCACTCGTTTCTATTACTGTTTATTACCATGGATGCGAAAAACGCGCCGGAGGCACGAAAAGCCCACTGAGCTAGCCGTACGGTCGCCTGTGCAGGCGGCTGGCCACGGTCCGCGAAGTGGCCCAGGCCGGCCGCAGGTAGGCTCGAGTGATAGCTTGTTACCGCTGCACGAAATGGTCCCAAGTCCCGACATAGTGGGCTTAATGAGAAAGGAGTTAATGATGCGATGGCGGTTGCATTAAAATTGTCATCTGCACACGCTTACGAGAGCGGCACTCGAATATCCGCCGCAGTGCTGAGCCGAGCACATCTGTAGGCGGACCTGTAGGCAGACCGGCCGGCTGCTCCCAGCGCGCGTCTTGCCACCACGCCTCGAAGCGTCGCGCGTCGTTCTTTAGCCGCGGTAGCATTTGCACTCGCAGCGCCTGCGTCACATCCCCGGTCGCTTTTTAATTAATGCGCCTTACGGTCCACAGACCTGGTGGCGAGGGCCCGGACAGCCAGCCGCAGCCAGGGTATCCTGGACTAAGGATGCCCTCCACCAGGCTGGCGCCCTAACATCTGCGCCTCAGGATCGCAAATAAAGATTTATCAATCAATCCCCGAATGACGCTGACCGCGCTATAGTAACAACGGAGTTTCGAACCGGGTCATCGTGTACCGGTTATGTTTTTCCGGTTCAGTTCAGGCTCGGGTTAAATGTTCCAGAAATTGACGGTTCGGGTTAGGGATCCGTTCCGGCAAAATATCGGTTCGGTTTCAGCTCCACACCCTGGTATGCATGCATGCATGCATGCATGCATGTATGTATGTATGTATGTATGTATGTATGTATGTATGTATGTATGTATGTATGTATGTATGTATGTATGTATGTATGTGATGTATGTATGTATGTATGTATGTATGTATGTATGTATGTATGTATGTATGTATGTATGTATGTATGTATGTATGTATGTATGTATGTATGTATGTGTAAACGCCCACGAATTAGGACGGCCGACTCCTTCGAATGACCCGGCAGCATCCCACGACCAAATTTTTCCAGCCATCATTCTCCTTACTCCGCCATTCAAAAAAGTGGTACAACTTTTAAGACATTCGGACCACCCTAAATCTTTCGGAATTACCGACCGTTGTGTGCACGCTCCGGGAGTTAACGGAGTAACAAAAAGACAGCGTTAAAAAAAAAGACGGAGCAGTTATCGGAGAAGATTCATATCATTTTTTTTTCTTCTCAGACTCCGAGCCGCGGCGGCGCACGCCACGAACACTCGTGCTCTCAATCCCGAACGAATCCGCAGGCTTACGGGGCCCGGCGCCACCGACTCCGCGGGGCAGGAGAAGCAAAAACGAGCGCAGCTGAGGTTCGAGGGCGATATACAGCAGAACCGGCGCTCCCGACGTTGGGCGCTAATTAGAGCCCCACTGTCTCCGGCGGGAGCTAAGCGGCCGTGATTGGTTGGGCGCCAAAACATGGCAGCACTCAGCCGCCCCTCCTCTGGCAGTTTCCGCTGGTTTCACCGTAAAAAAACAAGCGCTGCTCGACGCTTCGCGGACGAAAACAAGTTTTCATACTCTGCAGTTACTGTGACTCGTCGGATCAACGTGCTTTTCGCCGCACTCTCTATCGGTTTTCGTTTTTCCTCTCACGTAGCGTGCGGGTTTGCCGCTGCCGCGGTACGGAGACTAATCCAATGCGTGCCGCGGCGGGCAGATTAGGCTTAACGACGCCGTGGCGGTCGAAAGGAGCAAGTAAGTAGCGTCGCGTCAAAAGGGCACGCGGTGTGGCGGCGGACACGGAGCCACGGGCCGGAAGCCAGACGTCTCGTGACGCCTGCAGGGTGGCTCGTGTCACCCTGTTCCATTTGGCTCGCTTCTGTACCGGCAAAAAGGAGAAAACGGATTGGTGCGTGTGTCCTCGGTTTTCAAAAGGTCTGCTAAAATCTGAAGGAATGAAACGATGCCTAAAACTGACCATCAGAAACGAAACACCGGGGAGAGCAAGAAAGCTTGCGATTAATCCACATTGTCAATACTCACTGCAAGCGATGGTGGGGAACTGTGGAAAAGACATTTGATATTTTTAAACAGTAAACGATAACACCACTCCTTTTTACACCAGCTTCACGAGAAAAATATTTTTTTTTTCATAATTGAATGTTCAACTCCAAGAGAAATCTACACAAATAGTATCCTTGTAGGACGTGTATAACTTTCAGGCAGGTTTTTTTTTTAATTGCAGTTGAGCGAAATGCCGCTGACCTGGAAAAATTTGGACGCCTGCTACAATTGCGAGCTGGACGACAGTTCACTTTAGGTAACACCGGCTATGTCATTTGAGGGGGTTAGCTAACAAGACGGCGACAGTAAAGGCATATGGCGTTCAATGGATTGCCTTGGCTGCATATATGCACATCATTGTGTCGTGTTGGGGTGGAAGGCATACATAAACATCTCCAGAAACTTTGAAATGTGAATTGCCGGATAAATGTGTAAGCCCCCTGCCACACACTGAACACTTGTAAACTTGGCTCTACTACTAAACACGGGTGCGTTGCTGAGTAGAAATATCAAGGGTCAACACAAGATTGGTGCTATTTGCCTCGAGGGCGACCACTGGAGAGAGTGGCGCTGCGATCGTTTTGACGCCACTCATAGGATGTCTGTCATACCTTACTGTGGTTGGCTTGCAGGACGTGACGTTTACTACAAGGCGCGCTTTATAAGTGCATATTTGTGTTAACCTCCTGCGCTTCAAGTTAATTCTCAGTGTGCAAAACGTAATTTGACCACTTGCGGAATTTGTGGTAGGCTGCAAATAACTTGAGCATGGCTATGTATTGTTCGGTGCCATGGCGTCAGGCATGCGAACAAACCCGGTGTAAGTGTGTAAGCTTTAATCGTAGCATAAAATTTAAACAAAATGCGGGAAACTTGACTAGTAAAGCTGAAAATTGGAAAAGATAGCATGGCTCACGCACGTGCGATGAAAGCTCGCGTTCATACATTGCCGACAAAAGTCGTCGCGAATAGTACACTTATCGCAGAGAACTGCGGTGATTGTTATTCAAATCAGGGCATAACTAAAAAAAAATGGGCGCCAATCCACCTTGTGAAGGTGGTTGGAAACCGAAGCTGTAAACGACACCCACAACGATTACCCATGCGACATCACTTGAATTCACACACGTGGATCTACAAAGAGTGAAACCAGAGACAAGTGCAATCCATTTAACCACACCCTTTATTACTTCAAAGAGATATTCTTTGCTAAGGTTAAATCAATTCATGATTCATAGATGGTGGTTGGTTGAGTTGTATTAGGAAGCACGTGAGTGAAACTCTTTTTTTTATAAACCCGATGTGTTAGACGATCTCACTGCTCCTGCATCTCTGCATCCACTGATGGAGGCGACGAGATCGGCGGCAGAGACGGAGGAGAAGTGAGATTACGCACGGCCGCTACACGTGCATGGGCGCAGCGCACAGCGGCGCGAGAGGTCACGTGACGCTGTCACGGTGCATTCAGCAAGAACGCAGGTGGTAAACCCGCAGATGTGGTCGGTGAGTGCACCGTCTGTCTCCCCCGTCTCTGCGTGGGCTCGTAGGCCAATCGATAAGACAACGGGCTCTCCCTTTGTTTCTAAATTCGTTCCAGGTTCGATTCTTGGCGGTGCCAGTAACTTATTTTATTCTTCGCGGGAATTTCCTGTTGACCCAACGGTCGCGACAAAACCCTTGGAGGCAGAGGTAAAAAGCTTCGCCTTAAAAGAGCAGTAAAAGGGAAATTAGGTACTGCTTAAGCCAGGTCTCAGATCTTATCAACACTTCGAAGCATGCGCGGCGAAGCCTTCCGCTCACCGTTCCCGCGTGCTCTTTGCCAGCGTATGTGCGCCGTAGCCGCGGCGAGATTACTGCTGAGCGGCACGTTTCCGTGGCTGTTGTAAGGTCGATTGTGTTCATAGTCAAAAATTTGGGATTGCCGACCAAGGGTTTATAAAGGCACCACGTTTCAGCTTTCATACAGAAGCCTTGTTCTCTGTGCGGAAAAGACCAAAGGGTGAAGCTATGGGCATTTCCGCGCACTGAACGAGACTTCTGCATGGAAACTGAACGCGTTTTACAGCGAAGCTGTTAGCCTCTAGTTGGTGGGAAATTTTGTGTCGTAAACAAAAAACCCAGGCAGGGCCCAGCAGCTCTCGCCCAAGACGCCCAGCATATGCATCAGCTTAATCAGGTATACAGCACAGAGCTCAGTATTCGCTCTAAAACACCAGAAAACGAGAATCGAAACCGCGTTATGAATGATAAGACCCTGTGAACAATGGAACCCCCCCACCTTGTGGTTTTGGTAAAGATTACGTTTGCAGATATGTTTGAAGGTAAGACGCGACTAGTGTCACTAAATATATCAGTTCTTGCCCAAAACGCCGAGCGCATGCGTAAGGATCTAGCGTTTGCCGTCAAAGCAGCCGAGCTCAAGGGACAAGCGCACCGAGAGGACGAGAAACATTTCCTGCCCTTATTCATTACCATTTGTAGTGGTCTACAACGGCTTTGCTGGGCATCCACTTTCGCAGGGCGGGATGGGGACCATTTTTTTAAATGAACCTTCTGGCAGCGAGCTCACGTTTTTAACTATAAATCTTCTACCCGACCAGACGAGATTTTGTCAAACGTCAGATTCTATTTATTTAAAGACGATAGCTTTTCTTGGGCTACTTATACGACGAAATTTAGGTCTGTCCGTATGTCTGTGACTCGATTCAGCCACCCGGACAAAGTGAAAAGAAAAAATCTGCTCCATACTTTTATATACCCATAGCCAAATCCAAAGTTTACGTCTGGTGGCAATGTTCGTACTTATCAATATCGTTGAACCAGAACAAGATATTCCGCAAATACTAACCAGAAAATAAATACATAAGTGACATTTTCAGTGTTTCTTTATTTTAAAAAATGTGGTTGATCCCTCTTTCATAGGAATCGGTAAAATACGAAAGTGAAATGTGGCTTCACAGGATCAGTTGAATATTTATTCCGCATTGATATGAACTTGCACATCGCTATTTATATTTCGTCGGTATGACACAGCCAGACGCATCGACATTAGACACTGGATTGCTCGCACCGGAGCACAGCGTAAACCCGAATGAAACCACACGCGCTCGCAAAGCATGCGAACAAAACCGAACGGGTTGCCAGCGAGTCGTTTGGTGAACTGACGGTCCGCTGCAGCGAAAGAGCATGATTTGAGAGGATGTCTTGTGGGTGTGCTTGGCGAGCGATGAATTGCTGGCGCGCCGCTTTGGAAAATGTGCGGCCACTGCGTTCCTGCTCCGTGTGTACGTCAGGCGGTTGCGTTTCAACGAGCTCAGCTGGCGCCAACTGTCGGCGCTTATTAGCATCGTGATGCACTACTTCTCTTCACCGGTTTAAACGGCAACACCATCTACATGGAGGAGGTTGTACGAAGAATATATGGCGCGTTAATACAGCTGCATGCGCTTCAGCTCATGGCGCAGTTGGTAAAGCGTTCGGCACTTCCCCTTGCGGCGACGGAGAACCCGGCTCGAATCCTGGCGCCGCCGCGCCAATAGAACCTTTTCTGGCGATGTAATTTCCGTGACGGCATAATTCATGGATGCTTGGTTTTTGCAAATGAAATGCTACACCCACTGCAGGAAAAAATTCACTCTGTCGCTTGATGTTTCCCGCGCCACTATAGCTCCTGGCGGCATTTTAAGAAATCAAACGGCAACAGTAATAAAGGGCTCCACTAGATAGGTTCACGTTCTGTTTAAAACGCTCGTGGAGTAGGGCAACGTGATTCTATAAATGTTGCAGTAGGGCGCCTCGATTCACGCACGTCTCTGTCGTGCGGCATCGAGGCACCCCACCTAGAGCAATGGAACGCGGTAAATTGAAATTTCCTTGAGCGAACCTCTAGCGTGTTATCTTGGGAGGAGAAATACGGGAGAAGAACAGCATGAGAGGTGAGCGGGAAAGAGAAGGAAGGCATTTACTTGGCAGGGGTGCCAGTCGACTATCGTCTTAGGGTGCGTTCCAATTTACCGTTTAGACAGCTTCGTTGCCGTCTTCGCGGACAGTACGCCATGTTAAGCCCCGTTCCAATTCGAACGAAGCAGTCAACGAAGACTGCTTCGAGGAGACAGCATCGAAGTCAGCAACGATGCAGGCTACCTTCCTGTCTAACTGAAAAGCGACGCCAGCGCCACCTTTTTGCGTTTTTATGTTGAACCAGAAGCACTTGTTACTTTATTTAAATATTTAGTAAAATTTGTTAGTCATGAAGGTGACTTTGCCTAGTTTTTAAATTACGTAACGTTTGTAATAACAACGGTAATATTAGTTACGAAACTTGCGGCTTGCTCAATCAACATGTCTGCAACGCACGCCTGTCGTCTGCTGGTCGTCTGCGCTGGTGTTGCGTTTGCGACCGAGGCGCCGTTCCAATTTCATTCCTTTAGAGTCTAGTTAGACTGCTTCGTAGAATGTCTACCAAGCTGTCTGCGAATTGGAACGCAGCATTAGTCGACATTTGCAACGAAACAGGCAGATACGCGGCCATTTTTTGTTGTATTCGTTGCACACGCAGTCACATCGCTAGTATTTCATAATGAATGAACAGTGTATCTTCCTGAAATCTGTTGCAGCGTCATCCATGGCGTTGTCTGGCTGTTATCATGGGCTAAACGCAGTTATGGTGTGCTAACTGCACGTTAGTGTTCAAGAGATACAATGAAAAGGAACTAGTGGCCCTACTACAATACCCCAGTCATGATTCTTCGCGGTGGCCTAGGTTTGTGGCCGCCAATCGCACAAAAAACTTTATGACGTCACAGCGAAATCGCCCGAAAGTGGCTAGGAAGTCGCCACGGGTGCATATGTTATCTTCACTACTTTTTACAACTTTACGAGAAAATTGCTACCGTTGTTATCTGGACCAAGCAGTCTTTTTAATAAACCACATTTGTTTTGTGTACTCATGGTTCCTCTAGAGTTGGCTACACTAATATACAGGCGTGCATTGCGGGAAAGATATACTTAGGCGCTGTATATAGCCTCTGCTATCAAGGTATGAAGGCTGTAACGCCTTTTTAAGTTCAGGGAACTCTAGGGGATCGTCTTGTCGTTGTAGATCGCCCGCTGGACCCAAGTGGAGCCCCACGGCGTTCCGTCGTCTCGGCGAAACCCAGAAGCTTCCAAAGCCAAGCCGCTTAAATAGCCATAAACGTTCTAAACTCGTGAACCGCTGACACTTGTCATACATCTCCCCGTTGTTTATCGCAAAAAAAAAAAAAATGCCGGTACATTTGAGGCTAAATATACGTAATTAACCGGCAGCGCCCATGTTCATTTAGTTAGGAATGCTCCTTGGGTTGGTTTCTACAATAGTAAGGGAAAAAAACAAAAGTGGCAGTGCAACGCCGGCATGTGCGGGAGGAAAAGCAAGCACAAAAAGAACAGATCTCCTGCTGGCGAAGTTTCAGGCAGGGGGCGCACGAGCACTGCGAAGGCGGGAAATTTGAATTGCATTGGGTGGCAGAAGTTAGCAGATAACGGCAGTGCAGTCCATTATGGCGAATCACTGCTCTGCACTTCCGACGGCTTTCACATTGAGTGGAACGTCGAACAAAATTGCTCAAGTGGACCCGGGTCACGTCGGCGATGTTGGCTGCAGTGTCGCTGCGTACGGGCCTCTGGCGGCTCCGCCGATGTGGCGAGGTCGAGGTGGCGGTGGCTCATACACGGCAGGCGTTTCACGGCTTTTTTGGCACGGCTGGAGGATTTTTTTTTTTCGCAAACGAGGCGCGACAGACACTTCGTTGCTGGCTTCTCAAGCGAGAACAGTCCTTGCAGACCATCGACTCGAAAAACCCAAGAAGGCCAATATAACACAAAAAAGACATTTTATATGCTAAATAGCCCATATAGGTTCATATAGCCTAATAGGCACTAGAAAGCCTATGTAGTCAAAATGAGCACTTATAGGCACAATAAACCATTGCTTAAAATTTCCCCGTTCCCTGAGCTCATGCTTGTATGTTAAATATGCTTGATAAGGACTCAAATAAAAAAATTGGCATTTTGCCTAAAGTTCCCGTTTCTACTTATTAGATATAATAGAGACCCCATGCATCTCTATGGAGCTATGTAAACCTCATCCCCTTTAAAATCGGCTGTACACTCTTTACACAAATGCATTGCTATACTCGGTGACAACTTAAGAACGGCACCGGAAGTTGCCGCTGTGCCTTATCACCGTAGCCGGATGTTTCTCCGCGCGGCGCAAGTAGGGCGTTACTGGTATTATTTTGAACTTGGCTTGAGCCGTTCCCGTGATTTTTTGGACTTAATATGCTTATAAACGACTCCAGTGACGACAAACAAACTGCGTGAGACAAGGCAGACGATATCACGCATTCATAGCAAACCCCTTTCAAAACGCGCGCGCACTGACGCCACGGGTCCGGCGCTTTGGCGGAGTGATACACTACATGAGGTGGTGCCGTTCTTGAGTTGCAACCGAGTATAGAAAGAAGTTTTCTCAAGTAAAAATATAGGAAACCCTCTATGAAATATTAAGGTGCTAGGGCGTCATAATAAAGGCTGTGGCTATAGTGCCGTCTGAACGGTATTATAAGTACTCCACGAAAGCGACGTGCAGCGGCGTGTCGTAAAAAAATGCCGCGTCGGCCACTACTTCGTCACCCTATGAAAGGTAATATAACCAACAGAAAGCAATGAGTGAAAACACTAACTTACCTCACCAACAAAAATTGTAATTGAAACTAAATACGTCAAAAAGTTTCGTTTTTCACCGGACGGTGCGTCGACTATTGAACCGCGCACAAACGCAGAGCGACAGGCCACAGGGCAACATTAAGACTGTAACTAAAAGGACTGATGCTATTTCGGGCTCGCATGTGGTTAGGTTACGTTCAATGCTGACACGGCGCACGTCTTTATGAGCAGAAGGCGTTGAACTTTTCTGAACCCTATACTTTCTAAATATTGCTGTAAATCCAGGTACAAAGATAAAAGACAGCAAGAAAAGAGATATCGCAGAGGGGCAGGATGAACGAACTGCGCGTGCACCAAAATGGTCGCTTACTTGGAGGCCTAAAATACATGAACTGTGCTAACGGCCTTTTGCGTCGGCAAAGTTCCATCAATACTCCTTTCGTGGCTTTTATCGGATATGGTGACGACGTTAAAATAAACTAGCGTGGTTTTCTTCCTCCCGTCAAGAATAAAACAAAAATCAGGGAAACTTGCACTCCCCGCAAGACTTGAATGGCAAAGCTGTTCCAGGTGAAAATTGCTGGACACATAGTTAAAATTCAGTATCATTGCTTATTTGCATAGTTGTTCTAGTAATCATCGTCATATGCATCGGAGAGGTCGCCGTCTTCTTCGCGGCGAGTGGTGTATGCAAAGTGATCCTCAGCATTGCAGACTCAGCATTGTGTAGACCAGCGGCTCAATTGGCGAGGCTTGCACCAAGTTGCGCAAGGCTTGAACCATAGCGAAGCTGCAGGACTTCTTTATACGTGAGCACTAAAGGACACGTCACGAGGCCTTTGTACCAGTTTAAAATTATGGATTTACATGTTCCGCCGTTGCTTTGCATTGTGCTAGTAGTAGTCATCGTAATACGCACAGATACCGTCTTGTTCTTCATGCTAAGCTCTACATGCTTGGCAGCGCTTGACAACAGTGGTGAAGTTCTTTTTTTTCGCTACAGCCACTGCGCGAGTCGAGGACTGGGCGGTCGCCGCGATGCACGCGTTCACGTGCGTTTAGCATTTGCTCGCTCCTCGCGGTTTTTGCCACTTTTTAGATGCGAAGCATCTCATGCTCGGGGCTGTGTCCCTCCCTCCCTCGTTGTCGTTGTCCGCCGTACGCACTCAACTGCGCATGCGCGTCTCTTCAGCAACGTCAGCGTTTGGGCCGACGTCAGCGAAGTCCCCTATAAAAAGAAATAGTTACGCGGCGCCCGGTTTCGATCCCACGACTCTCTGGCCGTAACGGGAGGTACGTGGCGCTCTTCCCACTGCGCTACAAACCGAGACGGGAGCATGTGCTACGAACGCGCCTTATGTCCTTCACTCATTCAAACTACGTCAAGAAGCTACTGATACAACGAAGGCACGCGAAGCTGAACGTCAACGGAAACGACGAACTGAAAACTAACGGGAACTTCAGTCGACACCATGGCTGCTTCGCATACTACTCAGGGTTCCCCTACGGGAAGATGGTGTAATTCTTTTTTTTTTTTGCTAGAGCCCCAGCGAAAACCGGGAGCGGTCGATGGTCAACCGCGAGGCACGCGCTCACGAGGGGTGGCATTTTCCTAGTATTTTTTCCCGCAAAACCGAACTTACGGCTTGTGCACCAACTCCACTGTTAAAATAAGGGTGGCAGGAACCGGAACCAAACCACCGCCTTTGGAATTATGAATGTAAAATGGAACCTCTACACCACAACAGCAGAAGCTCTGCCCTCTGCCAGGGTCCGTTGTGGGGTTATGTCCGAAAACGCAACACTTCCGTGGTGGTCCGCTGTCGGGCGACGCCCGACTTGGGTGTTTATGGCTAAGTTTCGCAGTTTTTTCTCACTGCGATGCGCGCGCATTCTTTGTACACATGATGCGCAATCTCTTGTGGGATAAATGAACTTTGTTGAAGTTTACTTCTTTTTGAAGTAGGATGCAGCACAGTGTTCAACGCGGGGCTACTGGACAGAAGACTTTTACACGTGCGCGCTGTTGACTAAGGAGCATGGTCGCTTTCTCATTGTGTGCATTCTACGGTGGTGCACTTTGAAAAAGCGATGACGACTTCATTGAGGAAGAGAATTGCGTGCCTCTATCAGTTAGCGATGACAGTGATTCGACAGAAGCGAGGGACGAAGACCACGATGGCGCTGGAGACAGCACCGCTGCTGACACTCGAGGGAACAGTGCGCGACGACGTGCCTCGGACTAAAAGGTGTACGCGGATAATTTGCCTGATTGCTCTAACTTACAGGTTTCCATTGTTTCCAGTTTTATTTAGAGGAGCACACAGCTGCAGAATCGTGGCGAGAAAGAGCAGCGACACGTGCATTTCCGCCGCAACCTCATCCAAGAGCTGGCGGGTTATATGAGGGCTCGAGCCAAAAAGCGGGGCCCGTCTGCCCCAATGGAGTGCGAGGAAAGGCTAGATGGGACGAGCCACGTCATCTACAAGCCCCAAAGCCAAATAAGGAAGGACTGTGCTGTTTGTAGCGATGGAAAAAACAAAAGTAGGCAGGAGGAAAGCGTCTTTTTTTATTACAAAAGCTGCGGTAACACCCTGGCCGGTATTCAGGAGAATGCTTCGAGCGGTTTCCCACGTGTTCAAATATCAGTAAAGTAGCTGCGCTTCCCACACCCTTATTTTAGGGTGTTGAGCAACCTTACGCCCTTGTTTTAGGGTGTTCACACGCACACCCATTTTTTATTCTTACACCCTTTTTTAGCCAAAACACCTTATCAAGGTGTGTGCCATGGGAAAAGCTTTTGACACCCTTTTTAGTTAAAAAGGGTGTAAAAAGTTTAGCGCGTATAATATATATATATATATATATATATATATATATATATATATATAATAGCTTTTCGTCTCTCGGCTGCCTTGCGACATTTGGAGGACCTAAAAGCTGAGTTAGCAGCGCGAACACAGACACAAGACAACACACGCACGAGAACAAACAACAGTTTTTTCAACATGTCAAGTGAAGTTTCAAGAAGTCAAACCACGTCGTAGTTGTCGGTTCAACCCAAGCGAAGCTTAACGGTAACCGATGTTCCGGTTTCCACGTGACCTGCACCGGTCTGTTTGCGTCTGTCCTGCTTGCGTCGCTTGTGAGCCGCTGGCTGTAATCCTCTTAAGACGGTCGTTAAGACCAACGTCATGCTCAGGGCCCTCCAACGCGTTGCCCACAAATCACCGGATTGGCCGAGATTTTTTCCCCCTAGTGTGGATTGCACGAACGGAGCTGTCGCGTCGCCGCAGCACCAGAAATATCATTTACCGTACATGCCTTGTATCACATACGGAGACAGTGCCTTCGAGAGAGGAGGAGGAATAAACGTCCCTATAAAGCAGTTCGCCTTGGGGAAGAGTCCTTATTCCAGGACCCCTTGAAACCGTCCGGCTTCTTGAGCCCTCTTCACCAGCCAAAGCTGGTCGTCAGGGTCCGACGCTGGACAGTGCTCTCTCCCAGTGCTCAGGGGAGGGGAAGGGCAGGGGGGGTAAGGTTGGGGTTCTTATCGCAGCACCACACAATATTGTAAAGCGTGCCCGGAGCCTCACAGAAACATCAGCCCATGTTTGGGCCGATGTAACTTACACCCAAGACAGGTTCAGACAGTTGTCGAACTATCCCCCTAGTTGAAGTACAGAATCGGCAGGAAGTTGTTTAGAGTCGATTTCCAGAAATCCAGCCGCAAACACTGTTTAAAATGTTGTTGCTCTGTGATGCACTCACGGCAGATTTGGTGACGTCACCTATTGCGACGCGCTCCGTTGTCCACAGTACCACAGGTAGCGTATTGCTACCCATTACACATGTGTAAGGTCTGCGTAAAGGTATTGAAAGCTTATATTTAGTAATGAAATAGGTACAAATCACTATTACGGAACTGGAATAGCCCATAACCAGATTGTAGACCAGTGGAACGCTTCTGCGGTTGTTCGTGGGATAAAGACTAATTCCACATTGTTTTTGTTCCCGTTATTTTGTTTATTCTAAGTGGGCGAATCCAGAGGTTCCCCCACTGGGGCAGTGATGGCTCACCAGCTTTTTTCAGCTTTTTTCAGCTGTGCGAATGCTTGTAAGCCTCCGCAAGCCCCATGTTCCCGATATCAGCGTTAGAACATGTTCAGCGCGTTACGGGTAACCACGAAGTAGTTGTGCAGATAACAAACTTCGGTCTAAGAATTCTTTTCATAAGCCTGTATTTGCTTACCTTTTCAGTATAAATGAATGCCACTGAGCTTTCTCCTTACCACACCAACGATAACATGCCTCCGACCATGCATAGTCGGATGGTCTCGCAGCCGCAGTTGCTGGTGTTGCAGCCGCAGCCAATGCTGCTGCGGCAGGTGCTGTCGCCGGCGTCAGTTTTGGTGAGACACGTAACTTGCCTTCTTTTCCGGCTTTTGTGGACGCCTATTGGGGACGCCACCTCGACACGCGCTTTCACGAACCCTAGCCGAGCAAGGCCAGGTGCCAGCTAAGTGCGGCCGCAAGTATGCAGCAGTGCATGCGTTCCCGGCAGTGAGCTTGCAGCAGTGCTTTTGGGTTCTTGACCACCGGAACATCGAGCTTGAAAAGTTTAGCTTTACTTCTAAAGGTGTGAAAATAAGGCTTGGTTATCGACCAACCATATTTGTGTCAGTTTTCTCTGCCGTGTGTAAAGCGTATTTTTGAAGTCTCTTAGAGCTCAAACGGGTGGGTGATAAAGCTCAGCGAGTGCGTGCGAACAGTGTTGGGTGATAAACGTGCTACGAAAACCACGAAAATTCAATGTTTCTTTTTTTTTTTGCGAACGATGCTGCTCTCAGACTTTGAACGCGAGAGATAACAAGAAAAGTTGGCGGCGTACCTGCTCCTTTCGTTGCAAATGTCGCCAAAAAACGCTAGTCTTTGTCGACAATTGTCAAGTAAATGCCTCCCTTGTGTTCCCGCTCACCTCTTTTGCAGTTCCTCCTCCGTCGCGCTCCTCCCAAGGTAAACACGCTAAAGGTTTGCTCAAGCAAATGTAAATTTACCGCGTTCCACTGCTACAAATCGGGTGCATCGCTGCCAGCGCTGACGTACGCCGGAGACGCGCGTGAATCGAGGCACCCTACTGCAAATTTTACAGAACCACGTTTCCCTCCTCGACAAGCGTTTCAAGCGGAACGTGGAACCAATCTAGTGTAACATTTTGTTACTTTTGCCGTTTGATTTCTTAAATGCCGTCGAGAGCGCGGGAAACAGCACGCGACGGTTTTCTGCAGTTTAAGTTCTGCAGTTCATTTGCTATCGCAAAAAAACAGCCATCCATAATTTTTTTAATAAAGGAACTCTGCAAATATCACTTATGTATTGACTTTATGCCTTATACTTGAGTAATGTCCTGTTCTTGTTCAACACTGTTGACAAGCGTAAATATATAAACCGGATTTAGACCTTTAGATTTGGCTGTGAGTATATAAGACTATTGCGCAGATTTTGTTCCCTTTGGCCGGGTGGCTGAATCGAGTCACAGACAGACAGACAGACAGACAGACAGACAGACAGACAGACAGACAGACAGACAGACAGACAGACAGACAGACAGACAGACAGACAGACAGTCAGACACAGACAGACAGACAGTCAGACACAGACAGACAGACAGACAGACACACAGACAGACAGACAGACAGACAGACAGACAGACAGACAGACAGACAGACAGACAGACAGACACAGACAGACAGACAGTCAGACACAGACAGACAGACAGACAGACCAAAATTTCTAGGTTTAAGTAGCCAAAGAAAGATCATCGTCTTTAAAACAACCAGAGATTTCAGGCGCTTTGCCTCGGCGGACACGTGGAATGTAGTTATAGCCGTATGTTTTTTTGCCAGAAGACAGCTAGCTTGCTGGAAGTGCGCGAGGCAACTAGAATCGCCTGACTGCATCTAAAGTGGATTTTTGCAGCAGCTAAAGCACAATGAGTTAAGCTTTTCATTAGAAATAATTGCCCAAAACATATCTAATATTCTAATAGGCTGCCGACCTTGCCTGCGATGAAATGTCACCCAAGATCAAATAATAGTCACAACGGCCGCCGCCCACGCGACGCGTAGTTTTCTGCTTAAAACCATTGATATTTGGCCTTCCACCACCTTCCTTTGCCTTTCATGTACGGATCACCAAGGATTCAAGTGTCGCAAGGACATTCCTCTTGTTTGTTTTAAGGCTGAGTGCCTGGGTTTTTAAAAATGCCTGCAATTTAGCATAATGTCTGTGATGCTTACGTCGTTAACCTCATAGTGCCAAGCCTAAGCATGGCAATTCCCGAAGACAGCTAAAATATCAGAACTAACGCTCATACTAGGTTGCAGTGAACGCATCCAGAAAGACGAAACCAGAACGACAGAGCCTCAAATTCAACCGCGTCAACCCGCGTCGTCTGCTACGAGAAACCACAAAGATGGCAGTGGCCAATGAAGCCCAGTGGCGCCGCCACGCGGCCAAGCCTCCGGGAAACGACTCGCGTGATGGGCTTTGCGAGACGAGCCGCTTTGTCCTCAAGCAGGCAACCAACAGTCGTTTATACGCTGTCGTTTCAACCGGCTTGTTTTTCCACACGCTCTGTGCTCGTCGTATTTTCTCCCGAGCAGCGTGATTGCTTTTTGAGCCGAGGTAGTCGAGTTTTATTTTGTTTAGGTCGTGCGTTTTCAATCGCTCGCTGAAAACTTCGCTGCGCGCTCCGCCGAACTTGAGACGGCGGGCATCACCATGGCTGTTCCCCCGAGCGCCACTGTCGTTAGGCTTCGTACGTTTTCGTCTTTGTTTTTCCTCGGCCCTTTTTCGCCGACCCTCCGGCCGTAAATAATAGAGCAGCCATCGGCCCCGTCCCTAGGCCAGATGTAACTACCCTCGAGGGGTTTTAGCTCTCAGGCTGGGCCACACTCAGCGATTCATGGATATTGTAGCGTGCTACGTTGTTCCCGACAACTGCAAGTAAGGGGAAAAGAAACGCGGGCAGACGACACAAGCAAACCAGGCAACTGAAAATTGTCGTCTGCTACACAGGCGGCACTTCATCTAATGTCTCTACACCTCTAAAACAAATACTTCGCGCGGCCATCATGGCTCGTGGTGACAGCCGAAATGGACGATGCCCTTTTCCCCTCGCACTGCTCCTAGCCTCACCTTCTTTTATTTTTTAGGATCTGTGGAGATGCTTTTCTTGCAGGGCTTCTAGCTTCTTCGTGGGTCTGCGCGCCAGCTTCCTGGGTCTCTTCCATTCGGTTTAAATACAAATGAGGCGGCAGCGAGGGTCACTGCTGCCTTCTTAGACTGGTTGTCGATCCTTTTTTAAGCCTTAATTTCTCCCGCCCACTCTTAAGGATCCTACGAAAAAAAGCGCACATAAAAAACCATCATTAGACCATGATGGTTTTTGCAATGCTAAGTGAGAAAAGACACTCCTGGTCTTCTTGGTAATGTGGAATTTGGACCCGAAATCCCGTTATCTGGACTCTCATTAGTGGCTCACTTTCCTTCACGGGGGAGATTAAGAAACTTGATGAGCGACGAAGCGTGCATAGATGGATGTTCTTCTCAACGGTCGTTCGTCTTACTGCATTTGCACGCGTGTGGTAGGCAAGTGCCTAGGCAGTTGTACGAAGGAGCTGTGGAGCGCAGCATGTTTTATTTTTGGTCAGGTGAACGGGAGTAAGCGGTCGCTTTATGAACGACGAAGCCAAAGCTTGTATGGACGAAAGCAAGGATAGTGTGGAAACACCAGGCGTTTCAGCACAGATTGTAGCGCAAGGCCTGGACAGCTTTGCTCTTGTAGCCCATGGATGTGACGTGACACACCTACTTCGTGACCGGCTCTTTGTTTCGTTAGTTTAAAGGAACGGCGATAAAAAAACACCGGGGCACTCGTTTACGCCCCGCGTGAGAACACTTCGTAACGCGTAATAAAAAACACTGGAACACTCTTTACGCCCCGCGTTGGAACGCTTCGTAACACGTAATAAAAAACACTGGGACACTCATTTACGGCCCGCCTTAGAACGCTTCGTAACGCGTAATAAAAAAACACCTGGACGCACGTTTACGCCTCGCGCTAGAACGCTCCGTGCTTCAAAGACACAAAACTTTTACAGTACAGCTGCATACTTCTACCCCCTAATCTCCATTGGCAAAAACACCAAGGCGCCAAAAATACATTTATACACTGCATGCTTCGCCACTCCCAGGGTTTCACGTTAGTGGAGATGGCCCGGAATTTTTCATTTTCACTTTTTGCGCCTGTACGAGCAATTCTAAGCGTCGGTTGCGACAGAGTTTTCCCGCAGGCACGCTAGATTAGGCAGGAACAGATTTGAGCGTTCGAAAGTTTTAGTACTAAGGTTTCAAAACTTCCCCCGAGTGCACTGTTCACAAAAAGAAAGCAATTCCCGCTAAGATTTTCGGGGACTCGCGCAAACTATTCCAACGATTCCCTTCAAACTGTCCCACTAATCGCCTCCACGTTGCGTTGCAGCCCGAAAAAAACGCTCCCTTTGAACAAGCCCAGCAGGAAACGTCGCGAGAGATGGACAGAGATTGGGGAAACACGGTACACCGTGAGGCTATATCGGTCGCGCAGGGTCGTAGGGTCAGACGGGATAAACGTGCGAAGGGCAGATGACGCCAAGAAAACGGGAAGAAAGAAAGGAAGACGCTGTTGCCGGGTCGTTTCGGCTGTCAGCCGCATCAGCCTTGGGCCGGAGAGATGCGATTCGAACGACTCCGGCACCCTGTTGCGTCATTACGATCGTCTTTCTCCTCGCCATTCTCCTCTTCCTTCTACTCATCCTCCCTTTCTATCCGCCTTCGATCGCGCATTTGTCGAACTGGGGAAGAAGGGGAGAGAAAAAACAAAGAGTAGAAGAGAGGGAGAGGGTGAAAGAGTTGCGAGCGCGACCGAAAAACGCGATGTCGTCAAGCTCGTCGAACATTAACTGCACACGCGCCTCGCAAATCGCCCAAGCCCTGGTAATGAGGCTAATTGACTCGACGATGAAGGAAATAACTAGCGACTGTGACGCGAAGCAAGTGGCGGACCGGCACGACGCCTGCTAATTCTTTGTTGTATAGTTTCGTAATAGACGTTCCAAGGTTGCTTCGTTGCCTCGTTGCTGATATTCGTGGTCCTCTTTGTGGCGGCCCGTGAGGACAGTTTCTCACTTATGTTATTGAAGGTAAACCTTAACGTCAGTTTCTCTTAGGGGCGAAGCCTCTTAGGGGCACGGGCTTTTGGTGTATGCAGTCGTCGTCGTAAGCGTCGTCTCATGTAGTCATGGTACTAAACGACCGGGACGCTCGTTTACGCCTCGCGCTATAGAACGCGACGGTTGCTAAAAAAACACCGGGACACTCGCTTACGCATCGCACTGGAACGCTTCGTGCTTCAAAGATACTGGCATATATTGGATTTTGTTAATGTTTTGCTTTTGCCGCCCGGCCGCGTCGGGATTTATCTGTGTGCCAAGTCAAGCGCTTGTTTCATTTTTTATTCTGTATGCCACACGGGTTATCCCATTTGATAGGAAGAGTGTTTCGCCTAACGTCACTAGCATAGAATAATTTTTGATTTACAGCATTTTTGATGTAATTCGACGGTTTGAGAAACTTCCGCGCCGAAGGATAAATACCCGCAGAGCTGACGCTGCAGCATTCGATAACCGACACTTGCCTCCGCACGTCACTTTGTTGACTGCTGCTTCGCCGCCTGTGTATTTTTTTAGTTGTTAGGGGAGCGCAAGTTCACTCGAAAAAACCTTTCTTTTCCTTCCGTCGTCATTGGCTTCGGGACAATACGAAACTTTTACAGCAAGGCTGTATAACTCTACCCCCCAACGGTTTCATCTCCGTGTGCAAAAACGCCAAGACGCCAAGAATACCCTTGTACACTGCATGCTTCGCCCCTCCCCAGGTTTTCCGTTTGTAGAGATGTCCCGGGATTTTTATACAAGATACCCGTCACAGCAGTACGCCAGGCCCTCAGCTTCAGAGCAGGTAAGCAAACCTACGTGCCCCGAGAAATTTTTGAATGGTCTTGCACCTCAACAGGTTGCTTGTTTCCAAGAAAGATGCGGTTCGACACGTGCCATCAGGTGTCCTCGAAGTGACGTGCGCCTGACACCTTTACCGCTGCGCACCGTTATCACATTTCTTATGCGGACTGAAGCTTTTTTTATGAGCGCCATCCATATTGTCGTAAAAGTGGCCTTCTGACTTCAAAGCCACTAAAACTTATTTACTCTTCGCCTTCGAGCCTTTTATTAGATCTGCCGGCTTTTTTCTATTGCCCCTCAACTTTACTGTGGGATTTTTAACATCGTCCCCTCAATATATTTTCATCACCACGTACCCGAACCACCTCTACCTCGACTACACGCTTGTGGAATGGAAGCAAGAACTTGCTGCTAAGGTGGAAGGTTAAGAAACCCGTTCCGGAGCAAATGAATTAGCTTTTTTTTTTCACAGAAGCTTGCGTCGGCTATTGAGCCGCACACAAACGCACAGCGACAGGCTACAGGGGAATTTGAAGACTATAACTTAAAGCACTTTAATGCTATTTCGGGATCGCAGGAGGTCAGGTTAGGTTCAATACAGACTGCGCACCTCTTAATAAGCAGAAAGCGTGGAACTTTTCTGAGCCCTATAGCTTCTAAATATTACCGTGAATCCAGGTACAAAATAAAAGAAGCTATAAAAGATATCGCAGGGGGTAGGATGATCGAGCGAACCGCGTGCGCGCCAAAGTAGTCGCCTATATGCGAGCCTAAAATAAATGAGCCGTGCTAACGGCCTTTTGTGTCGACAACCTTTCATCAATACTCCTTTCGTAGGTCGTATCGGGTATGGCGACACCGCTAAAATAAACTAGCAAACTAGAAGTGTTTTTTTTTTAGGTCTGGAATGAAAAAAATAATACGTGTACAGAATAGCGCCCCCTTATACGCCTCGATCTTCGCGATGGATGCGCCGCCTGCCGCCGCTTCTCCGCGGCGTGTACGGGATGTGCGCTGCGGGGCTGATCGGGGTTCATACCGTGTTTTGGTTCTCTTTCGCTTCTCGCTTACCTAAGAGGTCCCCCCTACAGTCTCTGACTCTGGGACCTCCTTCTGATATGTTGTATTGTATACATTCTTATTGTAACACAAAGTGAAATAAATTAAAAAAATTCAAAATTCAAATTGAAAATTCAGTGCAGAACACTTTAGGGGCTCGCTTCATCGACGTAGCTCGTTCGCTGAACACAAGTACAGCCACACACGGCGTTCCGTCGTCGCGGTGTAACCCAGAGACATCGAAAGCCAAGCTGTTTATATAGACATAAGCGTTCGATACTCGTGAACCACTGGCGCTTATCATACATCTCTCCGTTGTTTAGCGCAAAGAAAACTGTAGGGGCATTTGAGGCAAAATATACGTAATGAACCGGCAGCACCCTCGTTAATTTAGTTAGGAACGCTCGGTGGGTTGGTTTTTACGATAGTAAGCGAAAAAAAGTGGCAGTGCAACGCCGGTACGTGCGGGAGGAAAAGCAAGCACACAAAGAACAGAACTCCCGTTGGCGCAGTTTCAGGTCGAGGGCGCGAGCCCTGCGAATGCGGGCAGTTTGAATTGCATTGGGTGGTAGCAGTGAGCTGATAACGGCACTACAGCCCCCTATGTCGAATCACTGCTCTGCACTTCCAACAGCTTTCATATTGAGTGGTAAGGCTTAATTTTTTTCCTTCCGGAGCATTAAACAACTTGTTGCGGTTACGTCTGTAAGCAAATGGTACGTTTAGGGCACTTAAAAAATGCCGCGGCTTTGTAGAATGCTCTAACGCAAACAAAAGCTATCCGGGGACGTGGTTCTATGTGCTTTCTCACTGCTTTTGCGGGCGTCGGTGACGGGAGCAGCATATCGCCACTGTCACCTCCGAATACGTCAGGAACAAGCGAATTCTATTGTTGCCTCGTTTAGACCTGATACTGGCACAGCGAGTGGTTGGTTTCGTTTAGCAGCGCGTGCAACGAATTCGGTTTCGTTTCGAATATATACGTCGTAGAAGAAATGTTAGGAGATGTGGTTACCCAACACCTGACAACCACTTCTGCTTTTTATGGGAATATAAGCCACGCGAAAATGTTAAGCTTAGTGCAAGGCTCCGAGTCGTTAAGTATGTGAGCAAACACGCCTTATAGCAAGAACCAAGGGAAGTTAATGAAAACAAGGAATAATAAATGGTCTGCAAGTCGGGAAGAAACAGAATATATCTTACCAGAATGAAAAAAAGACAGTGCAGCTTCGGAAATGTTAAAGACATCGGTCTAATCCTCAGCCAGGTAGGATTCACAAGACATAGCAAGATGTGAAATGCACTGACGTTTCACAGTGCATCGGGGAAGAGGGAGCGGGACACTTAACTATAGCTGTGTCCGAATGCGGAACGAAATCAAGGAATAAACGTTTTAGTTAGTCACACACACAAGCTGCGCCTTCACTTACTTTTTCTCTTTCGACTTCAACGAACAACTGATCACTCAGCGAATGCATTTTTTTTTTTCAAATAAAGGGTAGGCAGTTCACGAAGAATAAAACATGTCGTTGGAAGAGTGTGGTATTTGATACGGTACTCCGGTTTCAGTTTGTGCTAGCTTCTGCAGGCTGCTTGTATGATATGGTGATGTTTCCAAGAGGTGTTTAGTCTAGGACGCGGCTTACTCCGTATAATCCCGCCGCTGCGCCGCTCGTGAAGGATATATGTAGCAGATGACGAATGTTTGCGGGCGTTCACCTCAGGACAAGACGACACAGCATTGAATTTTTTGTCGTGTGCTGATCCTTTGGTATAATTTTGTATTATCCACCGTAGTTATTTTGTATAATGTCAGTGAAATTTACGCCACACTGGCTTGTCCAGGGTAGTGATCAATATCTGAAGCATGATATTGGCAAACGTAACTGGTGTACGAAGGAATAAGTTTACGCAAAAGACGAGGACGAAGAGATGAGAGGACAGGACGAGCGCAACTTCCAGTTTTATTTTGCATGAACTAGCAACACACATATATACCTCCCACCGGTGTCAGCCTCTTTCCTATCACCAGTTGCACCATCCGATAAGGCGTAACAAGAATCACAAATCAAATACAACAAACAAAACAAAACAATTCGATAAAAGGGCGTAACAAAACAGTATACACCAGATAACAGATACTACTTAGACTGTACGTCTTCCACAAAAAAAAAACAAAAAAAACACGTGTCACTCGTAAAATCAAAGATGAACGGATAAAATCAGAGCCAAAAGGGCATAAACCACTAAGAACTGGTGTGCTGTAAGACACTGGTGCTCCGCTAGATTGTGCAAGCGCACAAAACCGATTTACATCGTAGCGTATAGCCGTAGCATGACCATCTGAGGAAACGCTGCTTACGGTGACACTGTTGGTAATTTTTACGGAAGTGGAATCACAATCAGCTCCATGCATATGCCGGCATCGCGACGAATGTCGGCTACGCACACCTGGCGTTTATAAAGGCCGAAGTTACCCCTCCAAGATCGCATCAGGAAAGTTTTCATTCTCGCAAATACCCCACATTAGCGAACAGAGTGACTGCTGGACATAAATATGCATTTCCAACGCACACAAATGGTAAACCTCAGCCGTGAAAGTGCCGGAAAAGCAGCGGCAACCGGGGGGGGGGGGGGGGGGGGGGGGGCAGGGGGGGGGGGACTTGCGGCTGCTTCCGGAAACGGGCCGCTAGGGCGATTTCTGTGGCGCCCCTACAGGCAGCGCTCGTGGCGCATAGGCATCTTGCTCGAATCTTCTGGATACCTTCGAGATGCAGTGAGCTCTTGTAATAACAAAGTCCCCAGGATTGAGAGCGGACTTCGTCATAAGCGATACTTCGTTCAAAGCGTAACGAAGTTCTTGTTATCTTCAAATCTCAAAGCACTTCGAATGAAGTGATTTTGTCACAACCAGGGTTCACCGTGTTTTGCCGGATCTAAGAACCACCCCCGGCAGTTGGCACGCTGTCGCGCTGGTTCGGCTCGCACATGGACAGAGTAATGGCGTTTATCATCAGTACTACCACTTTCTTTTTAAAACTCAAGTGCGACCAACTATGTAGACAACAGTTCTGCCATACCCAAATCTGCTTTCCTCTGCTGCGCGCGTCGAGCACTTTCTTGTTCGACAGCTGCTATTGCCAGGCGTGCTCCACTCGAATACCTCACTTTAAAATTCACTTTGAGTATGCCGCGCTATTCTTCTGGCACCTGCTACGATTCTGCGCGCCGGAAACATGTTCGCGCTTGCTGCAAGCTTTGCGGAGTCCCACGGTGTGTAAGAAAGCTACCACGTACAAGTAGCAACGTGCCTCGGGACGGCCGGGTCACGGGCGCCTCGCTGTCGGCGTGATTCAAACTTCGGCGGCTGCAAGTGCGGCGTGCAGCGACTTGTCTCGGCGGGCAGACGTTGCAGCCGAGATCTCCTCTCTCCCCTCTCTCAGAATCAGCGTGCGCCGCTACTACCGACCCCTCACGAACTCTGGAGAGAGTGTTGTGTGTGTCGGTACTATGTTCTCGCCGTGTGCAAAAACACGAGGAGAGCTGTTTGACCGTTAGCGCTTTGGGCATAAATACGGGGCCCCGAGCGCAGAAGTTCATTCGTTTTGGAGCAGCGAATCAGTGCTGTTCAACCCTGCTCGATTACTGCACTGTAACCTCGCCCGGAAGGGCATTGTTCTTATGTTCCGCCATGGAGTAAACCAGTTAAGTTACCATTCGGCATCTTGTCATCAGGCAGCAACATTTGCTGGCCACTCTACCACCCCGCTACCTCACATGACGGAGGCGGCGGAGCCCGGTTGGGGGACGCCTTCCCCTGCGTAACACAACCGTTATCTTACCAACGCCCGCATGTTTCGTTGCCAGGAAAAAGCTGTACTCAAAATAAGCGGTCTGAGCAAGCGACACCTTTTGAAACGCGTGTTCTGCTCGTATGTCTGCGGTTTAAAGTCGCACGTGTTTCACATAAAAAAAATTTCTTGCGACACTTCAACCTGCTTACATGCTTTGCAGCCAAAAATGTGAAGGTAGTCATGGAAGAGTTTGTTTAGGTTTCCTTCGCTTTTGTTTGTGTTTTTTTCGGGAAAATTACTTTGACAGGCAGGTGGCCGAAGCTTCTCCAGGATCTGAGTCCTCCGTGGCTGGGTTGCACGTGTTCTAGTCGTGTGCCGCCACGTTCACCTGTCCTGCGATGTAACGTCAGCGCTGCATGTACCAGGCCAACTCTTGTTACACGGCTGGCAACGCGCGTGGTATAGGAACGTGCTCGGCACGTATTCTGGAAGCCCAGGTTTTCTTCCTGTACGAACTGAAGCGTGTATTCTTACGGCCATTTTCTGTACAGGGAAACAATGCCAAAGCCCGTTTTTACGTGCGGAGTACCTTAGGACCACACAATGTCCGTCCGCGTCCGTGCGCATAGCATTTATAATCGCAGAAAAATCACACAGGCACTTGCAGGATTCGAGCCTGTGTCTGGAAGACCAGGCAGGGTTAGTGTCAGCCGTCTTACCCATTGGGCTACAACCGTGAGTTAGTACCCGAGAGTCAAACGGCTTACTCCCTCGCCTGTAACGGTGCGGAGTACCTTAGGACCTCCCAATGTCCGTCCGCGTCCACCCGTGCGCACACCACCATCAAGCGAAAAATCAATTTGAGCCGTGAGTTGCAGTTTTGTTTAGGGAATAATCAAGGTGAAACTCACGGCTCAAATCGAATGGCGGTCGGGGCGCAAATCGGATATCATTCGGGGCGCAACTTGGACGTCATTTCGAGTCCCCGTACTCCGCACCCTCGCCATCATCCACGGAGTGCAGATGCTGCCATTTTTTGCACAGCGGGGCACAATTAGGGCTTGCGCTGTAAAGAACTAGCACGATACTAACACCCACAGTTTATGTCCCATTAAACAAAGCCAGCTTCGATTCCCTGTCAGCTTCCGATACCTAGACCTCATGTTCTTCACGAGCCGGCACTGCGGCAACTTGAGGGCGCGTTCTTGGCACGAGCCGGCATTGGAGGCTCGCGTAAAGGACTCGTACTGAGGCCGCTGCGTCTAAGGCATTGCGTTAGCGGTAGGGATGGGTACCTTACCCCGTGCGTTGCAAGCAACCGTGGAACCCCATCTAGGAAACTTCAACTGTTGCCGTGAGTTCTTAAATGTTCGGGGGAATAATAGGGGGGAAACCAGGCAAGCGAATGGCGGTCGGTGCGCAAACGGATATCATGGGCGCAACTTGGAGAATTTCGAGCCCGTACTCCGCACCCGCCACATCCACGGAGTCTGCTGTCTATTTTTTGCTCATTTGCACTTAGGGCTTGCGCTGTTAACAACTACGATATAACCCCACAGTTTATGTCCCTTAAACAAAGCCGGCTTCGATTCCTGACTTCCATACCTGACCGGCATTGTTTTGCTTGGCCGGCTGCGGAATTGAGGGCGACAGCGACGGACAGACATTGGAGGCTGGAAAGGGACTCGACTGAGGCGCTGCCTAAGGTATGTAGCCGAGAGGATGCCCAAATGAAAAGCGTTGGGAATAATGGACGCAGTGCTTTCAGCGCTTTAGGCTCGTACCAGAAGGCGCTGCGAACGCCGCTTTGATGGTTACTTGCGCTGCGTCGGAGCGACGCATGATGTTTAGGGGCGCCCGACTGGAAAGCTTTCGGTGTAATGACGCGCGGCGCAGTTAAGGGCTGCCTTGACAGTTGCTAGGATTACAAAGGCGCACTATGGTGCCTTTCGGGGCAACACAGTTGCGATGCAGCAGATTTGTGTGATGGTCAACAAGGGGCTGCTATAAAAGCTGCCGAGAAACTTATCTGTACAGTGCGCGTGATAGATAGGTCGAATGAGAATGAATGAATGAATGAATGAATGATGAATGAATGAATGAATGAATGAATGAGTATTTAATAAATGATAAATTAGTATTTCAGTAATTTCTACTCAAGTACACACAAACGTATGCATAAATTCGCAGGGCAAATGAAATAGATGTTGCGGACAGCGTGACGGTCCTTGGCTTCGCCAAATCTATACATGACAACACACGAGGGGATATGGGCCACCTCTCCCCCCTAGTTTACGTGCATTAATTCTACGCACGCCTCTTTGTGTTTTGTGCAGGGGGGATTAAAAGAAATGCGAACAACAGAGCGCACAGCCTCCGACGCATGAAACACCGTCTGGCTGCAAGGCCAGTAAATTGCGCGCATGCGTAGTTCTTCCAGAGCGTTTGAGACTGTGGCCTACTGTCAGGGCAAATGCTTGATAAAGAAGCAACGCCGGCCGTTTATTTTGAGGCATCTTTTCAGGCTGCGTCGCCACTGAACAGGATGTTCGTTGAAGGGCATCATGCTAGCTGCAATCAGCCTGCTGCGCGCTTGGCTCCCGAATGTACAAGTAGGTGATAACAGGATGCTCAGTGGCGACAGACCATAAAAAGACTCCTCAAAATTAATGACCTGCGTCGCTTCTTTATAAAGCATTTCCCCTAACACTAGGCCCCACTCTCAAACGCTCTGAATGAACTACGCATGCGCGCAGTTTACTGAAAGGGCAGCCAGATGGTGCGGCATGTGTCGGAGGCTGTGCGCTCCGTTGTTCGCATTTCTTTTACTCCCACTGCACGGTGACTGCACAAAAGAAAAAGTTCAAACGTTTAATTTGGACACAACACGCCAAAGCTCCCTAGCCTGCCTAGCCTCCCTTACCCTCCCTAGCTTCCAAAAATCTGCTCGCACGTCAGTAGCAGGGTGAAGCAATATTCCATTACACTCTTATTACAGACGGATGGATAACTACACAGGATTCCTCAAATGTCATATGTTTTCTAAGTTCCTGAGTGATTGGTCATTGCTTCATTGTGCTTGTTTGTAAGCATTTTTTTTTGCGCTAGCTTTGAGTTTACAGTGAACCTCTGAATTATGCTCTGGGTATATTGATGATTGTATTGTTCAAAATTGCATGTGACATATTACAGTTGTACAATGTCCAAACTAATTTGTCTATGAATTGTCTCTTCGCAGTAATAAGGTTACTTTATTCCGTAATGTATAATTGTCCCTGCTTTCAAATGTAGCAGTCTTTTATATCTTTTCATATTAAGTCCGCCGGACAGTTCTTGGAACTTCTGGGACCTCCCCCTGTATTGCGTTTGAATGATAAACAAAAAAAGAGGAAACCGGCCATTTCCTCATTAATTTCACCGTCTATAAATTCACCGTGGGCACGTAGTCATCTCGGAAAAAAAAAACTACGGCTCTGATATGCGGGCCATCGCATGCAAAAATGCACGAATCCGCAAAGACCTAAGGAAGGTGTAATGCAAGCTAGCCAAGGAAGCGACTATCCACCAGCTATACAATTGTCGAACGTAGATATAAATACCCAATTAAAGAACAACAACAACGTGTGTGTTTTTTTTTTTCAGATGCATCAAAATCAAGAACGGGAAGAAATTGTTTCTTTAGGATTTCCCCTCCCCCTCCCCCCCCCCTCCCCCGTTAGAGGTAGATCCCACAACCAGGAGTATAACACCGGAACGCTTTACTCAAAGAGCCGTCTGCACGACTACGAAAACAAAACCGCCAAATCAGACGAGGAAAATATGAAAAGTGCCGGCAGCCAGCTCTAATTCACGCGGGGGTTTTCTCGCGATATATAAAAAGCGATGTTTGAGGGAGATGAACTGACTATTATTGATTCCTAAACCATCCTATACAGGTGCCATAAGAATAGATGGTACTACTTAGTTCCAGTGCACGCCACGTAAAAGGAACCGCATCGATTGTCTGTTTGCTCTGGCAGACGACCGAGTAGCTTGATGGTACCATAGATGTGTAAAAGCGTTCAAAGTGCTCAATGGAAGGGGACTTCGCGAACCATCAACCCAATACTTCCACGCAGTGCCATGTCATCACCAACAAAGACATGTGCACGCGAAAACACTGTGTTATCCATTTTGCCTCCTTCACTGAAAACTACAGCGACAATATTAAAGCATATCCCGAAACGAGACAGCAAACAATAAAACGACGAAGAAAAAAGAACTCCCAGATGTTAAGAAATTCTGGTGAAAAAAGCACAGAAATGTATCCTTCAAGTCTGAGTGCAACTCTGCGACTGGATTAGCGTGGCCCACAGCACTCAAACTGAGAAGTTCCCGGAGAACGCCAACGGAAGGAAATGCCGCTAAGCGACGACGAACAAGAAAGAATAATACCCAACAAAAACGGGCGCACTTCAAAAGTCGCTTGATAGCCCTCCGTTCATCTCTTTTTCTAAAAGAGAGACGGCTATACAGAATGTAAGCGGATCCCGGGACTCGAGCTCTCTGGAAGAATCGCGTCGTCGTTTCTTGTCGGACGAAGAGGGAAAAAAAATAACTCTGCCGGCTGATGGGTCAGCGGGTAACGCCGGAGAACGCCTCCACGTGCGTGCCCGTGGCCAATGAGACCCACACACGTGCTGCGCCTGAAAAGAAAACTACTCGCCGTCTCCCGTTGCTCGATGAACGGGAGATTGTTCGCGAGCACGCCAGAACGCGGATCGGGTCGCCGCTCGTTGGACGGAAGAGAGATGCGGGTTCCGGAGGCAAGAGGCAGGGACCATGTCTCCCTGCTGGCCAACTTTGTTGTCCGCCGGCCAATTTATCGGGCCCTGCTCGGAAACGACGTCAATCCGAGTGGCAGCAGTCGGAGGGGGTCGCATTTTCCGGCATCGCGATGCTACCGTGATCAGATGGGTTCGTTTCGCCTTTTGGGTGGTTCATACCGAAGCAACCAGAAAAGGACAAACCAATGAAGGAGGCCCTCGTGCTGCCTTCCTGTGCAGTATGGCTTAAGCAATTCCGGAATCATTGCCCGGTGTTTTTGATGTGGAAGAAATGATGACGTGATATGAGGAACAGAGGTGTCTCAGTCCGCCTTTTTTAACACGAAAGTGTTTTATTCTTGGTTATACAAAGATTTCGCTCACGTCATATCCGGAAGTGACGCCAGTACGACGAAGCAAGCGGACTGTCAAGGGTGCAACCCTGCACACAGGGTCTTCTTGCGCAGAAGCAACCTTTAGAACTAAAGAGTACGTTATGCTTAGGGTTGTTCGTTTTCGGGTTTTATATTTTAACACGAAAGTGTTTTATGCCGGGATACACCAAGATTTCACTGACGCCATATTCGTCGCGGAAATGACGCCAGTACACCTTTTCCGAAGCGACCCGCAAGCAGGACGTCGCTCGCCAAGCACACCAACAAGACACCCGCCGACCCGCCAATCATGCTCCGCTGCAGATTTCGCTGGACATTCCACTTTCGTATTTCACCGATTCCTATGACAGAGGAACCAACCACGGTTTTTTCGGTGTTGGGGCGCGATGACCGTACCGCTGTTAATGCGGTACGGGGACGTAGACCCACACAACGCCACGTACGAAGAGGCCTATTAGAATTATTAAGTGTGAGCTCAAGCGTCGTTTTAATATTATAACACAGAAATAAAACCAGAAGAAAAGGGTTGGAACGAACACCTGCTGACAACAATAGATTAATCCAGCGACGAATTCACGCAGTACCTTCTCGCCCTCGCGTCGTGTGCGACCGGCGGGGTCAAACCATTCGCTGTAATGTCAATGCCTGAGTGGCACCAGATGAACCAAAAATCGGCCACGCCGACTGGTATAAATGGGGCACGCCCAAATTATGCGATCACCTGCCCCGGTGCGCTGAACTTGATGCGGCTTTCGTGGTCGCGATCGTTGCGGTGTAGTTTTGACGCCCTTTAGTACACCTGCCAGGGCATGGCGTAATCTCAGCTTTTGCCTTGCGGGAGAAGATAAATAAGGGAGGATTCTGTGCATTCCGCCGGGCTTTTTGAAGTACGGAAAAAAACGACCTTCGGTAGAGCCTGGCCCTTGCACGAAGCTCTGCAACGTCCATCTCATCGGTCCGGGGAAGACTGTGTTACGCTGTAGGTATTCAATCTTGGCTGGCGAAAGTGTTTGTCAACGCGTTTGCCGCAGTACCAACTGTTGCGCTCGCCGGCTGGCGTGCCCTTATGTTAACGCAGTGTCTATAGGACACTGTCTATAGATGGCACTCTATAGAGTGCCGTCCGACGGCACTCCAGCTCAGCGCCCCAGGCATGGCTTGTGCGGGCCGCCAACATTCGAATATTTAAGACTGGCCTGATTCAGGTCACAGCGTCTGCAGTTGCGGTGTAGAGGTCTCTTAGGTTTTGAGCTCTGCTCAAGCTACCTTTATTTTCTTTATATTCTAAAGTTTTAATTACAATTTTATGGCTTAGGTTAGTTTTTGGTATTTTAAATGTTTTTTTTTTCACTTCACTTGGTTACGTTAGGTTAGTTTACGTTACGTTACCTTATTGGAGGCGAAGTAGTGCCAGACGCGGCATTTTTTCATTCGGAATGCCGATGGACGTCGACTTTAGTGGACTGTTTACAGTACCGTTGGACGGCACTCTATACACAGCCTTATGGTAATTGAAGTTTTAGTTGGCAGGGGTCTCCGCCGTTATGTTGCATTGTTTGTTTCTTTTGGACGTTCGAAATAAAGTTCGAAGGCGTTCAGCCGTGTAGAAATCAGGGGATTTCGTCCAACATCCTCGAAATGCAACTTGCGAGCCCCTGTACATTGTATACGGCGTCGGTTCTTGCCCAGTCTTGTCGGTGATGCAAATTTAAACTCTTTTTGGCATTCCAAGGCATCCTTTATTTGCACACTCTTTAGCTTTCAGCCCTTTTTTTAAAAGGGAGGTGCTAGCTGAATGGCATTGTCCGCCTTTCTTGATGAAGTTATTGCTGTGTAGGGAATTTAGTCTTTCAAGACAACATCCAACTGTACTGGCTATGTATGTGCTTAGTACCTCTTTTGGACAGAACCGTGGAATATGTAAACACAGGGATGACCCGCTCAGATGTGATTATATAACGCAAATTAATATTTTGACGAGTAGGACACGAAAGTACCCCGGAACAGAACAGTGGTCATCTATGAGTACAGACTGATACCCAAACGGAAGAAGGTATCTGTACCGGAAGTGAGTTTACTTGCTCAAGCAGCAAAAATAAGTTAAAAAGCTTTGAGAATATCCGCTCTGTGTACTTGCATTAAACGGTAACTTGGATTGTAAATTGAAGTTGCCAGAATTAAATTTCGACTCACTCAGTAAAAAAAAAAAAAAACTTTCCAAGTTGAAGGCGACCAGAAAAGGGGCTCATTCCAGTCGGAGCAAACAAACAGATAGATACAAAATTATTTCAAACGGAGCATTGCGTGCGAGAAACGCATTAGGGCCCCAATGTGGAGAAAAAGGAGCGGGGGACGCTCTTCTTGCAAATTGCGGTATCTCCGGCATAATGGAAGGCCTTGGGGAGGAAATTTGCGTCTTTTTTTAGGGAAGACAAAACACTCTGAGAACGGAAACAAGGCCGTGTAAAAAAAGTAGAGCCCTTTTTTGAGGGTGGCGATTGAAAAAGCCATAGTGTGCTGATTTTAGTGCAAAGCCACGAAAACAAACGCACGTCTCACCGTAGAAAACAATCATTTTTTTTCTACAGCATGTACCGTACGAGCCTGCCACAATGTACCATGGAGGCAACAAGCAAGTTTGGATCATTGGAAGTACTATCACATCGGAATCACAGTTATATCAATGCTAACGCAATCTTCAAAGCAATTCCGCCAAAGGGCAAAGGTGAAAATGAAGGAAGCCCACACTAACGCGAAGACTTGAAGGTAGCGAAGCTGTACGCAACCTTCACGACCATGACGACGGTTTACGACCCCGGTTGCAGCCGATTTGCTTCTTCTTCGCTGCCGGAACGACCTTTACTCCATAATTGTTGCGTTAACTGTGAGCGTCTTTCATTTTTTTGAAAGTGTTAATCACTGGACATCACCTTGGAGGGGCGTACGCTATGACGTGTCTTTCTCGTTCCGAGCAAGTGTTGCCGCGATTAGAACGAACGCTGGAGTATTTTCGAACAATTTTGCCAGTCTTTCTAAGTGGCTATGCTTGGCTTAACAAACGTGCGCCGGGGACGCTGGGCGGTCGTCGCGAGGCATGCACACACGAGCGGAGCCATTTCTTGGTTTTGTTAACTGCCGGGCGGTCGCCACAAGACGCGCGCTCACGTGCCCGCGCTCAGCAATTTCTTGGTATTTTTATCTGTGGACACGAAAAATTACGATTTGCTAAACAGCTTCTCTGTTAAAACAGAATAAACAGAGTGGCCAATCACCAGCCGCTTTCCCTCACGGCCTCTGTGACGTCAAATGAATTTGTTGGTCTCATTGCTGGCATTGATTAGAGCTACGACTGCTAAAAATAATTGCGTAATTGCATTGAATACTTTGTTTTGTTTTGATGGCGCAACTTCAGTGCTAACGTGGAGCTACCACAATTATGAATCTGTTCATAGTAACGCCACAGGAGTGTCTCTGCTGACGTTGCGCAGAGGAAAATTTGAAAACTTGTCAGTAATAGGGGTTGTTTTTTATTCAGTAAAAATAACGTCTTTTGGTGCCCGAGTGCAGTTAAGACAGTTATTACCAACTGTTTCTTTCTAAGATTAAAACAAGCACGCATCTTGTCTTCATTGACCTTTTGAAGTAGTTTGAACCAAAGACGAAAACGGTTGCGAGGCTAAACACAGCTGGGATTTGACCAGTTTCTGACTTATACTTAAAGTGGCATAGCGGCAAACACAGACGAAAATACAACACGCATCACCAAAGAGATACCCGACCGACAAAACCAGTGCCGTTTCCCATAGACTACACGCAGTTAACGTAGTCTAATGGGCTAAAAATAGATTATAGACTTTAAAAATCTAAAACCAACAACCCAAAAGGTGTCACCAAGACCAAGTACATTATGAGTCCAGACAAAGCTGCCGGGTAAGAGAGGAGAGAGAGAGAGAAAGAGAGAGAGAGAGATAGAGAGAGATAGATAGATAGATAGAGAGAGAGAGAGAGAGATAGAGAGAGATGAGAGAGATAGAGAGAGAGAGAGAGAGAGAGAGAGAGAGAATTCATGCATCTCCACGAAGTGAATCATATGATGAGTGGGCGAAGCACTGGGTATCGTTCTTACCGTAAATCACCCGTGGCATTGCCCACTCGTGCATGTAAAGGAATGACAACACGTGTGTACAGTACATACAATTCCAATTCAATCCAATCCCATACGATTCAATTTAATCCAATCCAATCCAATACATTTCAATCCAATCCAATCCAATCCAATGCTCCTCGCGCATGCGCAACACTGTGTACACGGACGTCAAGCCCCGGACAAATTGAGGTCCTAAGGTGCTTCGCCCCTAAAAGTTTGTCATCTTGGCTGAGCGTAACCAGCCGAGAGGGGGGTTCCGGGTGGGGGCTTCGTTAGACGGCGGCCAGGAGCCCATGGCCCCTGGCGGCGTCTCCCGCCGGCAGGATGACCGCAACTTGTACTTCGGGAAAGCAGCTGAGCAGCGCGGCCTCCCACTGATCGGAATTATTGATGTGGAATCCGGGGTTGGCAGACTGAAGGCTAACGCTCGTTTATTAAATGTTTACGCAACGTTAGTGTAATTTGCAAACTTTGATTTGAAAGCGCTAGCCGTACAGCGCCGCTAAACATTTGTAGGAAAGAAGTACTTCTTGGAACAAAGTGTTTGGAATGAATTTTCTCAAGGAATACCGATTACAGAAACGCAAACTAACGTGGTCGTTTTCCGGAATCACTAGAACCCATTTCAACTTTCTGACGGTCGATACGAGGGAAAAACCCTACATAATTTTTTATTCGCCAATGAGACGGTTTGGCTACACACTTTTCCTAATTAACCCCAGCGCGACAAATTACCAACATTTTCAGCAACTTACTGTAATTTTTACTGCCAAGCTGTATATATGGCTAGGGTACAATAGGACTTTGTTTCCGTGTGCAAGAACTCCCAGCGCCATACTAGAAAAGCACTCCATTATTCTGGTTTGCGCATCGTCTATCAGTTTAATTCCAGCTTTTGACAGCTGTCAGCGTTTGGCGCAACGCGGGAATGCGGCTGGGCTTCGCGGTGTCAGTTACACCCGTAAAAGCACGCCATTGTTCTTGGATGCGTACCATCTATTACCAGGTTTTGACAGCTGTCAACGTTCTGCGTGCGGCGGTGTGACAGATGGTGCACGATGCTGTCCTGAGGGAAATTAGTGTTGTCTCTGAAACGTGGACATGCACCGTTTCAAGCCGATGATCACACCCGGATTAAGGGAGGCAATCGCATGGACTCGCGAGAAAAAAAACCTGTGCGCGTCTGTATGTCCCGCGCTCGCTAAGGTACGACGACGCCAACGGCGATGATGTCTCGCTCATGAGACGATAATGAAATTGTGTTATCCACTATACAGCTTCGCTGCTCAACCACCTACCTCCGCCCGGCGGAATGGCTTTAAATTTTTGTGTAATTTTTCCAGTAGACAGTGCTCCGGAATACCGACCCATAAAAGCTAAGCAACATTTAGAACTGGCTGTATACTTTTGGTAAGGCGAAAGACATGTACGTCTCATTGGAAGGTGACCTTGAACGACATTGGCGTCAACACTAATGGTACAAAATCTGGTGCAAACATATCGCGTAACCCAAGGAAGGCAAGAAGCTAACCGAAGCATTCCATCGCGTATAAGGAATGATTATTGATTTCCGCAGTTAATAATGATTGATAGCAGTGATTAGTAAGAAATAAAGTTGAGTGAGATGAAGATGAAATACGGCGGATTGGCAAAAATAGGATGGATAATTGTTAATTATTGATTGATAGTATTGAATTCGAGGGGTAGATTAACGTGGATTAGATAAATTAGGGTGGATGTGAGTGGACGTTGATATAGTACTTAAACGGCGAAGTGATGAGACGGTGAAATAGCGTGGCTGCTGGGTTGACAGGTAGACGTATATATATATATAAGGTGCCCGCAACATCAGTACAGCCGTAACCGGAACCGCACCCCAAAAGGTGGGCGGGAGTATATAACGAGAGTGTAAATTTGGGCTTGTTGGTGAGGCATTCTTGGAGGCAAAGTGCGAGGCAGACACAGGATGAGGCAAGAGATGAGACGAGGACGAGCGCTAACTTCCAACAAAGTTTATTTCGAAAAGCAAACGAATATATAGCCCCCGCCAAAACAGTGAAAAATACACAGAACCATCTAGAGATAACGTACATGCCATCCGCAAACATTCTGTAGCCTAAGGAAGTTCAACTCTTTATCACAAAGCGCGAGGGAGGGGGTGCTGACACATTCCGGCGCCACTCTACAAAATCTTTTCCGCTTTGCAGGCTTTGCAGGCTTTGGCCTTCACGGCACGTAAGCGGGCTTCACTGCCTCTGCATTATTTCACTTTACATCTACACAGCTCCTTTAGAGGGACAGTGCCGTTTTGCGACCTTTCACCAGGAGTGTAGGCTATTCGGAGCCAGTTCCAATGCCCATTCTTTTTTCCTTGAATGGGCGTTGACGCAAAATGTCCCGGTGTGTGAATTCAATCGATGACGGGAACCGGATGCCCTGCAGCCTTGTTTCGCTGTCATCGAGCGGCCCACCGGAACTCGGTGGGGTCGATGTGAAACGGCCGAACACGCCCATGTCTGTGAGGTCGAGATAGGCGGCTCTTTTAGCCGAGGCATGAGAGATAACGCACTTCACTTGATGGGAGCCGGGGTTCCGGGTGAGCTGGTGCGTTGTTGGAGTGGTTACGGATAAACCGTTGGAGTGTCTAAGGGGTGGGATTAAAACGCTAAACGGGACTTAATAAAAGGTGGTTGATTTTGAAGCACGCGCGTTGTGTTTTGGTCTTCTATTGCGTTCATTTTTTTTTGCGCTACCTAGAACTTGGGAGAGAAAAAGAAAACAGATCACGGAACAGATCTCTTATACGATAGTTACACGGCTACGAAGCGCGTAGTGTCACAATCGCGTAAAGTGTAGCTCACATAAGATATCGTTAATTCAACTTGTTTTGAGTCAACTTGTTTTGCGCGTCTTACCATGATGTGTATGAGCGTGTCTACAGAACGACTGTGTGCGGTTTGAAGCGAAATGTTGTTTTATAAGTGCAACTTGACGCGTAAGCAGTGATAGACCTCCAGGTCCTCCGGCTCCCAAGACCTCCTAAGAGAGCGAAGAGCGCACGTCAGGTTGGAATGCGGACTTTAATGGAAGTAGTGCAGGTGAAGCACGCTCGCGTGCCACATTAAGGTTGGTGTTGGCGAAGCTGATGATGTTGCTTCGTCGTCTGCTACAGCCTATAAGAGGAAGAAATTTCAACAAGCACCACAGTATCCCCGATGAATCTTTTGATCTTTACAAAATAAATGTTTTTTTCTTTAGCGAAAGCCGTATAGATACCATTTTCACCTCAGCGGTGTGCCAACCAAAGTTACCGCTGTTGAAGTTTTAAAGCTGTTCAAAAAAAAAAAAAAAAAAAAAAAAAGCACTGCTGAGCTCTACGTGATGACCACATCACCACATCGGTAGGGCAACAGACGCACCGTAGTTACAAATTGAGAACATTCAGCAGTCAGAAAAAGGAAGTGTAGCTCAAAGTACACGGCGAACCTTGATATAGACCTACGTTTTGTATCGGCCATGCTAAAAGCCGATGGCGCAGGCAACGACGTGCACGCCAAAGTCATCAGGTTCTTGCAGATTTTGTGAGCGGCACTCACAAAGGTAACGACCCCAATTTCGATAACGACGCCACTAAAAATTCACCCGCAAGGGGAGCATGGGGAAGTGCGAATGCACGGGTGATGCGAAGGAACTCTTCTTGGCCAATCGCCCTAAGTGGGTATGTGGTGGGGTCGCTTTCGCACTTAAAAACTCTTCTTGGCCAATCGCCCTAAGTGGGTATGTGGTGCGGATGGACGGACGGCGGTGGACGCGTGATTCAGGGTCGCTTAAGAAGTGCATTCGCCATTTGAAGGTCGAAATGCTGCTCATAAGTACCAGGTCCTCTCATTCAATGTCAGCATTTAACTTTCCAAACGGCGCATGCATTCCGATGGACGCCAGCTTAATTGCATTTTTCCGTAGAGCACTTGAATCCTTGTTTAGGGTTTGCTTTCCTCTAGAGAGAGAGAGATCTCTGAAGAGAGAGAGAGATGAGTTCGAGAGAGAGAGCTAGAGAGAGCGAGCAGATCGTCTCCTCTCTACTCTCTCTTGATCTCTCTCTCATGCTATCTCTCTCTCTCTACGTCCTCTCTCTCTCTCCTATCTCTCTCCTCTTCTCTCTCTCTCTCTCTCTCTCTCTCTCGCTCTCTCTCTCTCTCTCTCTCAGATGACGTCTATTGCAACAAAAGGGCCATGCTGAATAAAAAATTCCGGGCCATCTCCATTAACGTGAAACCTGGGGAGAAACGAAGCAAGCCGTGTATAAGTGTGTTCTTGGCGCCTTGTCGTTTCTGCCCACAAAGATGACACCATTGGGGATGGAGGTATACAGCTTTGCTGTAAAAGTATCGTGTCTTTGAAGCACGAAGCGTTCTAGCACAAGGCGTAAACGAGTGTGCCGATGTTTTTTTTTAGTACGCGTTACGAAGCGTTCAAGCGGGAAGAGTTAACGAGTGTCCCGGTGTTTATTTAATGCACGTTAGGTTCTAGCGCGAGGCGTAAACGAGTGTCCCGGTCTCTTCGTACCGTGACTACATGAGACGACGCTTGCGACGACGACAGGAGACGCCAACAACTGCGAGCCCAGTAAGGGGCTTTCGCCCTAATAATCAGCATATTACTCCTCATTATCACAATCATATTCATTCTCATCATCCGTAGTCGCCGCCAATGCCTCCATCATCATCATATCATCATCACCGTAATTCCCCTTTCTGTGTTCACTGCAGGATAATACCTTCTCCCACGTTCCTCCTCCGACGGTTCCTGTCTTACTTCCCAGAATAGCAGGAGCGAAAAACCGCCTTTTTGGCGAAGCCGCGCCGCACACGAGCACGTGTCTGTTTATGCGCCCACTCTCCGCTAACCTGCGAGAAAACACGGCGCAATTTCGGCAATCACGCGGGGAACGGAAGCAGACAGCGACGCCAACGCAGCGGTTTATGGTTGCGCGATACACCCACCACCTACTCGCCAATTCACGTGGGAGTGATGCCAGCCAGCGCTGCAAACCAGAATTTATCGCGACACTTAGCGCGATGTTAGGTGTCGCTGGCATCCACACACGGTTGTGAGTTTGTTTCTGTCAGGTCTGCCTAGCGAAATGCATCTGTCTGGGCATGCCACACGGAGACATCGCGCTTCTCACGCTAACGGCGAACCGCGCTGTATTGCAGAGAGCCGAGACGGAACTGGTTCGCGAATGACGGCAAAAACCGTCCTCAGGGTGAAAATATAACGTGTGTTTTAGTTTTAGCTTAACTAAGATGGCTTGAGAAGGAGATTTTCTCGCTACTCGCGGCTAAGGAAATTTGCCCTTCTCTTGCACACTGTTAAAAAGTAGTAGCTGTCGAACTGACTGTATTTAATAACGTACTAAACGTTGTGGAACGTTCAGAATGTTGAGAAACGATTGTAAGTGGGCAGTTTATTTTGGATGCCACTGCAACTAAGTAGAAAAGCGTTGAATGGTCCAGGGGTGGCAGTTTATGTTAAAATAATTGATGTATTCATTGCCACACGCACTCATGCACGCACGCACACATCGTTGCACATGTTGTTCATTATCATCCTCAATCATCCTATCATTATCAATCATCATTATCAAATATCATTACACATGTTCAGAATTTCAACAATAAAGAAAATGATGTTTAATTGTATTATTATTTGCTCCCCCGTGCAATAACATGAGGTCATGGTACCAGCTAAATACAGAAGAATGTAAAAAAATTCTGCAGAAATTCAGAGAATTATCTACTAATGCGTAGGATTCTTACGCCGCTTGTGTTTAGTATGAGATTTTACAGACAAATTTTTTGTTTGGTTTTTATATATCATGTCCGACCAATTATCTCCATTTACGCTATTATAACGATTCGAAGTGGAACATTCGTGAAATCTGCATTTTTGTGGAAATGCAGCGCGTTACACGGTTCGCCATTTTCCGTATTTTTATATTTTTCTTATTTTTAGTGTTTCAAAATTTATCTCTACCAATTATATCATCTACGCTAATAAAATTATTATAGGTGGAACTTCCGCGAAATCTGGATTACTGTGGAAATGGTGGTCGTTAAACGGTTTGCCATTTCCCGTTTTTATAATCCTATTTTTGTCATTTATCTTTTTTTCACAATTTCGTTTGACCAAATGTGTTCATTTACGCTATTAAAACGCCTACAGATTGAACTTTTCCAAAATCTACATTATTGTGGAAATGCAAGGCGCTACACGGTTCGTCAGTGTCCGTAATTATTTTACATTTTTCTTATTCTTTATTAAAAAAATTAGTTTATCCAATTATCTCCATTTACCCTATTATGACGATTACAGGTAGAACGTTAGCGTAATCTGTCATATTGTGGAAATGCCACGGGTTATACGTTTTGCCATTTTCCATACTCTTTTATTATTTTTCTTGTTTTCTAGTTTTTCAAAAATTTGTCCGACAAATTATCCTAATTTACGTTATTATGACGATTACATATGGAACTTTCGGGAAATATGCATTATTGTGGAAATGCAGGGTTACATGGTGCGCCAGTTTCGGTAATTATTTTATATTTTTCTTGTTTCTTATTTTTCAAAATTTCATTGGACCAATTAATTTCATTTACGGTATTATAATGATTACAGGTGGAACTTTTGCAAAACCTGCATTACTGTGGAAATGCAGGGCGTTATGCGATCCTGGCTGTGGGGGAGAACTCGGCAAAGAATGCTACACATTAAAAGCGTTTACAGGGTAAAATAGGGTGAAATCAACGATGCTAATCAGTTTAGCGTAGCAGTAAACGTTCTGCCTATTCTCCTTTACATTTCATCCCAAAGTAATATTGCCGTCTCAAGAAGCAGTAATATTTTGTGACTTTTAAATCCTTCAAATTCGAGTGCCTGAAACTACGGAAGATTGATATTCGAAATTAGGATTGTATTGCCTTGTGGTTATAAATTACACCAGAGACATCCTGCCCGCTAAGTTACTCAAATGCCCACTTGCTTCTTTAGTTGCTTGCTCAGGTGTTAACGCGATTCCTCTCAAACGCCAGTTTTTCATAATTCAGAAGAACCCTTACAGGGAAGTAGTTCTGAACACCGCTCGTTCGAGAAAGCATTCCAGAATCCCTTTGAAGTCGTTGTCACCAATCCATTCAGCTTACACTACTTCTCGTTTTCTTTCACGCCTAACTGCATCGGGCAAGCAGCTCGCGTATTCGATGAGCACACATGCGTTCGTGACACGAATGCCGATCGCGTTACAGTTGGAATCGTCCAGGTCTCTTCCCTGGAAGCGTCTTGCACGTGATCGGCATCATCATCCCCTCCTGGCTACTGCCTCCGAAAAGAGCTCTCGCGTGGCGTCGCCAGTGTTGGCCGTACGAGAAGGACGGTACATGGGACATTTTCACAGCTTCCACCTGATAGCCGCTACTTAAAGGGACCCTGCAACATTTTTGATAAGCGCTTTCACTCTTTCTTTCGCTTCTGGAACCACTGTAGAAGCTATAGTTATCGCCAGCACGGAGCAGCGCTGCGTGATTTGCTCGTCGCACCAGATACTCTTTCCATTTCTGTTTGTTTTTGTGACTTTTTAAAAAAAAGTTGCTATCGAAGAGCGTTCATTGCTGCAACTGAAGGACAACCGGCCAATAACCGCTACATGGCCTCAGTGACGTAATTCGAGCCGTCGAAGAACGCCAAGACCGAGAAAGCGAGAAAAATCTTTCGAGTGAGTTTACAAGTTACCTGATATGCATAGAGCAGTAATTTTTGGCTGAGGTACTTTGCGACCCCCTAATCTAAGTACTGGGTGTGTTGAATGACTACTTTCTTCAAGCATTTAATATTTAAAAAAAACTTGAAAAAAGTGTTGCACGGTCCCTTTAACGTTCCATCGGTGACGAAGCGTCACATGTGCTTGAACGCAGTGGGACCGATGCCCGAATGAGGCTGTCGTAGTATATGCAGGTAAGATAGCGTCGGTAACAACGCCTTAATCACGTCAATCGAAATAGTGGATGTTGATGGGAGTTGTAGGTTATTTAGGCATCTTCTACAGGAAGCTGTTGACAAAAGTCTGCCGCACGTTCGACTGCATCGCATCATGGCCGTGAAAATGAACCGAACAAGCAAGGAATATGGTGAAAACGTGTGCGCGTGTATGAACGCATAATTATTCGCGTTTGCCGTAACCACCTAACACTGCAGGGATGACCATGTTTGGCCGCTGACATGAAATTCTGGAACTTTTAGGAATATTTCGCTGTATCAGCGATAATAACTGAGAACGAGTGCAATAATGAGGCAAATTAAGTCGACCCATGTGCGGCCTCTTTGGTTGGCAAGACGGCAAAACAAATCCCTCGAAAGGAGAAATAGAGGACGGTTTATTTCAGCCCGTTCTATTAGCTGGCGCCTTCGCATTCCTAACCATATTCTTTCTACCACCAGTTTACGTTGTATACAGTTTATGTCGTCGAGCTTTTTTTCACTGGCTGTCTTGGTCCGAGCATAGCATGCGAGATTAACAGTGGCTGTTTGCCGAAAGACATCCCAAGTAAAGTTTTCTGCGCGGTTATTAGCGGAGCTCCACCCCTAACTGAGCAACTACCATAAGCTTGACAAAACGAGTTGTCTAAGTGTCAGCGATCGCAATAGTTGGAACTGTCTTCTGTGCGAACATTCAGCTTACCTTTACAGCACTAGTTCAACGTCTTTTCGTTTGTTTGAATTCGCTTGTCGAAAGAAAAAGAGTCTTCTTGGTTCTGACTGGAAGAAATTTGGACTTAGGACCTGTTCCAATTTTTGGATACATTTAATAAAGTTTATTTTATTTCTCGGTGCTATAGGCAATCACGCAAGCAAGGGCAGTTTGCAACAAAACGTTTCTTTCCAAAGTGTCATGATGGTTTGATTAGGTGGTGCAGCAGCGGTGGCTGTGCTTGAAAATTTTGTACAATTTTTGTTACGCCCGGTTCTACAAACTCGCACAACCCAACTCAACGCCTGTAAAGCGTGCATCTCCACAAGCGTTCTTGGCTTGTGGCAAAGCCAGCCTTAAAGAGACCTCGCAGACGAAACGCGTTTGGTGCATTCAAAACATTGCCTGGTTAGAATCATACTCACACCACATTTAACGCAAACAGAGCGCGAATAGGCTATATCATTAGGAAAAAAGGGGGATAGCCATGCGACCCTCAAGCTCATTTCCCTCAACAGAACCTATGATGTCTTATGTGCCAGCGCTGCGATTGGCTGAGGCCGGCAAAAGAAAACGCAAATTAGGCAGGGCTTATAAGCTTGCCGAACGAGGTATCTGCGCTTACATTTAGGGCACATTCCTTTTATAGCAGAAAGAATGGTGGGGTAAACAGTGGAAGTTACGAAAGTACACGTAAGCATAGAATAACTGCTGTTGGTACTGCACGCACTGTGCTTGTTTTAGCTGCACAGCAGTGCCGCGTTTCGGAGTTGTCTCGGCGATTGGCGTAAGCGACGGTGTCTTACGTGACCATATTTGTCGAGCGAACACCATGTTTCCTGAAATTATTATTTTCTACCTTAACAAAAACAAGCCAGGTACAAATACTGTCAAAAACAAAGCAAACGAAGAAAACGGTCCGCTGCGGTATGGTGGCGTCATCTAGGTTGATTAACGGTAAACAAGGCTCCGGAGCAGCTTCTAGACCTGTTCTTGTGATGAAATTGCAAATGTCACGAAAACACATGATTTGGCGGGAGAATTAAAATTTTATACCTCGTATTGTTGAATTTCTCAGTGAATAAATCGTCGTTTGCTTCAGGGCAAACGCTGGGGGAACCATAAAACACGACATATTTCGAATAAAAAGAACTTGTATTTTGTCTGCACAGCCCCTTTAAGCAGCAATGTTAACAGGGAAATAGAGAAAAAGAAGGAGAGGAAAAGAGAGGGAAAGAGGGGTAGTAAGTGAGTGAGTGGGTTAGCGAGTGAGTGATAAAGCGAGTGAGAGAGGGAGTAAGTGAGTGAGTGAGTGAGTGAGATTATTAGTTCTCGGCATAGGACGTGTACTATAGTTATTCCTGCCTAATAATTTTCCCTTCTACTCAACGCATCAATTGCTTTCGCGTTGCTAACCATGCTTTCCGGGTCACGAGGTTGCCAGGCTTTGCTATAGCCCTCTTTTTAGCAACAATCTTCCTCTAATTCGGCACTGCCAGCAACAGCAACACTAAAAAAAAAGCTGCTTTTGAGCACCTTTCTTAAGTCAGATTGCGTCTTTCGAGTACGAAAGCTTTTGGTTTTCGCCAGAAGAAACTTGTTCATCTAATTTCATCTGTACAAATAGTGAGGGTGACGGCATTGACGATTTACTTTTCAATGTGTGTCCACCGGCATATTTTTTCAATTAGATTCGCCACGGTAGACTTACGAAATCTGTCGCAGATGTGGGAGCTTGGATATTAAAGGATAAAAAAACTCGGCTAGTTTGATACCCTTCATGACGAAAAACGACGTACAGCAGAATTTGTAGACCAGACGTAACGCACGTAAATACACCACAGTTTTGCCTCGCTACTAGGTTTTAAAGGGGCCCTGCAACCTTTTCCATACGCGGTTTCATTCTTTCCTTCGCCTCTGGAACCACTGCGAAAGCTATAGTTATCGCCAGCATGGAGCGGCACTGCGTGATTTGCTCGTCACACCAGATACGCCTTCCATTTCTGCTTTGTTTTGTGGCTTTTTTTTTAAGTTGCTATCGAAAAGCGTTCATTGGTGCAGCAACTGAAGGAAAAACCGACCAACAGCCGTTACTCGGGCTCAGTGACGTAATGCGAAGCCGTCGAAGAACGTCACTACCGGAAAAAAGAGAAAGATCTTTTGAGCTACTTTACAAGTTTTCATCTGACGGGCATAAAGCAGTAATTTTTGACTGAGGTACTTTGGTGACCCTCAAATCTAAGTACTGGGTGTGTTGGGTGACTACGTTCTGCAAGCATTTAAGATTTCAAATAAAGTTGAAGAAATTGTTGCAGGGTCCCTTTAATAAATAAGGCTACGAATATATAAATGGCACAATTATTACAGTTAGGGCTATTTCGCTAACTGGTAAATTGTTGCGGCGCCGGTCTACAAACGCCTATCCGGCGCCGGTTTATCAGCCGCCAGTCTATCGCTTGTTAAAGAGGGACATAACGTACTGGAACGCACCGGGAGCGTGCTTGCTTTGCTCGTGAAGGGCATACTTGTGAAACAGACCTGCCCTGCGTGCTATCGTTGACGTATTTGTCCTTTTCCTTATTTTGTCATATTTCGTTTCAGTCACTATTCGCGTATGTTTAGCCTTGCGTAGCCTCGTGTCTTTGCTCTGCTTGGGTATAAATTGATTGTTTAAAAAAAAAAATGAAGGAAGCTCACACTAACGGGTAAGACTTGAAGGGAGCGAAGCTGTAGGAAACCTTCACTACCATCACGAAGGTTCAAGTGAACGATTTTCAGCCGAATAGCTTCTTCACTGCCGAACGGCCCTTACTCGATCATTGTTAAATGTGAACTTTTTTCTTTTTTTTTGGAAGTGATAATCATTGGACATCACCTTGGAGAAGCGTACGCTATTACGTGTCGTTCTCGTTCCGAGCAAGTGTTGCTACTATTACGGCGAACGCTTGAATCTTTCTCGTTCGAAGCAAGTGTTGCCACGATTACGGCTAACGGTTGAGCTCTTTTTTTTGTGGCCAATCTTGGCCAATCTTGGCCAATGTCTTTTGGCCAAAGTGCACCGGGGACGCTTGGCGGTCACCGCGAGGCGCGCATACTTGAGCGCTTGGCATTTTCTTGGTTTTTTTTAACTGCCGGGCGGTCGCCGCGAGGCTCGCGCTCGCGTGCGCTTGCTCGACAATTTTTTTTGTATTTTTAATTGCGGACACGAAAAGTTGCTATTTGCTAAAAAGTTTCGTTTTTAAAAAATAGTCTCGTGGCATTCCTCGTCACGTCTTTTCACGTTTTCGCACCTGAAGCCGCCCGCCTTGTTCGAGGTTACCGCGACAGCGATTGCAAACGTGTTGATTTTATGCCATGACGATATTCCTTGTTTTGTTGTTTTTTTCAGCGGCCTTGGATGAGCGAGCTCGAGTTGAGAGAATTCACCCGCTCGGCGGGGCGCCAGGCAAACCGGAAAAGAAGAATACTTTGCTTAATACAAGAAAACAAGCAGCAAAAACGCCAGGTAAGCGGCTGATGGGGGCAAAATATTTTAATAAGCTAAATCTCCACCGTTGTTGTTGGAGTTCATAACGAACTCCAGCGGGCCGAAACTGGAAACGACCAAGCGTCCTCCCATTGTCACCTGTTTTTTTAGGTGCTATTGCCCTTAGTGTTTAAACGTGCCCGACAATTTGGCCCGCTACGAGCTTACTCCGCTTTATTTATTTTTTAGTGGGGAGGTTGGTAAGCCCAAAAACGATGAGCCACTCCCCATAAACCAAAAGGGGCCTTAACAGCGGGGAAAACTAAAAGGGAAAAATTAACTGTGCGTTACATACCGGCGTGGCCATGTGTTATGTGTTTTTTTTTTTTCGTGGGTTTTTCTGTACTTTAAAGTGGGGTCTGTGCGGGGGAGATATGCCTGGAAAGTGACGTTTCTGGCTTATTGCCGGGTTTTACGGCTTACCGTATAGCCAACTAGCCACGTGGTGCGAGCAGTAAAATGCTCACCTACACAAACTTCGCGGCTTTTTTGTGTGTGCGCGCAAAGTCGGACGCAGAAGGTACACATTAAAAGAAAAAAACATTCACCGTTTGCGTTTTACCATTACGAACGAGATACAGCAGACCCTCGTTATTTCGAAGTCCTTCGTCATGAAAACTGACTTAGTTATAAACGGTACTTTAATAAAGGCGGGTACTATGTAACCTTTCTTCACTGGTGTGGGGCAAGGCAGACTTCAAGAAAACGATGATTCAAATAAAGCGATTCTTTATAGTGATAGTTTGCTCAGTGTATTTAATTGAGGTTCGCGGATGAGACAGGAAGTATATGTAGGGAAGTTTTTATTTATTGTTCGCGTTTAATGCATACCCATCTGTGCGTCAACTCTGAACTTTGTGCGTCATATTGCCTTTTATTCCAGTGGCCAAGAAAAAAAAATCAAAAACAAAAATGGCGTTCCTACGAATGGAATTCTTGTAGCTTCAAACAGTCTACAAAGTCCATTAATCCAAATCAGATAATCTTTATCTCAACACGATGGATGACTCAACAACAGAAGAGCGGCTAAAATACTTTAAGCAGCCATCATAAAGAATCAGATTGCTAAATGAATGCCTCACACTGTATAAGTGATGAGATAGGCAAGAATGCCCTCTATGTGACGCTGAAGGAAAATTTTAACAGCAGCCTGTTCTGAACATTAGGTGAAAATTGCGCAACTCAGATACGATTTCCCGATTTCCAGAAGATAACGTTTTTGGCGTTAAGTCAATCTAGAGCCTTAATTTTTAGTTTTAGCCTCGTAAAAGGTAGCCAGCGAATCAAGAAACAGAAAGCCCGTCATAAATATTCCGGAAGCTTTTCAAATAAAATAAAAACGAAATATCGAATGAAGGAACTAATAAATTAGTCATGAGGCGAATAAGACGCGCCCAACGCACGCTAAAAAAAAAAAAAAGGAGTTTCAAGGCGACTTTAACGTTACATAAAAGCGGCGTATCGCGTAAACACGGATTTCCCGTTTCCCCATCAGCAGATGAAAGCTTCCGACAGAGCGCCAACGCTTTGAAGCCCGCCAGTTCCAAAGTACATTATACGCCGCGTAGCCTCGAGCCAAGGAAATCCAATGAAACGAATTCGTTTCTCCTAGGGGAAAACGGACAAACAAACGTGTTAGCTTTTCCCAGTGTGCGCCTTTCGTCGTCTCTTTTTTTTAAAGACCAACTGTTTTTTTTTTTTCCTAGGCTCCATTCACTTGATCTCTCATTCGTGTTTTTTTTTTCAGCCGGGCCCTCCGAAACACAAGACAAATATTGAAATAGGAATACCATTGCCGTGGGAGATGCAAACAGACCGGCCACGGATATAGCGAGAGCGTTCGAGAGAAAACGGATCGCCGCCACGTCGTATGTACAAGACGAATGCGGTTATTTGCACAGCCATGCCAATGGATTAGTTTAACGAATGAAAACATCGCTGCCCTACCGTTAGCCAAACAGACCGCGTCTCTGCTAAAGAAGGAAAGAAGAAAAATTAAGGGACACCTCCGGCATTCTGACTTGAAGGCGTTTAGTAAGGGAAAGTCAGGGAAGCTGAGCCGCCCTGCTTATTCTGCGGGTGGCTTGTCCGGAAAATACCGCCCAGGGAGACCTGCGTCAAGGCAGGGCTCGGATAGGGAATTGAACTGGTGGACAAGCCGCGAAGACAGCGGGTAGGCGTGGTTGATTGGTTTACCGCGTGCTGTAGGCGGTCAAAACGAAGATTTTGCTGCTAACAGTCACATCGGTGTGTAAGGGGGAGGGATGTAACGAATCCTTGTCAAGCGTTGCTTGTGTAGAAGACTTTCATCGGCCAGTGCAGCCTACAACCATGTCATGGTACTCATCATCGTCGAGCGAGGGCAGTCTATAGCTACGCATGCAGGCAACCATGTGAGTGCGCCGTGAATGGTTACGTCGGGCTCCGCGGGATGGCGGTACTTGTCTAAGCACATGATTTGTGTTCGACGTTCCAAACTCTGCCGCACATAACTCAAAGTAATGCCTCGACTCCAATGTGAGTGCGATTAATAACACCTCCGTTGACACCACCGTGTAAAATAGGGTTGCAATGAAGCAGACGACGTGCGCCGTTTTTTTTTTGTATTCAACGTGCGGCCGCAATGGCACAAGCCGCGCCTCGTCTGTGGCCGTTTTCAGTGTTGCCAAGCGAAGAAATTGACAGCTAAGCTTTTCAACGAATACCACTCATAAGGAGTAAAAAAAAACAGTACCTGGAGCAACGAGCGTAGAAGGCAGGGCGTGAGATATTTTGTTGGACCTTCTCATTGGATATGTCTTGATTTATATGTCTTTCTTGGCGGAATAAAAAACAGTTGTAGTTCAGCGCTTGTCCGGTCTTCTCTTTTTTGTGTGTCGTCATCTTAGTGTGGCGTTAACCCCTTCACAACTTTAGGGGATTCCCCACATGACCCTAAAAAAAACCGCGCAGACGACCTTTTTTGCGTTTGCTTTAGCTTTAGAGGTATTTAATCTTTCACTAATGATTAGGCGTGAAATGCAAAACCCATCTTTACATTTTGCGCAGCGTGCAAGGACACGCATACAAGAAGTTCGGAAAATTATGTTCATTTGTCAGGGACATGTATTGACGCGAGGAAAAGGCTGCACCTAAACTAAATATGAGAAGCCTGACTGTCGCGCTTTTGCAAGTTCTACTGCGGAGTAGCGCACGCAAGTTTGCAGGGGTTGTGCTAAAGTCCGGGTTCTGAAGATGTGATTGATTGTGGGGTTGTAGGATACAGCCCAACTGGATAACTATCTTGCCCAACTGGATACCTATCTTAAAAAAAGATTGTCACCTTTTTTTTGTCCTTGATGTAGGCTACAAACATCTATTGGTTCACAACTGCTGCACGCAGGTCTGTGAGTATTTTCCACGTCTTTCTTAACACCGGCACCAAGACGCAACTCTGACGACGTAAGACATAGCAAGCCAGTGCCATGCGGCAAAAGCAGAGTTCACAATAACGTAGCAACTATGAACAGTGAGTACAAATTAGCTTTACGCTGGATTCGTTATGATCATCGTGAGATTAGGCGCTTCCTCCTGGAACCCTGAGCGCGACCTTTTGTGAACAAAGCAGCTGCAGTTCTTCTCTTGTGGTCGCCGTCTACGACCTACAGAACCTCACGAACGCTTTACTATTACAGTGCACATTTTAAACTTTCGAATGTCTTGTGGTAGTCTTGCTGGTTTCCAGTGAGCGCTGTTCCCCCAATGTTTCCCTGGTATCCCGGAGTTCTTGTTTCGTGATGATGATGATGATGATGATGATTCCTATTGGTTTCCCCTTTGAAGCGGGGTGATGACATGTCATCTTACCAAAAAGGACTAATATAACCATGTTCTACACTCTTGGTTTAATACTAGCGCTGCTTAGGGAAGGCACTAAAGCTTATTAGGCCCTAAATACTTTCTTTTCCCTGTTACAGGTGGTAACTGTCCTAGGCAATATTCCCCTCTCTGCTTTTCGTCCACCAGCATTCTAATCTTCTTTTCGTCCCCTCGACAGCCTTGAAGTTAACTTCCTCCCTGATACCCTTAAATCCTAGGGCTTCTGAAAGCCCAATATTCCCTTCATGTAGATTTGGATGGATACCCTCACATTCTAACACTATGTGCCGCATAGTTTCTGTTTCTTTCCCGCAGACCCCATCAGTTTGTGAATACTTCCTCACAAAACTCTTAGTTCGCAGGCAACCTGCTCTAGCCTCAAAAAGCAAAGCACTGCCCTGGGAATTATCGTAGAAATTTTCCTTTCTGATGTTCATCTTCTCAGCCCTGTACACCTTTACTCCCTCCCCTTCTCGCCTTTCGCGCCTTAGAAGCGGTTTTTACAATTTAGACCACTGCTTCCGGAGGTGGGCTTACCACCTGTCTTATCCCGGCGGAATTTCGTTTTCCCATTTTGCGACACAGGAGCCCCGTCGTACAGGCCTCCTCCAATCCGCCTCCCAGAAGGACGACTCCAGTTTCGAGGAGCTTTCTGCGAGTTTTCGCGCCATCTTCGAAAACATGCGCTACCGCCGATTCGCGCCTGGGGGGTACAGAGGCGCACTACAAGCACTAAAAGCAGGCTATACTTTAACAACGACCTCAGACGTCATCCGATGTCAGAAAAAAAAAAAAAAAACTGCACCCACGAGATACTTTCTTTTTTACAATAAATGGGAGCTCCAAGCCACGGGATAGAAACCTCGGCATTTTTGTTTTCTTGCTCGCTTCTCTGCTTGCACGCTATCTCACCGTGAATGTTTCCTTTCCCACGTCATCCAATTAACGACTTCTAAGGGGTTAAAGTCAATAACCGTATTATTGTTTCTTGTCTGTAAATTTTTCCTTGGCACCATTACTACAGATGCTTACACCCTAGAAATTTGTGTGATTCGAGCGGTTGCATTGTTAGCCTCCATTAGCAGCCTTTAGTTGGTTTAATGTGGTCCTGTGTCCGTCACTTCTTTTCAGAACGCGGGATTGGGTTGATCGCACTACGTTCTTTCTTGAAGGTATGCTTTCAATGAGCACACATTGCCAACTCCGACCAAACCAATCCAAATAAAAATGTTGAAGCAATGCAGATTTTGCTTATCGGTTCATCTCGTGGAAATCGTTTTACAAATGCATTTAAGGAATCCTGGTGCGAAAAACGTGGCACGCACTTTGCCTTTGCAACACGCTTATGACGTCAGTGAAAGTATCAACAGCTTCCTGTGAAGCAATAGGCGACGCAGCCCGGCCTTACTTTATCGAATACCGCAGACCGATTAACGAGCTTGAGATAAATACAAACGCATATATATATATATATATATATATATATATATATATATATATATATATATATTATATCTATATATATATATATCTATATATATATATATATATATAGCGAATCAGAAAATGGGAAATGAGGGGGCTCCATGAATAAGACAGAAAATAAGGGTTGGCAGTCAAGAAAAACTCGGAAAGCAAAGGGGAGGTTGTGGTGGGTCATAGAAAGAGATGAAGAATTTTTGAGTCGAAAAGAAAGAGGTGAAAAAATGCCCGCCGGGTGACATCCGAACCCACGACCTCCAGAATACCGGTCTGGTGCGATAACCACTACGCTACCGGCGGGGCTGTTTCCCCAGCACTTTCCCGGGTATTTATGTTAAGGTGTTTTTGTTTCCTGCACTTGGGGGGTGGTAGCCAGCGCCACTCGGACTACTCGGGGTGAAGGGGGACCTTCTTTTTAACCTCCGGGCCGTGACTGGAGTGTCTACGACATGTCAAGAGTGGTCGACCAGCGTTGAACCCTCTTAAGCTTCCTTTGGCACCAAGACTGCCAGAACAGAGGCCCTGGCTAAGCATGTAGCGAATCAGAAAATGGGAAATGAGGGGCTCCGTGAAATAAGACAGAAAATAAGGGTTGGCAGTCAAGAAAACCTCGGAAAGCAAAGGGGAGGTTGTGGTGGGTCATAGAAAGAGAAGAATTTTTTGAGTCGAAAAGAAAGTGGTGAAAAAATGCCCGCCGGGTGGGATCCGAACCCACGACCTCCAGAATACCGGTCTGGTGCGATAACCACTACGCTACCGGCGGGGCTGTTTCCCCAGCACTTTCTCGGGTATTTATGTTAAGGTGTTTTTGTTTCCTGCACTTGGGGGTGGTAGCCAGCGCCACTCGGACTACTCGGGGTGAAGGGGACCTTCTTTTTAACCTCCGGGCCGTGACTGGAGTGTCTACGACATGTCAAGAGTGGTCGACCAGCGTTGAACCCTCTTAAGCTTCCTTTGGCACCAAGACTGCCAGAACAGAGGCCCTGGCTAAGCATGTAGCGAATCAGAAAATGGGAAATGAGGGGCTCCGTGAAATAAGACAGAAAATAAGGGTTGGCAGTCAAGAAAACCTCGGAAAGCAAAGGGGAGGTTGTGGTGGGTCATAGAAAGAGAAGAATTTTTTGAGTCGAAAAGAAGTGGTGAAAAAATGCCCGCCGGGTGGGATCCGAACCCACGACCTCCAGAATACCGGTCTGGTGCGATAACCACTACGCTACCGGCGGGGCTGTTTCCCCAGCACTTTCTCGGGTATTTATGTTAAGGTGTTTTTGTTTCCTGCACTTGGGGGTGGTAGCCAGCGCCACTCGGACTACTCGGGGTGAAGGGGACCTTCTTTTTAACCTCCGGGCCGTGACTGGAGTGTCTACGACATGTCAAGAGTGGTCGACCAGCGTTGAACCCTCTTAAGCTTCCTTTGGCACCAAGACTGCCAGAACAGAGGCCCTGGCTAAGCATGTAGCGAATCAGAAAATGGGAAATGAGGGGCTCCGTGAAATAAGACAGAAAATAAGGGTTGGCAGTCAAGAAAACCTCGGAAAGCAAAGGGGAGGTTGTGGTGGGTCATAGAAAGAGAGAAATAATTTTTTGAGTCGAAAAGAAAGTGGTGAAAAAATGCCCGCCGGGTGGGATCCGAACCCACGACCTCCAGAATACCGGTCTGGTGCGATAACCACTACGCTACCGGCGGGGCTGTTTCCCCAGCACTTTCTCGGGTATTTATGTTAAGGTATTTTTGTTTCCTGCACTTGGGGGTGGTAGCCAGCGCCACTCGAACTACTCGGGGTGAAGGGGACCTTCTTTTTAACCCCCTGGCCGTGACTCGAGTGTCTACGACATGTTGAGAGGGGTCGACCAGCGTTGAACCCTCTTAAGCTCCCTTTGGCACCAAGACTGCCAGAACAGAGGCCCTCGCTAAGCATGTAGCAAATCAGAAAAAAAAAAAATATATATATATATATATATATATACATATACATATATCATTTGCACAGGAGGATAAGCCATTGCGATATCACATATTCGCTCGGGGGTCGCTAATTCGACCCTGGCTCGTGCGCCATTGCACCCGCCGGCGTTCCCCTCAGAAGGCCCCGGGGCGAACGATGAACGCCCCCGTGGGCAGTTCGCTAAAGTTCTTGGCGAGAAGCTTAGGGAAAAAAAGAGGTCCCCGTGCGGCTCTCTCCCTAACGAGCGGGACTTAATTAAGCTCTGCCGATAGGGCGCTTAACGGGAGACCGCCTGCAAACGAGCTGGGGATACGACGGAGCTCACCATTAATCCATCGATTCATGCTTACGCACCACCACCGTTATATTTTTTACCCTTGGTGCAGAGCATTCACAAGCTTGATGACAACAGCTGTGCCCAAGTCTGCCACTCCTTTGCAGCGCACGTAGGCGCTTTACATGAAAGACACGTGACTCCTGTTCCTGGACAAAGGACGTTGCAGACATCGCAGGCTCTCGATAGCGCTAACGCTTTCTCCTTGGGGGTTTTTTTGAACAGAAGCTTATATGACTGGGGTTGCGTGTATTTTCGTCATAGGAGAAGAACTCCCTGGCTGCAAGTCTGTTCGAAGCGCGAGGTCTTCTGCAGGGCGTGGCGTTCGAAAGCGAACGTCACCTTCACCCTTTTTTGTTGATTTTGGCTTCGAGACAAAAAAGAAGCCATATGGCTAGCTAAGCCAAGTAGGCGAGGAACGTCGTTAGCGGCAATGGCGCCGCCAACGGCGGCCCGCGACTGCAGCGACAGATTTCCCTCTAGTATATATTAGTATGAAACTCTATGGGTAGACAAAGTGGCAGGCGGTGAATGAAAGTTTTATTGTGAGCGCACGAGGCCATGGAGGATGGGGATATGTGGGTGGGGCATGGTGTTATTGTAATAGGTACCTGTTTGGAGTCTGCCTCAGATATATGCGTGGTAGTTGAAAAGATAAGGGTAAGGGTATCGAGTCCCTCACGAGAACAGGCGAGAATGGCACTCTATGTAGGTTCGGCAAGGAAAAGGGCACGGGGGAGGAATCCGGGTATAGGTACAGAATCTTGCCTAGCTGATGGGAGCGCCCGGAAGTTAAGACTGCGAGCTGCAGAGTAGGCTGCTTCGTTTTCAATACGACGGCGATTTGCACAGAACATTTTCAAAGATGCCTTGTCTGACAGGACTTCGTTTGCGTCAATAATTAGAAGATACTCTTGAGAGGGCCTCGCAAGTGATGAGAAACATAGGTCGGCTGAATTCCTCTGACAGTTTGTTATCTGCCGTTGTTTCAAAAATATTGCAGAAACGTCCAAGGGCACATCTTCGAATAAGTGACCAAGCCACTCCGATGCCCACAAGCCTTTTTAAATGTGGCTTCCCCAACGCGTGAAAGCATTGCTCGGAAGACATCTTTTGAGATGCCGTATATGCCATCTTATATCAAACCAAGAACCTCCTACGACCTTTTATGAAATACCTGCTTTTATGAAACGCTATATACCAAGCCCCTATAGACTCGACTTCGCTCCTGCATAGAAATGCCTTGCTAAAAACACATTTCCTCGAAAACAGTTTAGGTGTTCTGTCATGAAAATATCAAAGACTTAGCGCCTCCTACTTTCATAAAACCCTGCGTACTTGTACGCAGCCCTAAGCACTAAGCCCCTTCAAAGTCATCGTCACTGCTATGCACACGTGCATTGCTGAGACAACATTATAAGAAGAATACATGGAGCCTGATATGAAAGTGCGAAGGCCCTAGCGCCTTCCAGTAATAATGTTTTCGTATACGTCGAAGGTATGACATGATCAAGCGTTAGAGATAAACAGAAGGTATTGTTGTTGATCGTTGTGACTATTTTTGTTCATATGTTCTTCCAATATAAACTACTTGTCCAATACAAGCTAACTTTGTTTGTACATTCCGAAATGCGAAACTGCGGCCAGTGCACACCTCATGCACAAGCTAACTGTGTTTGTACATTCCGAAATGCGAAACTACGGCCAGTGCACACCTCATGCACAGCTCGGAGATGGTTCTTTAACAACGACAGACTTGGCAGTACCCACAAAATAGGTGAATATCACTATTATAGCCCACAGACAATCACAAACCGCATTGTCGAACAAGTTTTCACTCTACTGTTATTTTTTCCTGTGGCCCTTTTTTCTACCTTCACAACTAAGCACCCCGCTTTAGATTGGCGCTACGTAAAGAAATCATGGTTTTCATGCTCTGAATCACACAGTGTCTCGTTCGGGTCTACATTTGCTTCGTTCTCCCGCCTTCACGTTTCTGAAAAGATTTTGCCTAAAATTCCACGCAAGCAGGGATTTGTACGTTCCTCTAGAGCCTACTTTTGATCCTGCCTTTGGAGCCCGCACATACATTCCTCAATAATGGTCCAATTCTCACTTAGAATCTAGAAAAAAAAAGCACAAGCCTCGATTCACCTCTCGCGAGGAAATCTTCAAGCAGATAAGGCTGCAACGGTTACACCATATTGTCCAAATGTCTGGAAAACAGACGCACACTGTTCCTCGCTCACACGAGGAGGCTGTGTCTGCCTCGGAAGTCTGACGAAAAGTTAAATTTACTTCCATTTACACAGCGACAGTAAATCCCGGCTGCTTCGCGCCAAAATTACGTTCCTGTGCCTCCACATTTTGAAGCCGAGCCGTGGTGGCGTTACTTTCGTGACATGTACGTTCCTTTGTTTTCTATTTCCCGAAAAGCTTACTTTTCCCCGCTACAAAGGGGTCATTAATTTTCTGTCGTCTATGGCGCCTTGGGCGGTGGTTTCCATGTCCCCCACGTTTATTATAAAGCAAGAACGGGGAAAGGTTTGCGCCTTGAGGCAGGAATTTCCCGGCTGTAGCTTATGCTTCGGTAGAAAAGAGAGCGCCTGGTGGACGCAGAAGTGTGCGAGTGAAATAGATTAACCGTAGCCGGAGAGAAGCAAAAAAAAAAAAAAAAAGCCCAAACGATATCGCACCCTTCGTTTCCATATTTCAATTTGCCAGGCTTTTATCCCTTGCGTAAACCTCAGAGCTGCTGGTTCTTTCCTCCTCCCATTCATTCTCTATTTCTCACTTTTGCCTTCGTTGTTTTATTTCTTCGCAATACATATCTCTACCGGCAGCCCCCTCCCCTCCCCTGTTTTTCGAAAACTTTTGGTTCACTTCAACTTTTTTCCTCTGCACTGTTTCATTTCTTTACAGGCTTGCTCTACCCCGTCCAATTCTTTTCATCGTCATTTCTTCCGGCAGGATCTTCCTGTGTGCCTTCTTGATTCTGTGTTAGTTCCATCCCTTCATTACTTCCCACTTTTTCATATCCCGGAATTCTTTCACGCCCGCGGCCTTTCCAAAGTCTGTTAGCTATTCCATTCCCTCGCTTGCACTGTTCGTTCTATGCCTGACGCCCTGACCTTTCCTTCCGGCAGATTCCTCCTGTGTGCCTTTTTTTTTTATTCTGTGTTAGTTCCATTCCTCGATTCTTTCCCAGGTCTCCATATCCCTGGATTCTTTCCCGCCCATGGCCTTTCCAACGTCTGTTAGCTATTCCATCCCTTCGCTTGCACTGTTCATTCTATGCCTGGCCTTTTTTCGCACGTGCTACAGTTTGTTTCTCGCGTTTATTACATCTTCCCGTCGTGCCGGTAGGTTCCCCTCCTTCGCACGTATTCGTCCACCCTGCTTTTCCAGTCGAGAGTGCGCCAACCAGCACCTACACGAAACAGCCTCGCACGCAGCGACGTCTCCACGAGGTCTGAGAGAGTCGCAATGAGTGCTTTCGACCCGGCGAGACAGAAACAAAAAGTGGCGAAAACGAGACCGGGGAGAAAAAGGAAAAGGCCGTCACCAATCGCAATGCGAGGAAGTCAATAAATCGGCGGCGGGAAAGAAGGCGAACGAAGAAACAAGTCTCCGGGAGAAGGCAACGCGCCCAGCGGCAGTCCTTGTTATCTATGGCTGCTGTTGGCGCACTCGTCGGCCCGGACAGCTGCGCTAAGGTCCCCTTCCCCGGCCCGGAGCTCCGTCCGTTCATTCGCCTCGAACTGACGTCGTCGGCCACCCTTAGCCGCTGAGAGAGAGAAATAGAGAGCGGGGAACGCCGGGAAGGGAGGCCGCTTCGGCGCGCCGCCAAAGGCAGAGAGTGGTGGCGCGGCGATTCCTCCATCATCGATCCTGCCGCACGCCGGAGGCCTTCCTTGCTGCAACGTTGTTCCTCGCCGGATCCTCGAACCTCTCTCCTTACATCCTCTCTCTCTCCCTCCTCTTCCTCATCCTTTCTCCTCCTCTTGGGCATCTTCTGCGACGCGAAGGAACGCAGCTAGCGGCGGCGGCAACGGATGGCTTCGCCGCCGGCCTCCGAGGCTTCGAGTGTGGCCGCCCCGCGCCGAAGCCAAAAAGACGCGCGCTGGCCGCGTGTTTCCAATAAGGGATCCGGCAGCTTCTGTTGCCGCCTGCATCGCGCCATTGTGCCCTGGGCGATGCGGCTCCATCAGCGGTGCTCTTTCAGTTTTTTTTTTCTTTTGCTTTAAACGGTATAGTGGTGGCGATATTTATTGGCGGAGGAAATGAAGGATCGGTATGGAGGTGTTGGGTGGCTGCTTGGCCGTCAGTAAGGAGAACTGCAGAGGGCGTACACATGTCTAGTAGAAGAGCGTTGAGACGAGTGATGGAAGGACGATGATGAGAAAAGGTGAAGAGATGAAAATGAAAAGGTTGGAATGTCGAATGAAGTCCCAACACGAACGATGATAGGTCGCTTGTGTCCATTCAACCTAAAATGATGCATCGTCAAACAGGCCCGTCGCCGAAAGATGTCGCTCTCTGATGCTTGCGAAATCGTAATTTTTTAGCCAACTTTTGGTTGCAAAGACGCTCGTGATTATACGGTGAATCTTCCCCCACAACATAATCCTGAGCATAAACTCGTTCTACCCTTATGAAGATGTAAACGCGGCTATGATGAGTGAACAGCACTAACTGAAGTTGATGAAAAATAATTACTTATCATTGGGAGGGAAGCTGATGGGCACGAGCCACATCCTTCTTAAAGCTAAGATTTCTGCAGGCATTATTGTGAGGTTAGGCAAACATTTCTGCCCACAGTAAATGGCAGTTGCCCCATGTTTTTACTCCCTGCGATTCTCCTGCACCATAATTTCAATATCTAACATCAACTTCATGGTTCACTATATCAGTGCGAACATCACGTCCTAGGCCATCAGCAAGGCGATTTTCCCTCTTCTCCTCCTCCCCTTCTCCACATATAATTAACTGAAGAACTAAAAGCATATCACAACTATACACTGCATTTATTACATCGGAAGAACAGGTGATGACGAAAGAACACATCCACAGAGATAGGGAGTTTGTCAAAAATGGTAACGATTTAGACGACAAGGATAAACCCGACCATTAACACCACGGGCATCTTCTTGAACTTGCTACCCGTTGCGGCTGCGTTGCGGTTCCTGTGGTCTGCTGTAACTCTCAAGAAGGCCTGCTCAGTACGTGGTGTCCTTACCGTATTGACGATTAGCCCGCAATACGAAACCCATTTTTAAAGCGAAGCTCTCTACATTTCAGTAATGGCTTATGTGGCGTCGAAAACGCACTGCAAGAAAACCAACTTTCTCTTATGGTGATGATGATTGGGAGTGAACCCGCAAGCAAAAAAAAAATTGTGGTTGATCCCTCTTTCGTAGGAATCGGTAAAAGACGGAAGTGAAAGGGGCCTTCACAGGAGCAGTTGAGTGTTAAAGGGACCTCCTTCATGTGCGAAGGGGTCGCGAGCCTGACCCCGCCAGACAAAGTGACACCGACACGCAAGAAACAAAAAAACTAACCGGTTTATTCCGGGAGAACAAAACCAAAAATGACATGCAGAGGAACAGCAGCTTGAAAAACATAACGGTCATGAGAACAACGCGACAGCGGAGGGTTCCTCAATTCAAGCGCGCCCCCCGTACACGAAGGCGGTGGCATTGAGGCGCCAACTGTCGGCGCTCATTAGCGTCATGATGCGCTACTTCGCTTCGCCTCTCCTAGACGGCAGCATCATCTGAATGAGCCATAGGGAAGGACATAAGGCGCGTTCGTAGAGCTGCTCACGTCTCTGTTCATAGCGAAGTGTGGAGGGCGCCACGTACCTCTCTTTGCGGCAAGAGGCGAGAGAGTTCGTGTGCTCGAATCCGGGTGCCGCCACGTCAATGGCACTTTTTCTGGCGACGTCACTTCCGTGACGGATACGACGTCACTGAGATCTTGGTGTACCCGGGCATAAAGCACTGTCGTGTTAAAACGTTTCGCGTGGTCGGAATAGAACCTGGTTCCCTCGCGTTATGAATAATAAATATTATCCGACGTCTGTCCACTCCGACATGGTCGAAGCAGTTTGGATTTGGAGAGGAGTGCATGGACGTGCAAAATTAGACAAAAAGGAACCCCTCCGTCTAATGATGTCGATGGTTGAACTCGATGCTTTCTTCGTGCGAAAACAAATGGCGAAGAGTCAAAGTCAAAGCCGCCGTCACCGAAAGCCTGAACTGCGTGCGAGTCAAAGTCAAAGCTCTACGAGACAAAGTCCGAACCGTATGCTATACTCGGTGACAACTTAAGAACGGCACCGGAATTTGCCGCTGTGCCTTATCACCGTAGCCGGATGTTTCTCCACGCGGCGCAAGTAGGGCGTTACTAGGAATATTTTTAACATGGCGTGAGCTATTCCCGTGATTCTTTGGACTTAATATGCTTATAAACGACTCCAGTGACGACAAACAAACTGCGTGAGACAAGGCAGACGATATCACGCATTCATAGCAAACCACTTTCAAAACGCGCGCGCACTGACGTCACGGGTCCGGCGCTTTGGCGGAGTGATACACTACGTCAGGTGGTGCCGTTCTTGAGTTGTAGCCGAATATAGTCAAAGTCTCAACTCAGACGACAACCAAGGAATCCCGCACGAAAAATCTTCGCGTTCCACCGTCGCCCTCGTTAGGCGGAGTGGGGCGTGATTTTTTTTTTTTCACGGCGTTCGCGGAATCGTACGCAGCTGCGGGGTTTTCAACTTTGAACACATATTTTCGCCACCAACCCGCACCCTCTAAGCTGGGCGCACAAGAAAGAATACAGGGAATATTTCCAGTCGTTTGCACGAGAGGACTAAATTTGCACAGTATTGCTCCAGCTTCCATCTTTAACGTTCGAGATTGCCGAGCAAATGCCCCTCAATTCACAAACGTTTGCATACTAACAAGATACGCCTTGCGCGCATGCATGGAACATAATTCGGATACTAGCGTCACGTGCTTTGGGAATGAGGACAATCTTGGGGCTACGCAGCGAATATGGTGAGGAAGAGCGCTTGTCGCGAAACAACTGATCGTCACCACATCGCGCTGACGGTGGCTGGATCTCGCGACTCGAGCGCTTTTTAGGCTCGTCCCCTTCTCCGCAACTTTAGCTTTTCTCACCCTCATGAAAGCCCAAGGTTACCCGGGACGCGTATTTCCTGTACGGTACACTGTGCCGCTTTTTAAACCTCGAACAAGCTGTGTTTACGAAAGTTTTTTCGGAATCTACATTTTCAAATGTATTCCCATTTTGAGATCTCCATTAGAACTCCTTATTTATTTATTTATTTATTTATTTATTTATTTATTTATTTATTTATTTATTTATTTATTTATTTATTTATTTATTTGTTTGTTTGTTTGTTTGTTTGTTTGTTTGTTTGTTTGTTTGTTTGTTTGTTTGTTTGTTTGTTTGTTTGTTTGTTTGTTTGTTTGTACAATGGATCAAGCGGATGGGTGGTGTTACTGTTGTATTAAAAAAACAACGACAGATCTCTTTTAACCAGAACAACTCACGCTCACTTCCCACTGTATACGGAAAGGAATGACGCCGACAGGCAAATATAGCCTATAGGCTATAACCCCCGGTGTTTGTTCTATACGTCACACAAACCGCAACGGCCCCTGCTTTTAATAGCCCCCGTTCCAGGAAGCGTTCATTGCTCTAAACCACGCGCGTGCCGCTGCGCCGGATAAAATAACAACCCGAATCGGCGGCGCGGTCTAAGAGAGCTTACCAATATCAGAGGCAGCAAGCTCTTGCATGCTTTTATACGGTGGGCGTGAAAATGGCTGGCACCGTATGGGGCTCGCTATATATATAGGCATCCGGATGCGGGGAAGGCCATTTATAGAGCCAGCCGGGTGTGTCAGTGGAGGATACACAACGTCATTAACCGCCCAGTGCATATCATGGTTGTTCAAACGCAGTTCCACCCTATACCCGGTTTGATTTAGGTTATTGCAGCTTCTCGAATGATATTAACCTAAGGGGAGCCGAAGATCGAAATGCCTTATTGTAACATTTTTTATAACCCCAATCACTCTTCTCAACCTTCCTATCCACACAGAAAACTTGCGCCATGCACAAGTATTTACCAAAGAGATCAAGGCCCCTTTTCTTAATACAGAGGATGGTTAAAACGCGAGCTTCCTCCTGTGCAACTTGAGTCACACCCAAGTCCAAATTCCGCTCTTCCAAAGTCCGAAATTCAAGCTTCCAGCTGCCAAAGTCACTTAACTCAGCCAAAGTCCAAATCCAGCCTCCAACCCCACACCCCCGTAGTCCAAAATCGATTGATTGTGGGGTTTAACGCGCCGACGCAGCGCAGGCGATGAGGCGCGCCGTAGTGGAGGGCTCCGGATTAATTTTGACCACCTGCGTACAACTTCACACCACCAAAGTCAAAAACCATTTCATCGTAATCATCGCTACGTACTGCCAAACTATATTTTCGTATTAGTAGAAGTACGGTAGGAGATTAAAGACATCGCATTGTTATGTTGTGCGGTGTATGATTGAGGTATCCTCTGTGAAACTCATTGTGCAAAACTGGTTTTCCTGCTGTACCTGTAAAGTTGGCTTTCCTGCAGTGTGTTTATTGAGAAGTCAAAGCCGTCAGTAAGCCACGAAAACCTTCGCTTGAAAAAAAACATGTGCAGCCTGTACGCCTGTATGAAGTCTATGTGGTAGTTTTAATTATTTTATCTTTGGAACTGCTAATTCACTGCGCTTATATACGTTTCATGAAGTCGCAACTGCAAAAAAGAAGAGCTGATGCAGCACTGCAGATACCGTAAGACCGGGGCTTCGAAGGCTTAGAATGTAAATCGGTTAAAATTGAAGTTAGCTGACAGTTGTATGGGTCCCCAAGTACGCCTTCCTAAAACGAGTATGGAAAGCTAAAGCTTTTCAAATTTCGCGCTTCACGGAACTTCCATCTTAAACTTCAACTTGTCTTTCAAGTGTACCCAATTGCATCTGAACAGCGTAGGTTGTTACCAGAAGGGCCCGCTCTGGAGACTCAGCGTTCGCCGTACACGGGTCTCCCATTACGGATCCCGGCAGTTTCCCCTTCACGTTAGAACGACGCTCGTCGCTAACAGCACGGCCATTCAAACGCGATGACGGCTCGGCGGCACACGGAGCGCCCACCCCCGCTACCGATTTGGGATCACAGTGGCCGTTAGTCGTTATTCGCGCTTCACTCAGCCTGCCACGTTTCAGTAGGCTCTGCGCATGCGCCGCTCCCCTCGACTTCGTTTGATGTCGGAGGGCGTCGAAGAGCCGTAATTGAATCGAACATTGCCGTGTATCTGGGACTTCCGATTGTGTCGCATTTGTTCTTCCATGCATCGGATGGGATAATAATCATTATCATCATTATCATAATCATCATTGTTGTCATCGTCAGCGTCCTCATCCCACTCATCCCGACCATCATCATCGCCTTCGACACCAGCACAATCAGCAGCCCTAGCGTCGTAACCGTTATACCACTATCATCATAATCATCATAATTATAATCATCATCACCATACTCATCATAATCACATTATCATCATCATTATCATCGTCAACATCATCAGAAGCAGTAGCCGCACCCTGATTGTGGCATCTGCATGGGAGCACGCACATCGTTACTGCGTCATTTCTTCAAAGATTCTCAAAATATTCCGCTGTTCATATCTTGTCTTTACGCGAGAGAAAAATATCAGTAAATGTCGCCGAAAGCTGAACCCACCAGAAGGTCGATTGGACTAACATTCGTCTCGTGTTCACTGTTCTGTCCCCCAATTTCCGCTTACAATCACGGACCTGATATTGCGGATTTCTCAACTCAATCAACATACGTACATTACAGAAGAGTGGACTGAAGGGCGTGTTGGTACATTGCAGAGTCAAAAAACAGCGCAGAAGACGGCACTAAGTAAGAGCACTGTGCAACGGCACTGACCTAGAAACAGCGCCCGTGTGGTGTGTTAGTACCGCCTTCCGCGCTGTTTTCTAACGCTAATACGTATATATTACACTACTGACTAGTGCAAGAACGAATAGTTAAAAGGTGTATATAGACCCGTCATGGTGGCTCATTGGCTAATGTGTTGCGCTACTGAGCACGAGGACGCGGGTTCCATTCCCGGCCGCGGCGGACGCTTTTCTGATGGGGGCAAAAAGCAAAAGCACCCTATTGTACGAGATTTCGGCGCACGTTAAAGATCCCCAGGAGGTCAAAATTAATGCGGAGCGCTCCACTACTGGACGCCTCATCGCCTGCATTGCGTCGGCGCGTTAAACCCTAAAATCATTCAATTAAAAGATGTACATAGATAAGAAGGAAAGTCATAAGTGATAGGCATTAGTAATATGCAGGTCATATGTTCCTAGCCGAATTTTTCTGATTACGTGCACACGAAAGATATGTATATACAGTAATCCTTCGTTAACTCGAACTCGGATATCTCGAAATATCAGTTAAGTCGAAACTGTTTTTCGCTGTGCATTTACCTTCCATAGGCGACATGCATTTGCCCCTCTTTATCTTGGAACGTTTTTTTTTTTTAATTTTTTCGGGGACCGAGCATATCTCGAAATGGTGACAGAGAGGACACAAGGCAAAGTCCTCTACAAGCAGCAGATATGGTCTCCGTTCTAAAGGTTAGCTCCAACTGCGCGCCGAACGCAGTCGTGAACGACAAATTTACGCTGTGCTAGGTCGACGTTCCCGTTACGGGAATGCTGTCTGACTCAGCCTACATCGTTCAAAACAACTATGGACGATGCCGCTTATCATAAGGACGAAGAGGAGCCTCGAGAAGTGTATACAGCGACACAAACAACAAAGATGCTGCGCCTGCTTCGCAACAAGGTAGAATGTAGCAGTTGCGACCAATTCTACATGCGGTGCATCGAGCAGCTCGAGAACGCGTTTCTGGGACCAGATGCGAACGCGAAATATAGGCGAGGATCACGCAGTTCTTTCTTCCGATATAACGAAAATTCGCTTTTTCTGCGAACAATTCGCCTTTGTTTCGAGAGCTCCCCCGTGCAGTGGAGCTTCCGTTATCAGCGCTAGCACATATTGCTGCGACCTGGCCCCAAACTTTCGGCATTTCGCTTAACTCGAAACTCCGCTTATCTCGAAATTTTAAGCGGATTTTGCGACTTCGAGTTCGCGAGTGATGACTGTCGACAGTTAAACCTTGTTATATCGAAGCGGCATATAACGAACTAATGGATATAACGAAGCAATCGTAATTCCACTTAAAATTCCTATTGACGCCCTTGTATTTAAGACCTCGTTTAAACCAAGCGAAAATTTCATCGAAATGGTTATAACGAACCTTTTTTCTTCCCACAACTAGCATTTTTGGACCATTTAGGTGCCAGTCAGGAAAATGTCTTATAGCGTGTGACGGTTTACGTCGCGTCACGGATGCGGTCATTGAAAACTCGCGCTAGGTATGGGGCTCCAACTGCATCCTGATAAAATGGCTGCAAGCACCGAGCAACACGCGCGAGGGTGCGCGTCTCCTGTGGTCTCCTCGATTCGGCTACACTTTCTGCACTAGTTCACAAAAGTGCCGTGCAAGTGCAGCGCCAGTTCTTTCGCACGCTACACCTTGCACGAGACGAGAACTCGCACAGGGGCTAGTGCAGAAGTGTAGAAGAACTGGTGCAGCACGGCGTCAAATCGAGGGCCGAAGTGCAGGTGGCGCTAGCTGCACTGGCAAATCGAGTGCGCGAGTGCTGCACTGCCTGAACTGGTGCAGAAAGTGTAGCCAAATCGAGGAGACCACTGGGCTCCCGGTAAGGTGCCTGGATGTTCCTCCGGCTACTCTACCGGGATGTGGCATACCTGCTGCGCTGCTTCTTTGACGCTCACGCTGACGGCGAGGACTGACTAGAAATCGCGGCTGCAGATGACAGAGCCATCATTCGCCCGAGAAGACGGGGCAAAAATTTATCAAGGACGATTTCTCCGCGAAGTGAACCGCCAGTTTGTGTGCGGTCGAATAGTCACGGATGAACCATTTATTGTGAATAAAGTAACAATTCTTTGCTGTTTTTTTGGCTTGTTTTTTTGTTGTTTTCGAGGACTGCTGCGACTTCGGTGCTGAGTATATCCGCTCTTGAGATTGAAATTGTCCATAGAAATGGACATTGTCTATAAGGATGCTATGGTTATATCGAAGTAACTACGGCTCCCCCATCAGCTTTATTATAACAACGTTTTATAACAAGTCACACACACACACACACACACAATATATATAAGTATATATATATATAAGTATATAATATTATATATATAATATATATATATATATTATATATATATATATATAATATATAATATATATATATTATATATATATATAATATATATATATATATAGATTGCGAGAAGGGCCGTCTTTGGTTGCTGTAGCAAATAGTAAAAAATGGGTATAGCTTCTAACAAAACTGTTTATTGGTCGACGTTTCGATCGGATGCCGATCTTTCTCAAGAGAAAGATCGGCATCCGATCGAAACATCGACAAATCAAGAGTTTTGTTAGAAGCTATACCCATTTTTTACTATATATATATATATATATATATATATATATATATATATATATATATATATATATATATAATAAGGTAAGTAACGACAGACACCACGAGAAAAACAACAAAAGAAGAAGTTTACTGGCGTTTCAATGGAGTAACCCAATAATACTGGTTACTCCGATGAAGGCTGGTCCTCCAGTGGAAACGTAAGTTTCGACTGGTCCTCCAGTCTTCATCGGAGTACCAGGAGCTCGTGTATCTCTGTCTTTCCTTACGCTAATTTCTGGAGCTATTTGGGAGTTTTTTGTTTCATATATGTATACGCACACACAGACTTTGCGATTTCTGTGATGCACACTCTACCCACTAACGGTTACTTTAAACAACCCTGCATTACGACAAGCACCCATGCGAATTACCTCGGCAACGACGCCATGAGTATCTTACGGCTTAGCGCCGCGGCGCGCACATCGCACGAAAAATGCGGTGCTTAGCTTCGGCGTTTCGACGCGGCGCAATGGCGAAACTTGCAGGGAGCCTCGAAGCGAGCTGGCAGTCGCCCCGTGGCACCAGGCTGTCGAAACGCCGCTCAACTGGTCGGCAAATATTGATTATTTATGCACCCTTTGGCAAGCTCTGTTCCCCGCCTGGCATAAATGGACGCACTATCGAGGGTCCCAGTGCAGTCGCTGACTTCGGGACCCTTGTCTGTAAATTTTCTTTGTAACCGTTTACTTTTTATGAATAAACTTCAACTTCAACTACGTAGGCACAGGGCGCGCTGCTCCCGCGTTCTGCTTCGCGAACTCCCTTTCAAGTGTGGCAACGCCCAGGCAACGGCCTTTAGGGTTATGCACCTGAGCAAACCGAGTTTGGTTTGGAACCTGAACACGCCTAATAAGCGGCCTATTTTACAGTGCAATGGCGTTTGTTTGGTTCAATCGTCCGGCTCGGCTTTGCGTCAGTCCCCTGAATGTAAGCGTGGTGTTGAGAATTGGCCTCACAGGAAATTAATTCTGTTGTTGTAAAGCGCTTTGCTGAAATTTTGAATTGAGAGTTCGGTCGAATGGGAACGCCACGCTGCTGTGTGGCGGCTTGGGTCCTTTGGAAGGCGTTGGTGTGGAATAAACTGCGGGTGATTTTATAGATGAGGTGCACATCACCTGAAGCCTCCACGGTGATTAGTGTGCTAAGGAATTGTACGACTGGGCACGAAGCAGTACTTTGGATTCCAGCTTGGTGAGGAGGTTCTTCATACCGAGGAAAACAACAACGAATGTTTTTGGGTTCGCAGGGTCTAGAGTTCCGTCGGACGCCACTCAAGTTCAGCGCTGCAGCGTAGGCTGGAGTACCATCCGACGATATTTTAATTTTTAAGACAGAGCTGACACAGACCGGAGTGTGTGCCCTGTTGGATAGCCATGAAATCAGGTTCTTGGCCGCTGAAAACGTCGGCGGCATCCCGTATGATCTTTTGATGTTACTGGCCCTGCATAGTACACGGAAATCTCGAATGGCAGTTTGCCATAATGATGTTGATGTGAGGCCGAGCAGAGAGTTGTTCTGCCAGTGTGTACGGGAGATCTTAGAACTGTGTAAAGCCCAACCTTCTCTACCTGACTGGTTAAATGTGTTGGAAAATGTAGCATGGCTTTGGCATTTTTAAATCGCACACTAGCAAGTGACGTGCTGGTGTCTTTTCATGCTTTGTAATCCTTTTTTTGCTCGTATTGTGTATGCCGAAAACAGGCAATGAAGAAAAAAAAGAGTTTGTGCCCTTGTAGACTAAAGGTTCCGTTTTAGCTTACTGTTGCTAAAGGCGGGGGTTCGAGTCTTCTCCTTGCCACCATCATTTTTTTTTTCACATCTTAACCCTTTGGGGTCCGGAACTTTTACCCACTTTCAAGCTGTTCCGGACCGCAACCATTTTGGCAGTTTCTGGCTCCACGATGAAAATCGATGATGGTTGGGTTTTATTGGCGCAAGGCCGACTATGGGCAAAGAGCGCCAAAGAAGAAGTTACTGAATTATGATGAGACGTACATACTAAAATATCTGACTAAAAGTAAAGGTGATGCAAAACAAAAGACAATGGAGATGGCTGGTGTATAGGGCCAGGGTGATTACACATGATATGACAAGAGCTGCAGAAAGTTTACCTCAGCTAAAAACTTAAAAACACGTTGACTAGAAAACATGGGTTCGTCGGCTAAAAAGTATGATGGGTGCAAAGGAATGTGTCGTCTGTATAATTCAGGGAAATGTTTGTGTCGTGTTGTGTCAAGTGCCTTGCATGTGATTAGTATGTGGACTACGGATAGGCCCTTTCCACACTGCTACACGTGGGTCCCGAAGTTCCAGTGAGCAGGTGGGAGTGCGTCGCATGTGTGTGACCTATCCGCAGCCTAGCCAGGGCAACTTCAGTGTATCTGTTGTGTGAGTCAGTTATGTAGCGTCCCAGTTGCGGTTTTGTTACGTGTAGTTTGTTGTCTGTTTGTTGACTCCAGTGTAGTTGCCATGTGTTACGAAGCTGTCGTCTGATGTGTGTCTTTAGGTCGGTGTAAGGTACTGTTGTTATGTCAACTGTGGTCATGAGAGCAGCAGCACTAGCCATTTGATCAGCGGTCTCATTGCCAGGGATCCCACAGTGACCTGGTACCCAGCATATGGTTATTTCTAAATCTGAAGCATATGCAGTCATTATGACCTTTAAAAGAACATTGATTACATAGTTTTTTGACGACCTTCCTGATGACAATGAATGCACAACGCTTAGAGAATCTGTGTAGACGATGGACTTTGGAATCTTATGTTCGAGGATGTGGTTTTGAAACGAGTTAATATGCCATAGGCTTCTGCCGTGAAAATACTGGTATGAAAATTCATTGTCTTAGTTACGGTAAAATTGGGTCCGTGTGCTGCACAAGATACAGTTAAAACCAGTTTTCGACGCGTCGCTATAGAATTCTGCGCGCCTGTACTTATCCTGCAGGAACAGGAAGTGCTGCAGAATTGCACTCCTTGGTACCCTATTTTTTTCTACTAATGTGAATGATAGGTCGCATGATATAGGATGTAGATGCCATGGTGGAATTAAATTATGGATGGGTGTCTTGTGCGTATCTGAAAGAGGGACCGTGAGTGCAGAAGCCTCCTCCCTAACTCTGAGAGAGAAAGGTAAGGAAATAGATGGCCTATTTAAAAAGAGTTGCAAGTTTGATGTATTGTTCATGATGGGATTAAAAGGATGGTTGGTAAGGGACACAATCTTAGATGCATACAGCAGGTCAACATACCTCCCGCTGATGCCCTAGACACACTTGTCGCACTCGACATAAAGGCTTTCGACAGGGCTAGTGCGGAAAGCGCCGCATGAGAGGCGAAGGCCAAGATGCAGCACTGGGTCGAGCATTCTCAGTGCGGTCTTGTCGCCGACCCATACACGACACTGCCGTAGTCGAGCCGGGACCCCACCAACGCTGTGTACAGGCGCAGCAGGAGTTGTTTGTCGGCCCCATAAGATTGATGTGAGAGAACCTTAAGAATATTCATTGCCTTTAGGCATTTACATTTGAGCTGTTTGACATGAGGAATGAATGTAAGTTTTTCATCGAATAAAATGCCCAAAAACTTGTGCTCCTTGTTCACAGGAATTGGCACATTCGCAAGAGTGATGTCTGGGTCCGGGTGGACCCCACGCTTCCTGGAGAATACAACACAAGAGCTCTTTCCGGGATTAATTTTAAAACCATTCTTGTCTGCCCAGCCGGCAAGCTTCTTGACGCCGAGCTGGACTTGACGTTCGCAGATGGACATATTACATGATTTAAAAGATATCTGCACGTCATCTACATACATGGAGTAAGAAATTGTAGGCGGCATGTGCCTTCCCAGGGAGTTCATTTTTACTATGAAGAGAGTGCAGCTTAGAACTCCGCCTTGCGGTACGCCATTTTCTTGCACGTGTACCTTTGACAGTGCAGAACCAACTCTGACGCGAAAGGTTCTCTCCGACAAATAGCTAGCAAGGGTGTTAAACATATTACCAGAAACACCGAATGACTTCAGGTCAGTAAGGATCCCATAACGCCAAGCGGTGTCATAGGCCTTTTCTAGGTCGAAAAAACACAGTTAAACAGAACTGTTTATGCACGAAGGCATCCTTAATATACGACTCTAGTGCCACAAGTTGATCATTCGTGGATCGCCCTGCCCGGAAGCCTGCCTGGCAGCTCTCGAGAAGACCGTTGTACTCAAGGAAGTACACGAGCCTACGGTTTATCATCTTCTCGAGGAGCTTGCACAGGCAGCTTGTCAAAGCAATGGGCCGGTAACTAGAAGGAGAGGAAGAGTCCTTCCCTTCTTTTAGGAAAGCCACTACTATGGCCTCCCTCCAAGAGCGAGAATGTGCCCCGAAAGCCAAATCTTGTTATATAGGTGGAGGAAGTGTTAGAAGAGTGTCTGAGTGTAGGTGCTGTATCATTGTATATGTGATGTTGTCTGGGCCTGGAGCTGAGGGTTTACAAGTGCTCAGAGCGGTCCTCAGCTCATGAAGTGAAAACTCCGAGTTATAAGAGGAGGTTGACTTATCATTATCACGTAAAGACTTCTTTTCGGCCAATTGTTTGTGTTTCATGAAAGTGCTAGTGTAGTGTGCTGAACTGGACACGTGTTGGAAGTGTGTGCGAGTGTGTTAGCCTGGTCTTCCAGTTTGTCCCCTGTTGTACTGACCAGGGGCAGGCTGTGTGTCTGTTGTCCTTTTAGTTTGCGTATTCGTGTCCAGACTTTGCGAGAGTCAGTGTAAGAGTTTTATGGATGTTGCGAATGAGCGCCAACTCTCTCGTTTTGCCTCACGGCGCACACGTTTTCCCATCGCCTTAGCCCTTTTGAACAATAAAAGGTTTCCCGACGTGGGGTACCTGCGCAGGATACCCCACGCCTTGTTCTGGGCCTCTCGCGCCCGCCTACAGTCCTCATTCCACCACGGCCTCGCTGGTTGCGCGGGGCACCAGAGGCGTGGGGAATGGACTTTTCGGCGGCGTCGAGGATGTGCGCCGTGAGGAGTTGGGTAGCTTCTTCGACGTGTAGGTGTCCCATGGATGTGTGGTGTAGTTTGGATGTCTCTGTAAATGTATTCCATTTAGCTCGTGCTTCATTGAACCTATTATGGGAAGATAGACTGCATGGGCCTTTACCTATGTATGTGAGTGAGGTGGGGAAGTGGTCACTGCCATATGGGTCCGTGCCCACACCCCACTCGAGAAGAGGAAAGAGAACTGCGGAGCAATCGCCAGTCAAGACATGAGTATGTGTTGTGTCCTATGTTATGGTATGTAGGCTGTTTATTGTTGAAAAGGCATGCTCCTGAAGATGTAAGGAATTTCTCTATAAGGCGACCTCGGGCATCCGTGCGAGAAGAGCCCCAAAGAGTGTTGTGAGCATTAAGGTCGCCTGTCAGGATGTATGGTTCGGGCAGCTGGTCAACCAGCGCCTCGAAGTCGGAGCTCGTAAGTGCAACATCAGGAGGAATGTATATGGAGCATACCGTTATCAACCTATTAAATATTATTAAGCGTATCGCTACAGCCTCAAGGACGGTGTTCAAGGTGACAGGGTGGCATGCTAAGGATTTGCGGGTGATTATGGCAACACCGCCAGAAGAGTGTGTGCAGCCATCCCTGTCTTTCCTGTATACCATGTAACTATTCAAGAAATTTGTGTGTTTGGAATTCAGATGTGTTTCCTGGACACACATTATACTTGGCTGATTGGCATGCAGAATCTCATAAACGTCGTCAAGATTATTCAGAAGGCCTCTGCAGTTCCATTGACAATATTTTCTCTTCCCATTATTATGTGTTCAGAGCTACTGGAGTGTGGCTATTTATGTAGGGTCTTTCGGGGCTTGGACTCTTGGAAGGGGTTTTCTGGCCTTCTCCACTGACCTGGACGTCGCAGCCCGTTCCTTCCGCTGCGATGAAAGCCGGAAGGGCTCGACGTCCATGTCGTCATCTGAAGGCAAGGGGGTGCCCAGCGGACTGGGCCCCCTTGACGTGGTACCCTTTCGGGTGTTCTTTGCCTTAGCTGCCAGTGCGGAAGGCGTGGGGAGCACCACAGATGGCACAGGCAGTGAGGCGGAGGAGGGGGTCGCTGCGACTGCCTCCGTCTCCATCTCGTCCGGGCCCTCGCGTGTGCTTCGGGCCGGTAGAGAGGGGGAAACGGTGGGTGCAGCAGCATCCCCACCGGACGTGGATGCCACCACAGCCGCTGCTGGCTCAGCGAGCAGTGCGGAGGCGGGTTGGGCTGCCAGAGGCAACCCAGGGGGGGCGGGGTGCGGGACCAAGTCCGACTCGCGGGTACTGGGTCCCCGCCGAAACCAGACGCCGCTCCGCCCCCCGGCGAGCTGCGTCGGCGTAGCCTCCCCAGAGGGAAAGAGGCGAACCTCTTCCGCGCCTCTGGAAAGTGATGTTTCAGGACCTTGATGTTAATGATTTTCTTTTCTAATGAAACTTTTCGCATTTCTGGAGTAGCCGCATGTGGACCCTGGCAGTTTACACAAAGAAGTTGTTGCACGTTTGCAGTTTTCGGCCGGGTGATCGTGCTGGGCGCATTTTGCGCAGGTAAGTCGGCCCCGCGACAGGTGTTTTGTGCCGTGCCGAACCGTTGGCACTTGAAGCAGCGCCGTGGGTTTCGGGATGTAGGCCGGACTGAACAACGGATGTAACCTGCGTTGATGAATTCAGGAAGGGTCGCCTTGTCGAAGGTTAGGATGAGGTGCTTTGTCGGTATTTGGTTTATCGTCTCTGCGGATGGTTATGCGCCTGACCGCTGTTTACGCCCTGACTACGAAGGCCCCCCAGCAGGTCAGCTTCAGATTCATTTATTAGTCATATTCGGAAATCACGCCCTGGGAGCTGTTTAGGCTGCGGTGGGGCGTGACTCGGATTGGCCAGATCGGCGATGCGGGTTGTGCAAGTAGTTTATCAGCCTGATCCTGGCTACTGACTTCAACAAGGATTTCACCGGTTCTTTGTTTTTTTGGCTTTATATGATCGCGTATGACCACCTTCAAGAAATTTGGAGACGAGAAATACTGACTTTGAAGAAAGAGGGTTCAACTGGTCAACTGATTCTATTACTAAGAAGCGAGGGTAGTTGTTCGGTTTCGAAATACTCAATTGGGAGAAGTGGTGGGACCGAAGCTTCGGTGCGGCCCCTTTCGGGGGCCGATCACGTTTGGGGGGGGGGGGGTTTGGAAAATGCCATATGATACATTGGAAAGCAGGGAGACGGGGGTACTTTCTTCTTTGACCTTACCCTGGTAGACAAAGAGGTTCCCGGAGCTCCCTGCCTGGTGAACAGACAGTGAGCCCATCCGCCGGAGCTTGACCTGGGCTCCGACGGCCACCGTTCGTGGTTTCTAACCCTCCACCTATAAACACATCGCCACGGTTGGATCCAGCTTATGTTTGGGGGCTCGGGGTCCGCGGTATCGCCAGTACCGTCACCAAGATTGCTCAAGGTGCCCCGTGCGGGGCACGATGAAAATCACAAACTGTGGAAGAAAAACTGACAGGATATTTATTTTTTCGCTTGAATTCTGCTCGCAACTGTCTCACCGATATTTGGGCAGCGCGTGAAACCACTCGAAGCATTCTCCTGGGTGAACCCAGGGTTATTACTGCAGGTTTTACAAAAAATTACTTTCTCTCCGGCCTCGTTTTCTTTTTTTATCGCTACAAACAGGCCAGTTTTTACTGCTTCGGCGTGTGATCGTGCAGATAAAATGGCTCGTCCCATCTAACCTTTACTTGCACTCCATACGTGCTGACAGCCCTGCCTTTTCACGCCGTCAGATCACCCATCAGCTGTTTGATGAGGTTGCGGCGGTACTGCAGGGGTCGTGCTCGTTCTTCGCATTATTATGCAGCTGTGTGTGTGCCTCCAAGTAAAACTATTGGCACTGGAAACCTCTAGTGCCAGGAAAAAAATTTTGGGTCACTTATTCATTGCCTCTCGACAAACTGGAAGGAAGGAATAAAGATAAAGAAAATGCAGGAATGTCAACCAGGCTGTGGCCTAGTTTGCTATTCTTCACGTGGTGAAGGGGAACATTGGAAAAAATGACTAAAACAGTAAAAGAAGTGGAAGGTAAGGACACAGCATAAAAAGGTGTGACCATCGTTACCATACTATAGACGATAGAGTTCATTAACTTCATAGAGTAGTCTTTTCGCAAGTTCGTTGTTTTTAGGAAGCACAGCAGCTCTTTTGTCGCCTTGTGCGTAGATGACGGTGAAGGCCAGTGGCCCAGGATCTTCGCCTCAGAGATGGCCGCCGAGAATCGAGCTTGAGGAGAGTTGCCTTCTTGCCGATGAAAAACGCGGACATTCGCATAGAAGATGGCGTATGGTCTCCGGTGTGTCGCAGACTTCACACGCCTCACTGTCTGCCATTCCAATCAAATGGGAGTAAGCATTTGTGAAGGCGACTCCAAGCCAGAGGCAGCAAAGAACGGTTGCATCAGTCCGTGGGAGGCCTAATGGAAGAGGACGCTGGAGATGCGGGTCCAGGGCATGAATATGAGAGCGTGTGAACTCTTGGGTAGTTCATTTGGCTATCGTGGTCTCCCTGGTTAAGTTTGCGGAGAGTCCTACCGGCGTCCGTCCTGGATAATGGAATGGATATGGTCTGCGACTTTTGCTGTGCCAAGCGGGTGGCAGCGTCCGCACTTTCATTGCCGACAATGCAGCAGTGACTGGGAAGCCACTGGAAGGCAATGTCATGACCCGCCTGAGCAGCATGGTCATACAGTAGTCTTATCTCGGCCAGCAGCTGTCCATGAGGTCCACGGTACAGGACTGACTGGAGCGATTGGAGCGTAGGCTTGGAGTCACAGGAGATCGCCCATCTTCGGCATGAGGCTGCGTAGTTCACAAAGTGATGGTCTGACCGGTACTGCTTGCACCGCTGTCGTTGGTTTCGTCACTCGCTTCTGTTAAATCATTCTCATGACTACTGATGGAGGCACGTAATTCTCTTACCAACTGAAGTCATGATCGCTTTCGCTAAGTGCAGCAGCGTAGAACCCCCGCGAGGAGAAAGCAGCCATGCTTCGCAGCGAACATGGCGCACGTGAAAACGCTCCGGAATTCAGGCGGCCCGTGCTGAATATTGTGCTTTACTTAAGTGCAAAATAAAGCAAACTTCAACAAAGTTCACTTATCCCTCAAGAGATGGCGCATCATGTTCACAAAAGACTGCGCGCACGGCGCAGCGAGAAAAAAAAAGCGCGAAATTTAACCTTGAACACCCTCGTCGGGCATATCCCGACAACAGACCGCAATGGCCGTTTCGCGTTGTCGGGCCTATTGGACCGGAGAAGTTCGTTTAAATTGTAATTTTCATGGCTTAGGTTACTTTTCGTTGTTTTGAATGATTTGTTTTCAGTTTCTTAGGTTAGGTTAGCCTTGTTTAAGTTACATTACACTTAATGAAGGCGAATTAGGGTCAGACGCGGCATTTTTTCATCGAAACATCGATGGACGTCCGTTTAGTGGAAAGCTTATAGCTTCGTTGGGCGGCACTCCAGACACAGCCTTTTGGGTTTACTAGGTTTCGGCCCCTGTTGAGTATCCCTATGTTGTCTCAGTCAATCCCCGCCCCATTGTACAGCTTGCGCGTGCGAAGCACCAGTTCGTATATCGATTGGCAAGGCACGTATTTTCATTACTGCGCGGAGTTAATTGTGGTACACACGTGTTTTGCCGAAACCTGAACGTGTTGTTGCTCAAGAAATCAGACAGAAAACATAATGATTGCTTTAACAGAACGCAGACAGCGTTGTATGTAGAGAACGTAACCTTGATGAAAACACTGAAGCTCAACAAACAAAAGTGGATTTTGACAAGACCTGTAACAACATAGTACGCAGCAAGGGCCCTTTAGGAATGAATGAATGAATCGATAAGGGAGGACAAGTCACGGCGGTGTAGGAAGGACGGCTGGTAGTAAACAATGCACTTATCTGGTCGCCTCTAGAAGCTGTGCTCCTTGCGTAGGCAGCTGTCGTTAACGATGGCGAAAGGTAAAAAGAATGCTGAAGTTAGTAGGCGTGCGTCTGAAGTGTGGCTCAAGTGACTGTGCGAAAAGGAGCTGCTTATACCGTAGAACTTTTTTGTGCCCCGACAAAATATGTTCGGTTTTGCTGCCTAGCAAGTACGCGTTACCCCGCCATTATGTGTCGCTCATGGATGTTCGAATAAGAACTAAAAACAAGCGGCGGCAATAATTTTCTGCAGCTTTACACCACATACGCGCGAAACAGGCGAATCAGATTGAATAAACCGTTGTCTAACTTAAACTGTTCCATATATACTGTCACATTTGGGAAGGCGTCCCTGGACCGGGCCCTGTCGCCTTTGTCATGTAATTGTAGCGTGGGGGACAGCGGCAAACAGATGCCGACAAAAAGCCGAAGGCAAAACGTAACTGGTTTACTGCATGGCGAAAGATGATCAACGACGATACGGAAACATCACCCTTCCGTGCGAGCTTAGAGCATGGCTCAAACAGAGCGACAGCGGGATCCGATGCCGTCAATGGAATTATGCGTTCTGCGCTCCGAGGAACAGCGTACTTATCCCCAAAGCGCTAACGGTCAACCAGCTTTCCCAGTACATACTTAGCACGCGACAAGATGTAAAGGCACACACAAACCCTCTTTCCCGAGTTCGTGAAGGCCGTCAGTAGCGGCGCTCGTTGAGTATGAGAGAGGGGGGAGAGAATATCTCGACTGCGGCGTCCGCTTCGCAAGTGCAAGTCTCAACACGAAGATCAGTTTGTTTTGTATTTTGCAGCCGGCGAGGTTGAGCCACCAGCAGCAAGGCGGCCACGCGGCGGCTGTTCTGCGGCATATCGTAGCCTGTCCAAGCAAGGAAGGTTTTCTTACACAGCACCGAAGCTCAACACAAAACTCGCAGCACGCGCACACAGGATAGCAGTGCGCTGAATCGTAACAATACTCAGCGTATTGAATGGAAGTTTCTTGGCCACTGAAATGCAGCGACAACACAATGAGGTCCTATCGTGGATTACCAAGCTCAAATCTCATGCAAAATCAAATCCGTTTTTGTTTCCCCATAGCCGCGGCGGCCATTTTACGTACCGAACCACAACGACGACGTTTTTTTTATTTTAAAAATGACCACTAAAGGCCTTCGCATTAAGTCACCTACGTTTTGCACGCTACTGTTCAGATTCATCTAGTAATTTTTCATGCACGGGAAAGCAAAATTTTGTCGATTTATTTCGTCATCAAACGCGGGAGTAAGCAACAAATTTTAATGTTTATCCTTCGTTTAAAAGCGCGGACCCCACGGTTGTGATTAACGACAACGCCAATCGTTTTTTTTTTTCAACTACAGTTTTCTTCTCGACAGCCGGGAGAGAGAAGGAGAAGCAGAAGACAAACAAAGCGTTAGCGATATCACACCTAAAAGAGAGTGAGAAAAAAAAAGAGTAAGAAAAGGTAGACAAATTAAACACCACTTCGACCGGCGCCGCCTCGGATTTGGTCGTTGCCCGCTAATGGAACGCGGAGGCCGCTCGCTCCCCGAGCGCCCAAAATCACGTTTTCCTTTTTCCGCCCGCTTCTCCTTTTCTCTTTCTTTGCCCATTTTTCTCGATCACGCCTTTCAAGAGGCTCGTATTGGCTCGCCGCCTGTTTAAGTTCACCGACGTTGTCTGTGTACGTTCCCGCAGAGGCAAGAACAATCTCGGCTTCACACACACCCTTAAATAAAGCTCGTTTCCTCCGCCCTGAACTTTCAGGAATGGGCCGGCGAGAACTACGGCATTAAGAATGTGCCGCCGCTCCTACTTTTCTTATCCTCCCGCCTACAATTAGTTGACCAGTATTTTAGGCAAGCGAAGGCTTTTTGTGTTGATACCACTGTCGTTCCTTGGTATGGCTACGGGAATGCAGGAGGAACAACGAAAAGAGAAGCAGAGTGAGCCCATTGGACACAGCGGTGGGATCAGCACCTCCTAACGAATAGGAAGAGGAAGAAGAGGAAGGACGGGCTAGAGAGAAGCAAATTGTACACGAGGGTCAAAAGAAATAAAGGGGAAATAAGAGACGAAAGAGCGGGATCAGAGGAACGGGATTGTGGAGGATGAGAAGCAGAAGGAGGCACACGTTAGAAAAGGTAGAAGAGAAGAAAACAGGGTTAGGGAGGTAATGATAAATGGGAAGAGCTGGAGGAGGAAAACGAAGAGGAAGGAGAGCAGGAGGATGATACGGGGTAGAGGGCTGATAAAAATCCCGGGCCATCTCCACAAACGTAAAACCTGGGGACGGGCGAAGCATACCGTGTATAAGTGTATTCTTGGCGCTTGGGTGTTCTTTCCCACACAGATAAAACCGTTGGGGGATAGAGGTATACCGCTTTTGTGCAAGTCTCGTGTCTATGAAGCCCGAAGCATTCTAGTGCGAAGCGTTGAAAAACGAGTGGCCGGGTGTGTTCTTCTAGTACGCGTTTTCACCCCCGCAGATGAAACGTTCTAGTGCGAGGCGTCGGAAAACGAGTGTCCCCGTATTTTAGCACCGCGACTACATGATGCTACGACGGCATGAGACGACGACGACACGAGACGCTGACAGCCCGAGCCCATAAAAAAGAAAAGCAAAGCGAAGGGGATTGCGAGGATAAGAAAGGAAAAGGCAAAAATGCAAGGTTACTCAGCTTTGCCACACGGGACGGCTTGAGGAACTGAAGCGAACTGGGGTGCGCGCAAAGCTTGTTACCAGTCAGTACAAACCAAACCAAAACTCGAAACCCTAAACTAACCCCTAACAAAACACAAACCAATCCCTAACCAACATTATCCTATAACAAATCAACCCCAACCCAATACCTGACCCAACACTACCAAACTAGGACATTCACGGAGCCGCAGAAGAGAACCGAATATTCCAACGATTCTTCTCCCTGAGGCAGCCAAATCCATTACAGCACCAAGCGCAGAGCGCTATGTAGAATTGGGTTGTCTCCTAGCTTTCGTTTTGTTACGCAAGGTGTCAACGCAATCCTCACTGGCCTGCTCCTGCGTTTCATAGGAGGCGGCATTTGTATGTTTCCGAGCCTCTGGAGTCTTTGAAAGCGGACAGAAAAATTCATTGGTACCTTAGCCATATACACCTCCCCTGCAAAATTATAAGAAAAGAGCAAAGTGTGTTACATCGTCAGGAGGCAAAACAATTTCTGTTTCTTTCCGTTAGCTACCCAGATATCTCGCTGCAATTAAAATATGCTCACTAGTCTTTTTAATATGGCACTGTTGTGGTGAGCGGATCAAAAACAGACGCGTCTGATTTGTGCTATTGGCCATATTCATAGCGATTGTACTTCAGTACGGGGGACTAATCTTGCTTACATGAACGCATCATGCCCAGAAGGTGTCAGGCTGCGTCCTAACTTTAATGCATAACAATATCATCGGGTAATTGGCACGGTTTTTCACTGCGGCAACTATATGTTCCCAATGCTGGCGGAAAGAGCTGGCGCGCACGCGCAAAAACAATATAGTCATTCTCACTGACATCATCAATACGGTGACAGTCTTTGTCAGAGACGCGAATCGAAAAATTGCCAACAGGTTAGCGTAAGAGCCACAGCTTTTATGCCACTCCGACGAAGCTGTCGCAAAAGGGGGAATTCTTTTACGGGCGAAGCCCCTTTGAGGCTCGTGCTGTCGGCGTCTCCTGTCATCATCGTCTAATGTAGTCACGGCCCTAAAACACCGGCACACCCGTTTTCCAACGCCTCGCGCTAGAACGTAACGCGTGCTAAAAGAAAACTGTATGATAGATAGAAACATATCAAAATGAACTAGCATGATTTAAAGATCTGTGGATCGCCCCCTCTCCCCTTTCGAAATTGTCAAGAACAAGCAGAAGCTGTTTGTAGATGGGTTATAATCTGTGTTACACTGACACACCGACCGACTCTCGACGCTAGGCCTGATCGGGTCGGGTGGTCGCTCGAAGCAAGAAAAGGCATACCTACCCGGTGCTGGGGCCTCGCTGATCTCCGATGACGAGCCCCTAGGGCGTGGCGCGGGCATTGTACTGCGCACGCGTTGACCCCTGCCACTACCCCAAACTCGGGCAGATGTCGCATGCAAATTGATTAAATCTGGTTCTAGGCAAGAGAGGGCGCCACCACCTCAGCAAGCGCGCGATTGCTTCTCCCACTGGCGCTTCTCCGGGGACCAATCAGCGCGCACCGTTCGGCAATAGAGAGACTAACAATCTTTGAATGCGTTTATACACTGCGTGCTTCGCCCCTCCCCAGGTTTCACGTTAGTTGAGATGGCCCGGGATTTTTTGGGGGGGAAATCCCCTACAGCAACGAAAGGTGCGAACAAAAAGGTGTTCAAGCGGTGTCATAGCTCAAGAACGTGTCAAAGGATGCATCTGGTTGTACGAGTAACCTATAGCTTAACATCACCATCAATAGGCGTAACAAATGGTGGTTACAAAACTTACAAAAAATGGCAAATAACAAACAAACGCGAGCTACAAAAAACGTTGCCTCAAAGCCAGAAAAACTGGAAATAAAAAGTCCTCGGGGCACTTACGTGCTTACGTTTTTTGAAGGCGAAAACCGGGCGACAATTATTACAATTGGTACAAGTCAATCGATGTCGCAAGTTTTTATGGCCACATCATATTTAGTCCATACACTTTCATTTCTTGTCTTTTGGCCCAGAACAACTTTCAGTGAGTCTTTGTCTGCTACACTGTGTTTTCGTCTGCGTCCTTGTTTTCTTTTCTTCGTCTTACTGGGCGAATTACGCTAGCTAGCAGGCTGGTACAACCTCCCTTGAATAAGGGTTCTGCGCGGCTGGTGTGCATGTTATAACCGCGTTCTCTCACGCTCATGTATCACGCGGCACGAACTGTTCCGAGATTTTGATATTTCTAATTGGTATCGGTATCCCCTTTTTTGCGTAGCGGGCACCTTATCCCCTGAAAGATCCTGATTGTTGGCCAATCCCCCAAGTAAGCATTTGCTACGAGGACAGGAACAACCTTGAATGTGTTTTTTACTTCGACAGGGATAGCGTTAAAGTATCAGGCGGCGTATTAGCTCTTTACCGTAAATCCAGAACCCAGGAGGACATTTTAAACACAACTATTAGAACTCACGATATTGTCGTGAACAGTTGATTTCTATAGCCGGGTCTATGACCCATTATTGGTGAAATGGAGTAGCCGGGCGCACATTCGCTCCCAACCTCTCCAATCAATAAAACAGTTAAACCACCACAACGATACATCACCGCCACCACCACCACCATTATCACCATCATCATGGTCATCATCATGCTCATTACCATGATCATCACCATGATTATCATCATGATCATCGATTGCTTCGTGCTGAGATAGTGCAGTCGGTTGATCATTGGATTGGTACTGTGGGGCCACCCGGGTCATAAAGACACGTGTTCTTATTATTTTTTGCTGTTTTACATCGGCGGATATTTTATAAACCGAACAAAAACGGCTCTTTTTTTTGTAGAATGGGACACTTAAAGCATCCGCCTTAATAGCTTTTTTATAAGACAAAACTGCAGAACATATAAGGTCTGTTGCAGTACTTTTCAGTGGCACATACCATTGGCATGGGTCTGCTGTACCTGAACTTATAGAATGAACCGTAAGAGAACTCCAACAAAACCCTTCCATTGCTCTTTTCTGGGCAAAAAGAACTTATGGCAATGAAGATTTCTCAAAAGAATTTCACACACATACGCAGAAAAGAAAATAGCTGCGTTAAGGGCACCTCTTCAAACACGTCCTCCAATGATATTTCCTCTAAAGCAAACCTTTCAGCAGGGCACCACCTACCACTACATATTTATAGAAAGCTGGTCGTACTCTGTTTTTTCGTGCGACCACGGTTGCAGAGATATAAGATGAACTCAGATTTTTAACGAAAAGACGAAGCGCCAGTGAAAATACTCCCAAATCTCTTAACACTAAGGAAAAGATAATACCCCTTCTACAGTCAGCCGCAGTGGTAGGTAGATTACACCTAAAAAAGAGAGACGCAGAGAGCTCGAGTAGGCGGAAGGACACCGCGGTTTCAGAAACCTCCCCCCACTCTTCGTGTCCTGGAAGCGCAACATCTGGGCGGGTTCCCACATACTCGATCCGAACTCCGCCTCCATTCACGATCCGCTTACTCGTTCCTCTCAACCTTCTTCCCACATCGTTTCGCCTACAAAGTCTCGACGGCACCTCGTATTTTACGCCCACCGACACGTCTTAGCCGCTTCACGTGGAAGTATCTCCAAAGGCCAAAGGTGGGAAGACACTTCGGGGACGGGGAGCGTATATGCGTTTCCTAGTCAGTACAGCCAACCGTCTCCTGAGCTTGCCTATGGGCGTTATATCACAGTAAAAACGTACCTACAGCATACAAAACCCCCCGAACTGAAATAAATAGCAGCCAAAACGGACTTGCAATGATTGAAAACCACGGTGTAGAAAAATATTCAACAGAAATAGCCAATATCGATTTAAAAGGGGAAAACCCACAAAAACGTACAAGAAGCAGTAGCTGAAACTGACCAAAAGGCAACGAAAATACTCGAAATCCTATTTATAATGCATAAAGATGTCATAAGTAGATTATATGCGTGATAACAAATGTTAATCTTCAGATATGACAAACCCTTGAAGAGGAAAAAAAGCGGTAACGGGATTTGAACCCGGGTTAGGATGTTTGCTTCGCAGGAGTGGAACCACTACATTACGAGACCAAGCGGTTCTGAGCGATTAAATTGAGGGCCACATACACGTGGACATAGCTTCAAACATGCCCCTTGATGGCGCCATGCGTCGCTTGGCTGTGAGCACTAGGAAACGCCTATGTGCGGACGGGGAAGCCGCGGCGAAGGGAAATTGTGCTGCTCGGATAACATCGAGACAAATAACTGACTTCGCAATAAGCGATACTTTGCTAAAAGTGCAGACGCTTTTTTATTTAATGACGGGAGAATCCAACCCATACAAAAATATTGTATGGTCGGCTATAAAAAATTCTTTTTATGGTCGGCTTTAGCTATTTGGCCCAATATTCTTTAGACGTTTTTATGGGTGTCTTTAGCGAATCGTATCGCCATTCCTATGGGTGTCTTTAGCTTCTTCTATAGCCAGTTCTGTGGTTGTCTTTAGATATTCCTATCGACATTCCTATGGGTGTCGTTAGGTTCTTCTATAGCCGGTTCTATGGTTGTCTTTAGCGATTCCTATGGGTGTCTTTAGGTTCTTCTATAGCCGGTTCTGTGGTTGTCTTTAGATATTCGTATCGACATTCCTATGGGTGTTTTTAGCTTCTTCTATAGCCGGTTCTATGGTTGTCTTTAGCTATTCGTATCGAAATTTCTATGGGTGTCTAGCTTCTTCTATAGCCGGTTCTATGGCTTTCTTTAGGTCTTCTTTCGATATCGCTACGGCTATAGAAGAAGCTAAAGACACCCATAGGAATATCCATAGAAATGGCTAAAGACAGCCATAGAAATGTCTAAAAATAATTGGGCCAAATAGCTAAAGACAACCATAAGAAGGATTTTCAATAGCCGACCCTACGATATTTTTGCATGGGCTGCAGCCAGAAGAGAATCGCCACTACTTGAAACACAGCGACAGCAGCAGCCTCTGGGAAGTTATTAACACGCTGCCATGCCGGCATATAGCCTTGCGGATCTCTAGAACTTCTCCTGTGGCACTTAGGTTGTGTGGCTATCTGCATTCTGTAATATATGCTCCATGAACATTCAGCGATATAGGGGGAATGCAAGGTTGCGACTGCAAACACGTCACCAGTTTTCATTCACAAAAGGCTTAAACAAAGGCAAACAAGAAAATCAAAACCAAGGGGTTTATTCATCCCATTCATTACATAAAGAGCTACTATCTACGCTACTTCGCCGCCAGTAAACTGTTGTTCACATACGCCGATCGAAACACACAGCACACGCATTTCAACACCCTGGCTCACGCTTACGTCATTCGCTCGACAGCCACACTACGCGGCACATTTTCCACGAACGCCCACCGAGACACATATACCTACAGGTGCTGGGTAGTCCACAGAAAATAGAACACTCGGAAGTCGTTCATTTCACTCAGTACTCAATGCACGAAGTTGCAAGTGTGTTGGCTAAAATGGAAATGCACTCTTAATTAAACAATGAAGATGGTCGCACATAATGCAATAATAAAAAACATTTTCCAAGTCCGTTCAATTAGTTCCTTGTACGTTTTCTCAGTTCGCGAAAAAATAATTATATTTGTCTCATCACCGCGGCGAAATCTTCACTTCTGAGTACATTGCAATGCCCATGTGGTGCAGGGTAGCAATTGGAAACGTATTCTTGAACACCAAAAAAAGTCCTGCATTTCTCGCACAATACAGCCTCTTCAGTTCGTAAGATCACTCACCCTGGTGTTTTGTGTACGATGAAATTCCTGTCGCGGTATCGCAGGTATCCATTTTCGCATGACTTCGAGTTGATGTTGAATTAATCGTAACACTGTCACCGTAAACACCGAAATTTCCGACAGCGAAAAGCGGCACAATTGCTTGGCGTCACACCATCAACACGAACACATTGCAGTCGAGTCGTAAATTTCCAACATTAGGCAACACGTGCCATGCCCGCGCACATGAGCAAGGAGACGAGATGTGGCTGACTGAGTACATCCTGGTATAAGCAGGTCCATCGCGCTAGCAAATAGTGCGGAAATACGTGCCCATATTTTGACCTTTTTCAAACTTGTTTTCTGGTAATGATTTTATTTGGCAAATACAACATCGCTTAACGTTTTGTTTTCTTCATCCGAAAAAACTATATCTGTTATCAGTACTCAGAGAAAATTTTCTGCCACTATTATTGCTGCGCGCACGAATACTAACACAGCACAGAACGCCTGACCCTCTTTTCCACGAAAACTTCCCTTCGCACGACCGGGCTACAGCGTCGACGCGCGCGGCACTCACGCCGCACCTCCCCGGCCGGTCGTGGTCCCCTCTACCTTTTCAACGCTTCCCAGAACTTCCTGTCCCTGCCTCCTTCGGTCCAGCTTGGGTAGCTCTCCCCCTTTCTCAATGACTAATTTCAAAGTGAGCTCCGCGGGAGAAGGAATGCGGTTGTTCGCAGATGCCACCATATTTCTGACTGCGCCCGTAGGAACGGGGGCCGCATTTGCTTCGACGCTGAGAAGGCCGTTTTCAGAGAAGCCCGCTTTTCCACTTGACCGCGGCAGCGAAGGGCCGCAGAGGAAGATTTCTCCGAACTTATACATCTTTCGGTCGACGTTCATTCGCAAGCTTTGCCGACGCACAGTATCCAAAGTTGCAACCTGAATTTGAGCGTTAATCTGTCTGTAGCGGCCTTTAATCGTACTTTTCCCATATTGTTGGTATATTAGGTACCTAACGTTATTGAACAAAAACTTTCATATAACTGGCCGATGAACCTCATCATCGTTATTCAGTCTGTGTTGTAGATGTAGCTAGGTAAATCATGAGTGTATAAATTACGCGTCATAAGTCATATTGGAACCAGCGGAATAGAATTTAATGGTTCGCTCGAATTATACCTTTATAGGCTAACACTTTTTTATTAGCGGCTGGAGACTTAGAGGCTTATGTCACTATGTAGTTAGCTAAGGAAGCTTTTATGAATGCAAGCCTCTAAATTCTGTGCCAAACGCTTTCCTTATTCCGGCTAAATGTTGCTTAATTGTCACACGTCTAAAGGTTTACAGTTATATATTGCGCTGTAGCCAGCCGCAGAAACTTCTATGGGTGCCTCTCTTCAGCTTTAGGGCAGATTCTCTCTAATAGCTGGCAGAAGACAGCTGAATGGTTCCAACTATGTAGACTTAGAGCTAGACAACGGCCTATATCCAGCCAAATGAGCTTTTATGGCTTTCTCTCTTTAGCTTTAGGACGAATTCTTTTCAATAGCTGGCAAAAGACAGATCAATGGTTTTGAGTCTGTAGAGTTAGAGCTAAAAAACGGCCTATAGCCAGCCAAATGAGTTTTTATGGCTTTCTCTCTTCAGCTTTAGCACGAACTCTTTTCAATAGCTGGTAAAAGACAGCTGAATGTTCAAGTCTGTAGACTTAAAGCTAAACAATGGTCTATAGCCAGCCAAAAGAGCTTTGTCGTGGCTAGCCTATAGAACTAAAGCCATAGATTTTTCTTTCGCTGGCTACAGTAGCCTGAATAGCTGTGACTCTATAGACTAAATACACTAGGATGTTATATAGTCGTCTAAAGAGAATTGTATGGTTTACATTCTTTAGTGCAGGATGCATAAAAACTTCAATAGCTGGCTATAGCCTAATTTATGCACTTTTATGGGTGACCATAGGGACCCATAGGCGGCCATAGCTCACCATACATTTTTCTATAGACGCCCATAAGGCATTTTTGTATGGGAAATAAAACGAATTTGTGATGACGAGGATTTACTGTATAAATCAGTAGTATTCTTTGCCGCGTATCATCACAACGCCAACCGTGTAACGCCCTGAATGTGATGGAAAATGATTGATTGGTGGAGTTGACATATTTGTTCGTTATAATTGCGTAAATGAAGATAATTATTCGAAGTGAATATCAAAAAATTCAAAAATAGCAAGAAGACTATGAAGGCGAACTTACGAAATCAAAAAGAAAAAAAGACAACTGGTCCATTCCTCTGTAATAAGAATCGGTTAAACACTAAAGTGAAATGTGCACCAAAAGCTCCACCTGAGAATGATTTCCGGGTCGGCGGCTGTCTTTTGGGTGTCCTTGGCGAGCGACGTCCTGCTGGATGGTCGCTTCTCCAGTGATGTACTGGCGTCATTTCCGTGCGGGTAAGACTTCAGGGAAATCTTCTGTTATCCCGGCATAAAACACTTTCGTGTTAAAATATAAAACCCGAAAACGAACAACCCAAAGTATAACGTACTCTTTAGTACTAAAGGTTGCTTTCCCGCAAGAAGACCCTGTGTGCAGGGTTGCACCCTTTACAGGCCGCTTGGTTGGTTGTACTGGCGTCATTTCCGTCACGAATATGACGTCAGTGAAATCTTGGTGTATTGATTTTTTATGAACACGTCCCCCTAAAAACAAAGACGCAAATAAAAGAAGTCCGGGAAAGGACGACGAAAAAACAAATAACGGAATTGTAAAAACGCATCGACCATGAATACGGCTTGCATGTGTGGAAAACAAATAATTGGTGAAGTTGATGAACTTAGTCGCTATAATGGTGTAAATGTACGCCATTGGCGAAAAGAACCAAAAATGAAAACATTAAATTTTAAATTATTAAACCAGTAAACATTAAATAAAATACCCCGACGCGTTTGGTCGCTCATAGCAAAATGTATGTGTAAAGAACTCGATATGAAGACATGCGGTGTAAGAAAGCTACGCATTAGTGGCTAATTCTCTCAATTTCGGCAATTTTTTCTTCAGCATTTCAATGGTGCAGAATGGTCATTGTCACGCGGGTCTTTCAAGGGCAATAACAATCACATCATTAAAGATTTTTCACTAGCTTGAAAACCAACCGGATATTGAAAACTATTGTTTTGGGGAAAAAAACCAGGACTCCCGCAACAAAAACACAAGTACCAGAAAAAGAGCAATGCATTACCCGTGTCCTGTCTTGTTCCCTGTATCCATTCCTCCGTTGTATAAAGCACACGTCTGCACCAGAGACCGTGAAGAAACGTCTCGGGGCGATTGTAGGGTCTCTACTTCCATTTGATCGTGTAACTTGAACGCTAAAGTGCCGTTAAAATATTGATAACTGTTTTTACTCCTGGCAGATATTATGTTACTGGGGCCCGCATTGCGTCATTACAGGGCTAAATTTAAAAGTTTCTCAATAGTTTCTGTGTTACTTTCAATAAAAACTGCTTTCGTGCACGAACTGGAGTTCAGTTGGTTAACAAAGGCTAGTTTTTTTGTTTTTTTAATTGAACAGCCTTCTTTTTAAATTATGTCTTTGCAGTGATATTGCACTGTGTCTGTCAGATTACCTAAATACTGATGCCACCGTTCGGATATTACTTCAATATCCCTACCCGTGTGACACAACACTACACACTTTGTTACTACAGAATAATCTTACGATTAATTGGCTTTTACGCCACTCATACAATTGTGGAAGTTCAAAATGAGAGTGCCAGCACTGACTCCTATTTAAAATAAAACAGTGGCGGCCGGAGGTTGTCGGAGTCGCCGTATTTTCCGAGCGCGGATGGCGCAACTGCTTCTACTCGGGTATCGTGTACCTCTCATGAAAGCGAAGCTTAGGCGTCCTGTAATTTTTAGCGTGAGAAAAACAAAAATTTGGAACTGTACGGAAACAAAAGAAATCGACAATGTGCCGCGTCAAGTGCGATTCTAAGCCACAACCTTCGGTTAACGCTTCCCACGCTACCAACTCAGCCACGGTGGGGAATTTTGTCCTCGCCATTCTACAGTTCTGGTGCACTTATGTGTATTGAACTGTATCCCGGCCTTGGGGTTACTGGCGAGAACTGCTTCGACAACGCGGGCTTAAAACGAATGCGAATTGTCAAAAATAAAAACAACAAAAAAGGAAATCCTGGGTATATTCCCCTAACGTGAAACCTGGGGAGGGTCGAAGCATGCAGTGTATAAGTGTATTCTTGTCGCCTTGGCGTTTTTGCCAACGGAGATGAAACCCTTGGTGGGTGGAAGGATATAGCTTTGCTGGAAACGTCTCTTGTCTTTGAAGCACAAAGCTCTCTAGCATGAGGCGTAACAAGTCACCCGGTGTTTTTTTAGTGCGCGTTACGAAGCGCTTCAGCGCGAGGCGTAAATTATTGCACCGGCATTTTTTAGTACGGGTTAAGTTCTAGCGTCGAGCATACACGAATTTTGCGGTGTTTTAGTACCGCGACTACATGAACGTACGATTACGACGACGATGACTACGACAGGAGACGACAACAGCCCCAGCCACTAAGGGGCTTCGCACCTAAAAGGACCCCTTATCGGTGAGAACAACTACTTTCGAACCACGCATATGTATATTTGCAGTAAATCCTTGTTACAACGAAGGCGCTTTATTTGAAATATCGCTTTTATCCAACTGCCGTGCACACCTGGCCCACAGGGATGCATTTTAGACTTGATTACCCGAACCATGTCGACCGCAGGCTCAGCTTAAAAGGAACTGGCAAGTTGTGGATGCGTACTCGCGACGCCGTCCAGGGCGGACGAGCGCTCGCCTCTTTCGCTGGCGAGCTGCCTCCGCCCTTTTTCTCTCGCCGGGCTTACGCAGAAACCGGCAGCCCCCATCGCGAGCGAAGTGCCTTCACCGTCTCATCACCGGGCTTTACGAAGCTGTGCACAGAATCTTTGCCGGAGAGATGGAAGGAGACTTGGAACCCATCGCGGCGGATCACGTAGCCGCTCCCGCATTTCAGCCCAGCTACGTATTACGAAATAGCACACTCGGTTCCCGGTTTTCCCGGTGCGGAACAGGCTATAGACGAACTTCCTCGGGAAGTGTCAACTGGGACGCGGACGAGGGAAAGAGTCCGTCTGCCTTGAAACAAAGTCGGATGCGCGGGTGGCCACCCCGACCGCCTGAATAAACTGGAGGAGGCGGACCTCGCACCCGGCATAACTGCCCGCCAGACCAGGCTTACTGCCTTTTTCAGCTGAATAAAGGTTTCTTTCGCTGAACTTCTTACACTACTTCTGAAGAGTTGTCATGGCTGATTTGAATATTGTTATTTAGCTTTTGAAGCTTTCACGCATATCTATGTATGGTTTATATCGAAGTTTTTCGATGTTCCACCGTCGTCCTGTTCATTTCGTTATAAGGAGGGTGTAATGCAATCAGGACGTTTTGTGCAATGTACCGCAAAGTGGTATATGTCACCCCCCCCCCCCCCCCTCCCCCCCAGTTTTTATTCCGGTGAAGCCGATTTACTCGGCGCCGCTGCGGCGCTCCTCCTCGACACGCCGACACCGCTTTCACAGCTGTTATTTTTTCACAAGCTGTGCAATAGGCTGATAATGGTGTTAGCGCCCTTATCAAGCGTCAACAGCCCGCTTTCAACGACGACGTGAGCCCATAAATATTTTTCAGCACTAAAGGCTTCCCGCGCGACATTTTCGCCAGTGCATTTCATGCCTACGCACGCGGCCATCACTGGTTGCCGGTTTATGCGTGCACTGGTTGGGGTGGAAGCGGGGGGTCGTGCATGCACAGATAATCTTCATGCCACTAGCGATGACATGCGCGTTGTGCTGGAGGGAAATTTAAACGGAAGTCTCACGGCTCAATGCACCTGTCAGCTGTCCTTAATGATCGAGCGGTTTGAGATTGGGCTGGCGAGTTACGGAGACAGTGAGATGCCTACGACGCGGGACGGGAACGGGCTGCCACATGTTTCCCGACTAGAATGGGGCTTGAATCTTTTCCACGTTTTAACTCTCTATGAGCACACGCGTGTCGTTCGCTCGGAGGGAGAACAGCGGGAATGGAAGGAGCGTCTGCCGGAACCGAAGCGCGAATGGGTGCGAAAACACAGAAAGCCGCTGCCACCGCCATTTCCACCACAAGTTTCAGCTTGCCGAGCAGCTGGAAATGTCTCCCCGATGAACAGCAACGTCGACGTCAACCAATATTTCTTGCTCACCTTGAAGGGATGTCAGAGGGACAATTTTGGTGGTGCCTTTCACCTCTACGAACCACGCACAGAACTGGTTCTCTGTTTATCAGGCACTGGTGGGGAGTGCAGAGAAGGGCGGGGGGGGGGGGGGGGGTGCACGCGCAGGTGTAGGTTTCATTCCCTCACTGATTACAGGTCCGTTGTGCGGGCGAATGTGTAAACTTGTACGTCCACCGCTCCCCCCACCTCCAATGCAAACTTCTCGGAGAGCTCATTGGGTTGGTGCGTCACGCATTCAGTAAGATGCCTACGACGAGGGAGGAAAACAGACAGCTCCATATCTGTACCAAGGATTAAATCTCGAGTCCTTCAAAATTTCATCCAGCTCAGTGCTAATCGCTAATTACACAAAAAACGTGGTTTGTTTCGTGCATTTCATGTACTGCGTCCAGCATCGCAGGTCATCCCTCTTCACAGAGCGGAAGGGCGCAAATTGTTTTCCTTCCCTCACCCTCCTCGCATTCTTGTAGCTCCACGAACACATCCAGACTGTATACATACACCCCCCTTCCGAAACATCTTTCCCTCTTTCTCCTCTTTTGCCGCGAAGGTATATAAGAAATGTGATCCCATGATATGTAAACTGTACTCTGATGAAGGCAAGTCCCGTTGCCGATACGTGAGTAAACAACTTTGTTATTGTTCTTGCCGTGTTTCCGATAATCTACTTATACTACATACATACATACATACATACGTATATACATACTACATGCATACATGCATACATGCATACATACATACATACATACATACATACATACATACATACATACATACATACATACATACATACATACATAATACATACATACATACATACATACATTCTTGGCTTATCGCGTGACAGGCCTAAGATAGTACGCTATAGCCTACAATGTGAGCAAAGAGCCAAAAGCATAATGATCCCGTAGTTTTATGCGTGTAGTCTTCTCTCTTTCTCGTTTTGTGCTTGCGGCAAATATATTTTATTCTCTTGCGCAGCTTTATGACACATAATGAATGTTGTTGCTTGTCGTCGGGGGAAGAAACCATAAATCGGATACTGGAATAATTTCAAACGAACTTGATGGAAAGGCGTTCCGTCTTCATGAATGCCGAAAGCCGCGGCCGACACAAGAAACGGGAAGGCGGAACAAAAGGGGCGCTGCTTCCGACCGCAGAGACGATTTTGGCGGGACGGCGGGCCACATTAAAAGTGGGCGGTGGCGAGAGTGTGCGCGGCGTGAACAAAGGGAAATCCGTCGCTTCCACGAGCCGCGTTCAGTCTTCCATTTCCCGCGGCGCAGCGTGATTTGGGAGCGGCGCGGCCACCAGCAACGCCCTCCAGCCACAATTCCTCGATGCTGCCTCCGAGCACCCCATCAAGCCAGCCCGCCATAGGATGCGACGAGCTCATAACGATCACGCTTTTTGGTTGTCGCTGACCAAAAGAGGAAATTCGGGGCATCGTAGGCCCTTGCTGTTGACGAGCCCGTCCAGCCTTTTTGATGGCAGGCGACGCTGCGCGTCGTACAGATGGTGATGGTCTCGGATCATTACGCTGCTATTGCAACCATCGCGACCAAGAAGAGGGTGTGCGGAATGAGCGATGGGTATGCATGTGTATGCCGGCCAGTTACACCGTGGCGGCGGCAGACATTGTTTTGGAATGACCGCCGTTGTGGCAGAATTGTGGGAGTGAAACATTGCGTTCAAAGTCCTTCTCATTGTTACGGCTGTTTGCCGGTGCTTGCGCATGCGAGAACATCGCTGTGCGCGATTTTTCTTTTCCAGAGGCTTGGCTTTGAAGAAGCTCGGTTCTGGCGAATCGAATCCGGAACGAAATTAAACAGCCACAGTTATAAAAACGATTTAAGTGGGAAACAAAGAACACTACGTGTTTAAAACCTTGACATGTTCAACATGAGGGCTTTTCAGTTTAAGGCGGTTGTAGCGAATTTTACGCAGGAGCAGGCATAAATAACATACTAAGTTCGGGTTAATTACTTCAGGGCTAAATCTTCTGTCCAAAGGATTGGCAGAAACATCGGGAATATTTCAACCTTCTACGTGTATTTATCCGCGCGCAAGATATGCGAATAATCCTCCCCCCTTCGCTCTCCAGTTGGAGATCCAACTGTTAGATACGAGCGTATTGTGAAAATGAGGAGGAGGATGCTAGTCCGGCTGCGAGTGAGGCGTTTATCGCGTTTTGTGATAAACAGAAGCTACAGTTAAAAAAATCTCCATCTCTTCAGTCAGAAAGTTGAGGGAAGAGGAAAGCTTTCTGACATTAAAAGTGCGTCAAAACCTTGCTAAATGTGCTTCCAACTTTCACTGCAAGTGCGTTCAATCGGTCGTCAAACCTTCAAACACCCAAGTCGAAAACAGGAAACGAACCTATGCGACGATTTTTCGCGCACTAAGTACACGCATCTACGTACAATCTAAATGTATACCGATATGTGATTTATTCACCGCATATTTAGGAGAGGTATTCAGAACATTTGATTGGGAACAGGTGGGGGTAATTTAGGGTTAATGGATAATACGTCAGTAACTTCAGATTTGGTTATGGCGTTGCCTTGCTAAGTAACTCGGGGGGACGAATCGCAAAAACATCATTACCGCACTGGACAGGCAGAATATAATCGTGCGCCTCAAAATTAATCAGCAGAAAACTAATGTAATGCTCAATAGCATCGGGAGAGCACAGCGGTTTGAGATAGGTGGCGAGGTAGTGGAAGGGGTAAGCGAATATATCTACTTAAGCCAAGCAGTGACCCCGGATCCCAACCATGAGGCAGAGGCAATTAGAAGGATAAGAGTGGGTGGAGTGCATTCGGCAGGCATTCTCAGATAAGGAATGGCAGCCTAAAATTGTCCCTGTAGAAGAAGGTGTATGACAGCTGCATCTTACCGGCACTGAATTATGGGGCAGAAACTTGGAGGCTCGCTAAGGGGGTTCAACTTAAATTGAGGACCACTCAGCGAGCAATGGAACGTAACATGATGGGTATAAGATTGAGGGACAAGAAGAGAGCGGAGTGGGTCAGGGAAGAAACGCGTGTTAAGGACACACCAGTAGAAATTGGGAGAAGCAATGGGCGTGGGTGGGGCATGTAATGCGAAAGTAAGATAACCCTTGGTCGTTAAGGGTATCAGAGCGGATCCCTAGAGAAGGAAAGCTTGGCAGGGGGCTGCAGAAAGTTAGGTGAGCAGATGAGATCAAAAAGTTTGCGGGGATAAATTTGTCGCAGTTGACAGAGGACCAGGATGATTGGAGACCTAGGGGACAGGCCTTTACCCTGCAGTGGGCGTAGACAGGATGATGATGATGATGATGATGATGATGATTATGATTATGATTATGATGATGTGGTTTATGAGATAAAGGTATACTATTGGACTGTTTCTTCATGCGTGCGTTGTTCCGATAGAAACCGTTCCTTTTTCGCAATGGTCTAGCAACTGTTCTGACACAATTGAAGACCGGTTTCACGCGCGCGCCTGGTGTGCAGAGCTCTTACCAGAGTTTTTCGGTCGACCCAACCGGTCTATGGGGAACTGCATTAGTTTTTTGACAAGACGCCTTCGGTCCCACTAGCAAAGCTTTTGCTTTAAAAAAGTAGTGAGTGGCAGGGGTGACCGGCGACAGATATGCGGTTTGTTCCCCCTCCTTCACCCCTCTCACCCTCCAATCCGAGCACAATTTGGCACACTGCCGCATCCCGTGCGCATGCTACAAATTATTCATTAAAATGTTCACTAAGCCTCACTTTCCGGCTCGTAAAACGAGTTTCCCGACTCGACAAAAGATCCAGTTACAACTTCCGCGACATCCTGCTGTGTCTCAGTGTATTAAATGTTTTCTGCTGGCCACTTTTCTGATGGAGGCGAAAAGCAAAAACACCCGTGTGTACGAGATTTCGGCGCACGTTAAATATCCCCAGGTGGTTGAAATTAATCCGGAGCCCTCCACTACGGCGCACCTCATCACGTGCGTTACGTCGGCGCGTTGAACCCTACAATCAATCAATCAATCAATCAATCAATCAATCAATCAATCAATCAATCAATCAAATCAATCAATCAATCAATCAATCAATCAAATGTGTTCTGCTCCCGATCCCCAGCAAATGGTTGGGTCCCGGCCATGGCTGCTGTTTTTAAATCGCAACCCTTATGTACCCAACTGGTCGAAAAACCGGTGCTGTACTTGCTGTCCAGCAGAAAAAATGGCCGCCGATGTTATAAAGCAAATAAAAAGCGCATTATAATTCATATGCCAATGAAACCCCGGTGTCCAGCGCAGGAGCTCAGGTGGTTGCCACCACTTAACCTTCGCACGTTGTCAGCGGCAGAACAGTGGTTAGCGTTGTGCTTGCGGCGCTAAGGTCGCGTCACGTGACAGGTGAACATGACGTCACGTGAGTAGAAAAGGTACTGCAGTCAAGGACAGCTTTGATTCTCGGGAAGCTGTGCAAGAAGTGTCCCCAGTTCTCCCGTATTTATATTTCACGTCAAAATACGAAGAAATGAAAGCAAACAAGGAGATGCAAACGCGGTGTATGGGTGAAACAGCTGAATCAGATTTGGGAGCAGTTTTTGGAGCAGCGAAATCTAGATTTTGGAGCAGAAGAACCTTGATTTGGAGCAGAATGATGACATTTATTACGTCACCTTAGGAGCCTAAAAATCAAATTTTTGGCAACTCGGGGGGAAGGGGGGGAGTGCACTTTTTAATGGGTTTTGAACGTACATAACACTGAAACAGCCTTTCAATGAAATTTTTTCTACTGGAGTATCGCAAGGCACGAACTGCACTACCCTTTTACAAGCCATTTATAAATTCTTAGGCTGTATGCATAGATAGCATGGAGTGCCGTTGAAAACATCGAATCGAAAAACTAAGCAATCGTGAGGCATTTTCATTATCATGGTGAATGCTGAAATTATTATTTTTGTAATCCCAGACTCGGCTTTACACACGAGTGTAGAGGCATGGCAAAAGTTGCGCAAAGCGAGGTGACAGTCGTCGCACCCCACCAGCCCTCCCATTTCAATCCCCAAGGTGCGCATTCACTGCGATCGCAATTTTGATAACTTTGGTATGTTTAGCCACCTCCCTCTTGGCATTAAATTTCACTTCAGATAGATAAACCATTATTACAAGCGTGCAATGATAGCCCGTCCCGCTATCGGACACAGCTTGAACATTTTACGGCAGAGTAGCCTGCACCGTTACTTCTGCAGGTCGATCGTCTCATTTCCGCCACTCACAAGCTTGCTGTCAAAGGCAGCAATAACTCAGCGTTTTATTATAACACCGCAATGAGTCCGAAATCTCGCTTCAAGCACGCACCGCGGCTCTCACCCGAGGCCGAAACACGGCGAATTCACGGGCCCCACGTTGTTTTTGATGAACTCCCGTTCTTCGAGTCATCGCACTTCCCTCAGCAGATCAAACGACTAAATGAAAACTCAGCCACCCCCATAACCAAAACCGCGGTAGAAATCGGCGAAGAGCACTCTGCCTGAACCACAAGCAACTGCTTCGCCCGACGGCCATGTTTTCCAATATTCACCACACCAAGATGGCGGCGCCCAGTAATGTCGTTCTGGAGATACGGCGCTCCGAAAATTGCCGTCTTTTCATCAATTTTCACCAGTAATTTGTCGCCTGAGTACACATACGTATTTTTTTCTACAGGACTTTGCAATTGTTTTCCATGGGAAAACTTTAAAAACTCACGAATATAACATGTGCAAAAAACTATCTTGGGGATAATTTATGCGGGTTTGTTATTGTATGATCAATCAATTAAACCTTTACAAACAGGATCACCTTGGGGGTGCTGGAAAACTATGCCGTCAGTAAGCACTTTTCCCCGCTGACACTGGCGGGAGCGTTAAAATCCTTGGCTCTCAGACTGTTTTGGAGCAGTTTGGCGCAATTTTTGCAATTTTCAAGCTTTTAGAGCAGTCTGGCGCAAGAAAGCAGATTTGTATCAAAAGTGCGCAATATGCGCAGCTGTCTCAGCCCTGGTAAAGAGGTATTCAATAGGTATCGACTGGGGGAGGCCTAATTCATTTGCCTTGAAAACCCTTGAGAAGAACTAAGTGCCCCGAAAGATTTGCTCGTGGAAGTGAAAAATAAAAACACCTGTGTGTCAAGATGTTGGTGAGCGTAAAAAACTCCCGGCCACCTCCATTACCGTGAAACCTGGAGAGGGGCGAAGCATGCAGTGTCTAAGTGTATTCTTGGCGCCTTGGCGTTTTTGCCCACGGCGATGAAACCATTGGGGGATAAAAGTGTACAGCTTTGCTGTAAAAGGCTCTTGTCTTCGAAGCACGTAGCTCTCAAGCGCGAGGAGAAGCGAGCGTCCCGGTGTTTTTACGGGCGAAGCACCTTAGGACCTCGCTTTGTCCGGGACTTGGCGTCCGTGTGCACACTGTTGCGCATGCGCGAGGAGCATCGGATTGGATTGGATTGGATTAAATTGAATTGTATTGGATTGGATTTATTGGAATTGTATATACTGTACACACGCGTTATCACTCATTTACATGTGCGAGTGGGCAATGCCACGGGTGATTTACGGTAAGAAGGACCACCAGTGTTTCGCCCACTAGTCATGATTCACTTCGTGTAGATGCGTGGATTTTTTTTAGCACGCGTTACCTTCCAGCGCGAGGCGGAAACGAGTTTGCCGGTGTTGTATTCGAACGACGATTACGACGACAATGACGACGACAGGGACACGCCAACAGCACCAGCCCCTAAAGGGCTTCGCCCCTGAAACAGCACAGGTGGCCTATATTAATCCGTAGCCCGCCACCGGGGCACGAGTCATAGCCCAGGCCTTGTTTCTATGCAAAGCCACCAATGCATGTATTGAACAAGAGGGAAGCGGTCACGTACAACAAGAAGTTTGTTACATTCCGGGCATTTTGCGAGACATTAATTTACAAGGTTCCTGCGATGTGCTCTTGGAATACAATAATTATTGTGAGCTTACAACAGCACTACAAATTTTCGATGTGGCCGAGTTGCTCGCACAGCTGCCAGCGAAACGTGAGTGTGCGATTCCATTTCACTGCTGATTCACTTATTTCAGTCTCATAAATATTCTATTTTCTTCCGAACTGTTGCTCATACACATTATGCGGACACTCTTTTTGAAGCGGACACTATCCCTTTACCCACCCCCCTTCCTACCCCGAAGCAGTGGGAGACTGAGCTGACCAGCCCGGAACCGGCCCGCCAGAGGGCCTTTGTTTCTCGGGCCATTGAGTCGACCGGGTCAAGAGGCATCCCTGACTAGGGACGCTTCCCCACCACCCTTTTCCCTTTCCCTTTTGCTCCAATAAACGTTTAATACTACTACTATCCGTGCGAGGATACGTGGGTTTAACGCTTGCCGGGTTGCAGGTCACAGCCACAACCGTTAAACTTGTTTCCGGCCCAAAACCTTAAGAAAAATGCCGACTTTACGGAAGACGACACGCATTGGTGGAATTTCAGCTCTAGGAAAGAACTACTAAAGATTTCGGCGCAGTATGTAAAGGATTGTTATGCAAACTCCAAGCGGAAGTTGAATGAAATGATTAAAACTCTGCGGCAGGTCTCAGCACAAAGAAATTAGCGACAATTGGGATGATTTATGACTGTGTCCCGCCAGAGTGCCTCGAATAAAACATGAGTTTTTGTTAGAGTTCATCGTATGCGTTTACTGGAATTTCACGACATTCTACGTAATAGTGTTTTTCTCCGACTACGTCGATGACTCCCAAAAGTTCAGCTCAAACTCCGCTTTCGTGTATTTCTAATAAAATACCAATAAACTCATTGTAGGCGTCTTTGGGTTTTCTCTGAGGCTAAACCAAAAGGACGTCGAGAGTGAAACAGTTTCCTGCAAAGAAATCGATAATTTGTGCCGATATCGACCTGCAGTTCGATTCCTGCCACCGGAACTTCTCCCGCTGTCCCCAGGAAGAATACGCGATCGATATGAACTGGGATCGCCGGCATCACAACTTTCCCCGGCCAGCGTCGCATCGGAATCTGAGCTGGGAACAAAAGCAAGAATGTCAGGCATTCGTTGATAGATGTAGGTCGCTCGTGCGAGCGAAGTTTTAGCACTGCGACCTAGATGGAGAAACGGTAGCGTTGCCCTTGTTACAACAGCTGTCGTCAAACAGCATACGACATACGACCGCGTAGCAAGGGATACTCCGAACGGTAGATAGAGAACTGGAGCCCTATTTATGTCGACAAGGTGGGGAATAAAAGCCCTCTAGTAGTGCAGTGACGAACATAGTGCAATTTTTTCCTGTTGTCCTTTATTAGTCACTACCCATAAAAATCAAGCACCCCCGTGTCTAACGACGACGATAGTTGAACGCGAAGCTTTCTAGTGACGGCTTCTTTGGTTGTCGTGTGAGATTTCCAGACTGCTTCGGACGACGTCGAAATAGAGGAATCGGATAGACGCCGGCTTCATAATGCAAGGCCCCCAGCGTTTTCTTAAACAAAGATTTACTACTTTCGCCCAGTGGTTTCGTGAAGGATGCGCAAGTTAACCTTTTGACCGAAGACACACCCACGGCTACACACCCCTCGCAGCGCACCACGTGATTCGCCGTACCCGTTGTTGGC